>CM070808.1:135278478-135878478 GCA_036325905.1 Lepus oiostolus
GGTTACAGAACTCCCATAAGCTGCGTCTCCTACACAGAGCATAAGGAAAACCCCCATATAGTGAATGCCTAATTCCAGGCTACAGAAATCCAGTAAACAGCTTCTCCCTACACCCTGATACAGAACTTCGGTAAACTGTGTCTCTCTAATTCTAGGTTACAGAACTCCCATAAGCTGCGTCGGCTGCACTCAGGCTAAAGGAATCCCATATACAGCATATGCCTACACTCAGAATACAGAACTCGTGGAAACAGCTTCTCTCAACATTCAACATACAGAACTATTGGAAACTGCATCTGTATACACAAAGCTTACAGAACTCACGAAAGATGCATCTGCTACACAGCATACAGAATATCCGCGAATAGCGAATGCCTAATTCCAGGCCACAGAACACTTGGAAACAGCTTCTCTCTACATTCAATATACAAATCTCTTGGAAACTGCATCTCTCTAGACCAATGTTACAGAACTCCCTTAAGCTGCATCTCGTACACACAGCAGACAAAAAACCCGCATATAGCGAATGCCTAATTCCAGGCCACAGAACTCTTGGAAGCAGCTTTTCTCTACATTCAACATACAAAACTCTTGGAAACTGCATCTCTCTAGACCAAGGTTACAGAACTCCCATAAGCTGCGTCTGCTGCACTCAAGCTACAGGATTCCCATATAGAGCATATGCCTACTCTCAGACTACAGAACTCTTGGAAACAGCTTCTCTCTACATTCAATATACTAATCTCTTGGAAACTGCATCTCTCCAGACCAATGTTACAGAACTCCCATAAGCTGCGTCTCCTACACACAGCAGACAGAAAACCCGCATATAGCGAATGCCTAATTCCAGGCTACAGAAATCCAGTAAACAGCTTCTCCCTACACCCTGATACAGAACTTCGGTAAACTGTGTCTCTCTAATTCTAGGTTACAGAACTCCCATAAGCTGCGTCGGCTGCACTCAGGCTAAAGGAATCCCATATACAGCATATTCCTACACTCAGAATACAGAACTCGTGGAAACAGCTTCTCTCAACATTCAACATACAGAACTATTGGAAACTGCATCTGTATACACAAAGCTTACAGAACTCACGAAAGCTGCATCTGCTACACAGCATACAGAATATCCGCAAATAGTGAATGTCTAATTCCAGGCCACAGAACTCTTGGAAACAGCTTCTCTCTACATTCAACATACAAAACTCTTGCAAACCGCATGTCTCTAGACCAAGGTTACAGAACTCCCATAAGCTGCGTCTCCTACACAGAGCATAAGGAAAACCCCCATATAGTGAATGCCTAATTCCAGGCTACAGAAATCCAGTAAACAGCTTCTCCCTACACCCTGATACAGAACTTCGGTAAACTGTGTCTCTCTAATTCTAGGTTACAGAACTCCCATAAGCTGCGTCGGCTGCACTCAGGCTAAAGGAATCCCATATACAGCATATGCCTACACTCAGAATACAGAACTCGTGGAAACAGCTTCTCTCAACATTCAACATACAGAACTATTGGAAACTGCATCTGTATACACAAAGCTTACAGAACTCATGAAAGCTGCATCTGCTACACAGCATACAGAATATCCGCGAATAGCGAATGCCTAATTCCAGGCCACAGAACACTTGGAAACAGCTTCTCTCTACATTCAATATACAAATCTCTTGGAAACTGCATCTCTCTAGACCAATGTTACAGAACTCCCTTAAGCTGCATCTCGTACACACAGCAGACAAAAAACCCGCATATAGCGAATGCCTAATTCCAGGCTACAGAAATCCAGTAAACAGCTTCTCACTACACCCAGATACAGAACTTCGGTAAACTGTGTCTCTCTAATTCTAGGTTACAGAAATCCCATAAGGTGCGTCGGCTGCACTCAGGCTACAGGAGTCCCATATACAGCATATGCCTACTCTCAGAATACAGAACTCGTGGAAACAGCTTCTCTCAACATTCAACATACAGAACTATTGGAAACTGCATCTGTATACACAAAGCATACAGAACACACGAAAGCTGCATCTGCTACACAGCATACAGAATATCCGCAAATAGTGAATGGCTAATTCCAGGCCACAGAACACTTGGAAACAGCTTCTCTCTACATTCAACATACAAAAATCTTGCAAACCGCATCTCTCTAGACCAATGTTACTGAACTCCCATAAGCTGCGTCTGCTGCACTCAGGATACAGGATTCCCATATAGAGCATATGCCTACTCTCAGACTACAGAACTCTTGGAAACAGCTTCTCTCTACATTCAATATACAAATCTCTTGGAAACTGCATCTCTCTAGACCAATGTTACAGAACTCCCGTGAGCTGCGTCTCCTACACACAGCAGACAAAAAACCCGCATATAGCGAATGCCTAATTCCAGGCCACAGAACTCTTGGAAACAGCTTTTCTCTACATTCAACATACAAAACTCTTGGAAACCGCATCTCTCTAGACCAATGTTACAGAACTCCCATAAGCTGCGTCTGATACACTCAGCATACAGAAAACCCGCATATAGTGAATACCTGCTCATAGGCTACAGAACTTTTGGAAACAGCTTCTCTCTACATTCAACATACAAAACTCTTGGAAACCGCATCTCTCTAGACCAATGTTACAGAACTCCCATAAGCTGCGTCTGCTGCACTCACGCTACAGGAATCCCATATAGAGTGTATGCCTACTCTCAGAATACAGAACTCATGGAAACAGCTTCTCTCAACATTCAACATACAGAACTATTGGAAACTGCATCTGTATACACAAAGCTTACAGAACTCACGAAAGCTGCATCTGCTACACAGCATACAGAATATCCGCAAATAGTGAATGTCTAATTCCAGGCCACAGAACTCTTGGAAACAGCTTCTCTCTACATTCAACATACAAAACTCTTGCAAACCGCATGTCTCTAGACCAAGGTTACAGAACTCCCATAAGCTGCGTCTCCTACACAGAGCATAAGGAAAACCCCCATATAGTGAATGCCTAATTCCAGGCTACAGAAATCCAGTAAACAGCTTCTCCCTACACCCTGATACAGAACTTCGGTAAACTGTGTCTCTCTAATTCTAGGTTACAGAACTCCCATAAGCTGCGTCTGCTGCACTCACGCTACAGGAATCCCATATAGAGTGTATGCCTACTCTCAGAATACAGAACTCATGGAAACAGCTTCTCTCAACATTCAACATACAGAACTATTGGAAACTGCATCTGTATACACAAAGCTTACATAACTCATGAAAGCTGCAT
The DNA here is from genome assembly GCA_036325905.1 of Lepus oiostolus. Lineage (NCBI taxonomy): Eukaryota > Metazoa > Chordata > Mammalia > Lagomorpha > Leporidae > Lepus > Lepus oiostolus. The sequence goes on from CM070808.1 coordinate 135,281,745, forward strand.
CTGCTACACAGCATACAGAATATCCGCGAATAGCGAATGCCTAATTCCAGGCCACAGAACACTTGGAAACAGCTTCTCTCTACATTCAATATACAAATCTCTTGGAAACTGCATCTCTCTAGACCAATGTTACAGAACTCCCTTAAGCTGCATCTCGTACACACAGCAGACAAAAAACCCGCATATAGCGAATGCCTAATTCCAGGCCACAGAACTCTTGGAAGCAGCTTTTCTCTACATTCAACATACAAAACTCTTGGAAACTGCATCTCTCTAGACCAAGGTTACAGAACTCCCATAAGCTGCGTCTGCTGCACTCAAGCTACAGGATTCCCATATAGAGCATATGCCTACTCTCAGACTACAGAACTCTTGGAAACAGCTTCTCTCTACATTCAATATACTAATCTCTTGGAAACTGCATCTCTCTAGACCAATGTTACAGAACTCCCATAAGCTGCGTCTGATACACTCAGCATACAGAAAACCCGCATATAGTGAATACCTGCTCATAGGCTACAGAACATTTGGAAACAGCTTCTCTCTACATTCAACATACAAAACTCTTGGAAACCGCATCTCTCTAGACCAATGTTACAGAACTCCCATAAGCTGCGTCTGCTACACTCAGGCTATAGGAATCCCATATAGAGCGTATGCCTACTCTCAGACTACAGAACTTTGGAAACAGCTTCTCTCTACATTCAACATACAAAAATCTTGCAAACCGCATCTCTCTAGACCAAGGTTACACAACTCCCATCAGCTGCGTCTCCTACACACAGCATAAGGAAAACCCACATATAGCGAATAACTATGCCCAGGCTACCGAAATCGCAGAAACAGCTTCTCTCTACATTCAACCTACGGAACTCCTGGATACTCTATGTCTCTACACTTAGGTTCTTCAACTCCCTTAAGCTGCGTCTCCTACACAGAGCATATGGAACACTCGCATATAGCGAATATCTATGCCCAGGCTACCAAAATATTAGAAACAGCTTCTCATTACATTCAACATATGGAACTTATGGATACAGTATGTCTCTACACGTAGGTTACGGAACTCACATAAGCTGCATCTCCTACACACAGCATACAGAAAACACGGAAATAGCGCACGCCTAATTGCAGGTCACAGAACTCTTGGAAACAGCTTTTCTCTACATTCAACATACAAAACTCTTGGAAACCGCATCTCTCTAGACCAATGTTACAGAACTCCCATAAGCTGCGTCTGATACACTCAGCATACAGAAAACTCCCGTATAGTGAATACCTGCTCATAGGCTACAGAACATTTGGAAACAGCTTCTCTCTACATTCAACATACAAAACTCTTGGAAACCGCATCTCTCTAGACCAATGTTACAGAACTCCCATAAGCTGCGTCTGCTACACTCAGGCTATAGGAATCCCATATAGAGCGTATGCCTACTCTCAGACTACAGAACTTTGGAAACAGCTTCTCTCTACATTCAACATACAAAAATCTTGCAAACCGCATCTCTCTAGACCAAGGTTACACAACTCCCATCAGCTGCGTCTCCTACACACAGCATAAGGAAAACCCACATATAGCGAATAACTATGCCCAGGCTACCGAAATCGCAGAAACAGCTTCTCTCTACATTCAACTTACGGAACTCCTGGATACTGTATGTCTCTACACTTAGGTTCTTCAACTCCCTTAAGCTGCGTCTCCTACACAGAGCATACGGAACACTCGCATATAGCGAATATCTATGCCCAGGCTACCAAAATATTAGAAACAGCTTCTCATTACATTCAACATATGGAACTTATGGATACAGTATGTCTCTACACGTAGGTTACGGAACTCACATAAGCTGCATCTCCTACACACAGCATACAGAAAACACGGAAATAGCGCACGCCTAATTGCAGGTCACAGAACTCTTGGAAACAGCTTCTCTCTACATTCAACATACAAAACTGTTTGAAACTGCATCTCCCTAGACCAAGGTTACAGAACTCCCATAAGCTGCGTCTCCTACACAGAGCATAAGGAAAACCCCCATATAGTGAATGCCTAATTCCAGGCTACAGAAATCCAGTAAACAGCTTCTCCCTACACCCTGATACAGAACTTCGGTAAACTGTGTCTCTCTAATTCTAGGTTACAGAACTCCCATAAGCTGCGTCGGCTGCACTCAGGCTAAAGGAATCCCATATACAGCATATGCCTACACTCAGAATACAGAACTCGTGGAAACAGCTTCTCTCAACATTCAACATACAGAACTATTGGAAACTGCATCTGTATACACAAAGCTTACAGAACTCACGAAAGATGCATCTGCTACACAGCATACAGAATATCCGCGAATAGCGAATGCCTAATTCCAGGCCACAGAACACTTGGAAACAGCTTCTCTCTACATTCAATATACAAATCTCTTGGAAACTGCATCTCTCTAGACCAATGTTACAGAACTCCCTTAAGCTGCATCTCGTACACACAGCAGACAAAAAACCCGCATATAGCGAATGCCTAATTCCAGGCCACAGAACTCTTGGAAGCAGCTTTTCTCTACATTCAACATACAAAACTCTTGGAAACTGCATCTCTCTAGACCAAGGTTACAGAACTCCCATAAGCTGCGTCTGCTGCACTCAAGCTACAGGATTCCCATATAGAGCATATGCCTACTCTCAGACTACAGAACTCTTGGAAACAGCTTCTCTCTACATTCAATATACTAATCTCTTGGAAACTGCATCTCTCTAGACCAATGTTACAGAACTCCCATAAGCTGCGTCTGATACACTCAGCATACAGAAAACCCGCATATAGTGAATACCTGCTCATAGGCTACAGAACATTTGGAAACAGCTTCTCTCTACATTCAACATACAAAACTCTTGGAAACCGCATCTCTCTAGACCAATGTTACAGAACTCCCATAAGCTGCGTCTGCTACACTCAGGCTATAGGAATCCCATATAGAGCGTATGCCTACTCTCAGACTACAGAACTTTGGAAACAGCTTCTCTCTACATTCAACATACAAAAATCTTGCAAACCGCATCTCTCTAGACCAAGGTTACACAACTCCCATCAGCTGCGTCTCCTACACACAGCATAAGGAAAACCCACATATAGCGAATAACTATGCCCAGGCTACCGAAATCGCAGAAACAGCTTCTCTCTACATTCAACCTACGGAACTCCTGGATACTCTATGTCTCTACACTTAGGTTCTTCAACTCCCTTAAGCTGCGTCTCCTACACAGAGCATATGGAACACTCGCATATAGCGAATATCTATGCCCAGGCTACCAAAATATTAGAAACAGCTTCTCATTACATTCAACATATGGAACTTATGGATACAGTATGTCTCTACACGTAGGTTACGGAACTCACATAAGCTGCATCTCCTACACACAGCATACAGAAAACACGGAAATAGCGCACGCCTAATTGCAGGTCACAGAACTCTTGGAAACAGCTTTTCTCTACATTCAACATACAAAACTCTTGGAAACCGCATCTCTCTAGACCAATGTTACAGAACTCCCATAAGCTGCGTCTGATACACTCAGCATACAGAAAACTCCCGTATAGTGAATACCTGCTCATAGGCTACAGAACTTTTGGAAACAGCTTCTCTCTACATTCAACATACAAAACTCTTGGAAACCGCATCTCTCTAGACCAATGTTACAGAACTCCCATAAGCTGCGTCTGCTACACTCAGGCTATAGGAATCCCATATAGAGCGTATGCCTACTCTCAGACTACAGAACTTTGGAAACAGCTTCTCTCTACATTCAACATACAAAAATCTTGCAAACCGCATCTCTCTAGACCAAGGTTACACAACTCCCATCAGCTGCGTCTCCTACACACAGCATAAGGAAAACCCACATATAGCGAATAACTATGCCCAGGCTACCGAAATCGCAGAAACAGCTTCTCTCTACATTCAACCTACGGAACTCCTGGATACTCTATGTCTCTACACTTAGGTTCTTCAACTCCCTTAAGCTGCGTCTCCTACACAGAGCATACGGAACACTCGCATATAGCGAATATCTATGCCCAGGCTACCAAAATATTAGAAACAGCTTCTCTCTACATTCAACATACGGAACTCCTGGATACTGTATGTCTCTACACTTAGGTTACGGAAATCCCGTAAGCTGCATCTCCTACACACAGCATACAGAAAACACCGAAATAACGCATGCCTAATACCAGGCCACAGAACCCTTGGAAACAGCTTCTCTCTACATACAACATACAAAACTCTTGGAAACTGCATCTCTCCAGACCAATGTTACAGAACTCCCATAAGCTGCGTCTCCTACACACAGCAGACAGAAAACCCGCATATAGCGAATGCCTAATTCCAGGCTACAGAAATCCAGTAAACAGCTTCTCCCTACACCCTGATACAGAACTTCGGTAAACTGTGTCTCTCTAATTCTAGGTTACAGAACTCCCATAAGCTGCGTCGGCTGCACTCAGGCTAAAGGAATCCCATATACAGCATATTCCTACACTCAGAATACAGAACTCGTGGAAACAGCTTCTCTCAACATTCAACATACAGAACTATTGGAAACTGCATCTGTATACACAAAGCTTACAGAACTCACGAAAGCTGCATCTGCTACACAGCATACAGAATATCCGCAAATAGTGAATGTCTAATTCCAGGCCACAGAACTCTTGGAAACAGCTTCTCTCTACATTCAACATACAAAAATCTTGGAAACCGCATCTCTCTAGACCAATGTTACAGAACTCCCATAAGCTGCGTCTGATACACTCAGCATACAGAAAACTCCCGTATAGTGAATACCTGCTCATAGGCTACAGAACTTTTGGAAACAGCTTCTCTCTACATTCAACATACAAAACTCTTGGAAACCGCATCTCTCTAGACCAATGTTACAGAACTCCCATAAGCTGCGTCTGCTACACTCAGGCTATAGGAATCCCATATAGAGCGTATGCCTACTCTCAGACTACAGAACTTTGGAAACAGCTTCTCTCTACATTCAACATACAAAAATCTTGCAAACCGCATCTCTCTAGACCAAGGTTACACAACTCCCATCAGCTGCGTCTCCTACACACAGCATAAGGAAAACCCACATATAGCGAATAACTATGCCCAGGCTACCGAAATCGCAGAAACAGCTTCTCTCTACATTCAACCTACGGAACTCCTGGATACTCTATGTCTCTACACTTAGGTTCTTCAACTCCCTTAAGCTGCGTCTCCTACACAGAGCATACGGAACACTCGCATATAGCGAATATCTATGCCCAGGCTACCAAAATATTAGAAACAGCTTCTCATTACATTCAACATATGGAACTTATGGATACTGTATGTCTCTACACGTAGGTTACGGAACTCACATAAGCTGCATCTCCTACACACAGCATACAGAAAACACGGAAATAGCGCACGCCTAATTGCAGGTCACAGAACTCTTGGAAACAGCTTCTCTCTACATTCAACATACAAAACTGTTTGAAACTGCATCTCCCTAGACCAAGGTTACAGAACTCCCATAAGCTGCGTCTCGTACACACAGCATAAGGAAAACCCGCATATAGCGAATAAGTATGCCCAGGCTACCGAAATCGCAGAAACAGCTTCTCTCTACATTCAACATACGGAACTCCTGGATACTGTATGTCTCTACACTTAGGTTACGGAACTCCCGTAAGCTGCATCTCCTACACACAGCATACAGAAAACACCGAAATAACGCATGCCTAATACCAGGCCACAGAACCCTTGGAAACAGCTTCTCTCTACATACAACATACAAAACTCTTGGAAACTGCATCTCTCCAGACCAATGTTACAGAACTCCCATAAGCTGCGTCTCCTACACACAGCAGACAGAAAACCCGCATATAGCGAATGCCTAATTCCAGGCTACAGAAATCCAGTAAACAGCTTCTCCCTACACCCTGATACAGAACTTCGGTAAACTGTGTCTCTCTAATTCTAGGTTACAGAACTCCCATAAGCTGCGTCGGCTGCACTCAGGCTAAAGGAATCCCATATACAGCATATTCCTACACTCAGAATACAGAACTCGTGGAAACAGCTTCTCTCAACATTCAACATACAGAACTATTGGAAACTGCATCTGTATACACAAAGCTTACAGAACTCACGAAAGCTGCATCTGCTACACAGCATACAGAATATCCGCAAATAGTGAATGTCTAATTCCAGGCCACAGAACTCTTGGAAACAGCTTCTCTCTACATTCAACATACAAAACTCTTGCAAACCGCATGTCTCTAGACCAAGGTTACAGAACTCCCATAAGCTGCGTCTCCTACACAGAGCATAAGGAAAACCCCCATATAGTGAATGCCTAATTCCAGGCTACAGAAATCCAGTAAACAGCTTCTCCCTACACCCTGATACAGAACTTCGGTAAACTGTGTCTCTCTAATTCTAGGTTACAGAACTCCCATAAGCTGCGTCGGCTGCACTCAGGCTAAAGGAATCCCATATACAGCATATGCCTACACTCAGAATACAGAACTCGTGGAAACAGCTTCTCTCAACATTCAACATACAGAACTATTGGAAACTGCATCTGTATACACAAAGCTTACAGAACTCACGAAAGATGCATCTGCTACACAGCATACAGAATATCCGCGAATAGCGAATGCCTAATTCCAGGCCACAGAACACTTGGAAACAGCTTCTCTCTACATTCAATATACAAATCTCTTGGAAACTGCATCTCTCTAGACCAATGTTACAGAACTCCCTTAAGCTGCATCTCGTACACACAGCAGACAAAAAACCCGCATATAGCGAATGCCTAATTCCAGGCCACAGAACTCTTGGAAGCAGCTTTTCTCTACATTCAACATACAAAACTCTTGGAAACTGCATCTCTCTAGACCAAGGTTACAGAACTCCCATAAGCTGCGTCTGCTGCACTCAAGCTACAGGATTCCCATATAGAGCATATGCCTACTCTCAGACTACAGAACTCTTGGAAACAGCTTCTCTCTACATTCAATATACTAATCTCTTGGAAACTGCATCTCTCTAGACCAATGTTACAGAACTCCCATAAGCTGCGTCTGATACACTCAGCATACAGAAAACCCGCATATAGTGAATACCTGCTCATAGGCTACAGAACATTTGGAAACAGCTTCTCTCTACATTCAACATACAAAACTCTTGGAAACCGCATCTCTCTAGACCAATGTTACAGAACTCCCATAAGCTGCGTCTGCTACACTCAGGCTATAGGAATCCCATATAGAGCGTATGCCTACTCTCAGACTACAGAACTTTGGAAACAGCTTCTCTCTACATTCAACATACAAAAATCTTGCAAACCGCATCTCTCTAGACCAAGGTTACACAACTCCCATCAGCTGCGTCTCCTACACACAGCATAAGGAAAACCCACATATAGCGAATAACTATGCCCAGGCTACCGAAATCGCAGAAACAGCTTCTCTCTACATTCAACCTACGGAACTCCTGGATACTCTATGTCTCTATACTTAGGTTCTTCAACTCCCTTAAGCTGCGTCTCCTACACAGAGCATATGGAACACTCGCATATAGCGAATATCTATGCCCAGGCTACCAAAATATTAGAAACAGCTTCTCATTACATTCAACATATGGAACTTATGGATACAGTATGTCTCTACACGTAGGTTACGGAACTCACATAAGCTGCATCTCCTACACACAGCATACAGAAAACACGGAAATAGCGCACGCCTAATTGCAGGTCACAGAACTCTTGGAAACAGCTTTTCTCTACATTCAACATACAAAACTCTTGGAAACCGCATCTCTCTAGACCAATGTTACAGAACTCCCATAAGCTGCGTCTGATACACTCAGCATACAGAAAACCCGCATATAGTGAATACCTGCTCATAGGCTACAGAACATTTGGAAACAGCTTCTCTCTACATTCAACATACAAAACTCTTGGAAACCGCATCTCTCTAGACCAATGTTACAGAACTCCCATAAGCTGCGTCTGCTGCACTCACGCTACAGGAATCCCATATAGAGTGTATGCCTACTCTCAGAATACAGAACTCATGGAAACAGCTTCTCTCAACATTCAACATACAGAACTATTGGAAACTGCATCTGTATACACAAAGCTTACAGAACTCACGAAAGCTGCATCTGCTACACAGCATACAGAATATCCGCAAATAGTGAATGTCTAATTCCAGGCCACAGAACTCTTGGAAACAGCTTCTCTCTACATTCAACATACAAAACTCTTGCAAACCGCATGTCTCTAGACCAAGGTTACAGAACTCCCATAAGCTGCGTCTCCTACACAGAGCATAAGGAAAACCCCCATATAGTGAATGCCTAATTCCAGGCTACAGAAATCCAGTAAACAGCTTCTCCCTACACCCTGATACAGAACTTCGGTAAACTGTGTCTCTCTAATTCTAGGTTACAGAACTCCCATAAGCTGCGTCGGCTGCACTCAGGCTAAAGGAATCCCATATACAGCATATGCCTACACTCAGAATACAGAACTCGTGGAAACAGCTTCTCTCAACATTCAACATACAGAACTATTGGAAACTGCATCTGTATACACAAAGCTTACAGAACTCACGAAAGATGCATCTGCTACACAGCATACAGAATATCCGCGAATAGCGAATGCCTAATTCCAGGCCACAGAACACTTGGAAACAGCTTCTCTCTACATTCAATATACAAATCTCTTGGAAACTGCATCTCTCTAGACCAATGTTACAGAACTCCCTTAAGCTGCATCTCGTACACACAGCAGACAAAAAACCCGCATATAGCGAATGCCTAATTCCAGGCCACAGAACTCTTGGAAGCAGCTTTTCTCTACATTCAACATACAAAACTCTTGGAAACTGCATCTCTCTAGACCAAGGTTACAGAACTCCCATAAGCTGCGTCTGCTGCACTCAAGCTACAGGATTCCCATATAGAGCATATGCCTACTCTCAGACTACAGAACTCTTGGAAACAGCTTCTCTCTACATTCAATATACTAATCTCTTGGAAACTGCATCTCTCTAGACCAATGTTACAGAACTCCCATAAGCTGCGTCTGATACACTCAGCATACAGAAAACCCGCATATAGTGAATACCTGCTCATAGGCTACAGAACATTTGGAAACAGCTTCTCTCTACATTCAACATACAAAACTCTTGGAAACCGCATCTCTCTAGACCAATGTTACAGAACTCCCATAAGCTGCGTCTGCTACACTCAGGCTATAGGAATCCCATATAGAGCGTATGCCTACTCTCAGACTACAGAACTTTGGAAACAGCTTCTCTCTACATTCAACATACAAAAATCTTGCAAACCGCATCTCTCTAGACCAAGGTTACACAACTCCCATCAGCTGCGTCTCCTACACACAGCATAAGGAAAACCCACATATAGCGAATAACTATGCCCAGGCTACCGAAATCGCAGAAACAGCTTCTCTCTACATTCAACCTACGGAACTCCTGGATACTCTATGTCTCTATACTTAGGTTCTTCAACTCCCTTAAGCTGCGTCTCCTACACAGAGCATATGGAACACTCGCATATAGCGAATATCTATGCCCAGGCTACCAAAATATTAGAAACAGCTTCTCATTACATTCAACATATGGAACTTATGGATACAGTATGTCTCTACACGTAGGTTACGGAACTCACATAAGCTGCATCTCCTACACACAGCATACAGAAAACACGGAAATAGCGCACGCCTAATTGCAGGTCACAGAACTCTTGGAAACAGCTTTTCTCTACATTCAACATACAAAACTCTTGGAAACCGCATCTCTCTAGACCAATGTTACAGAACTCCCATAAGCTGCGTCTGATACACTCAGCATACAGAAAACCCGCATATAGTGAATACCTGCTCATAGGCTACAGAACATTTGGAAACAGCTTCTCTCTACATTCAACATACAAAACTCTTGGAAACCGCATCTCTCTAGACCAATGTTACAGAACTCCCATAAGCTGCGTCTGCTGCACTCACGCTACAGGAATCCCATATAGAGTGTATGCCTACTCTCAGAATACAGAACTCATGGAAACAGCTTCTCTCAACATTCAACATACAGAACTATTGGAAACTGCATCTGTATACACAAAGCTTACAGAACTCACGAAAGCTGCATCTGCTACACAGCATACAGAATATCCGCAAATAGTGAATGTCTAATTCCAGGCCACAGAACTCTTGGAAACAGCTTCTCTCTACATTCAACATACAAAACTCTTGCAAACCGCATGTCTCTAGACCAAGGTTACAGAACTCCCATAAGCTGCGTCTCCTACACAGAGCATAAGGAAAACCCCCATATAGTGAATGCCTAATTCCAGGCTACAGAAATCCAGTAAACAGCTTCTCCCTACACCCTGATACAGAACTTCGGTAAACTGTGTCTCTCTAATTCTAGGTTACAGAACTCCCATAAGCTGCGTCGGCTGCACTCAGGCTAAAGGAATCCCATATACTGCATATGCCTACACTCAGAATACAGAACTCGTGGAAACAGCTTCTCTCAACATTCAACATACAGAACTATTGGAAACTGCATCTGTATACACAAAGCTTACAGAACTCATGAAAGCTGCATCTGCTACACAGCATACAGAATATCCGCGAATAGCGAATGCCTAATTCCAGGCCACAGAACACTTGGAAACAGCTTCTCTCTACATTCAATATACAAATCTCTTGGAAACTGCATCTCTCTAGACCAATGTTACAGAACTCCCTTAAGCTGCATCTCGTACACACAGCAGACAAAAAACCCGCATATAGCGAATGCCTAATTCCAGGCTACAGAAATCCAGTAAACAGCTTCTCACTACACCCAGATACAGAACTTCGGTAAACTGTGTCTCTCTAATTCTAGGTTACAGAAATCCCATAAGGTGCGTCGGCTGCACTCACGCTACAGGAGTCCCATATACAGCATATGCCTACTCTCAGAATACAGAACTCGTGGAAACAGCTTCTCTCAACATTCAACATACAGAACTATTGGAAACTGCATCTGTATACACAAAGCATACAGAACACACGAAAGCTGCATCTGCTACACAGCATACAGAATATCCGCAAATAGTGAATGGCTAATTCCAGGCCACAGAACACTTGGAAACAGCTTCTCTCTACATTCAACATACAAAAATCTTGCAAACCGCATCTCTCTAGACCAATGTTACTGAACTCCCATAAGCTGCGTCTGCTGCACTCAGGATACAGGATTCCCATATAGAGCATATGCCTACTCTCAGACTACAGAACTCTTGGAAACAGCTTCTCTCTACATTCAATATACAAATCTCTTGGAAACTGCATCTCTCTAGACCAATGTTACAGAACTCCCGTGAGCTGCGTCTCCTACACACAGCAGACAAAAAACCCGCATATAGCGAATGCCTAATTCCAGGCCACAGAACTCTTGGAAACAGCTTTTCTCTACATTCAACATACAAAACTCTTGGAAACCGCATCTCTCTAGACCAATGTTACAGAACTCCCATAAGCTGCGTCTGATACACTCAGCATACAGAAAACCCGCATATAGTGAATACCTGCTCATAGGCTACAGAACTTTTGGAAACAGCTTCTCTCTACATTCAACATACAAAACTCTTGGAAACCGCATCTCTCTAGACCAATGTTACAGAACTCCCATAAGCTGCGTCTGCTGCACTCACGCTACAGGAATCCCATATAGAGTGTATGCCTACTCTCAGAATACAGAACTCATGGAAACAGCTTCTCTCAACATTCAACATACAGAACTATTGGAAACTGCATCTGTATACACAAAGCTTACAGAACTCACGAAAGCTGCATCTGCTACACAGCATACAGAATATCCGCAAATAGTGAATGTCTAATTCCAGGCCACAGAACTCTTGGAAACAGCTTCTCTCTACATTCAACATACAAAACTCTTGCAAACCGCATGTCTCTAGACCAAGGTTACAGAACTCCCATAAGCTGCGTCTCCTACACAGAGCATAAGGAAAACCCCCATATAGTGAATGCCTAATTCCAGGCTACAGAAATCCAGTAAACAGCTTCTCCCTACACCCTGATACAGAACTTCGGTAAACTGTGTCTCTCTAATTCTAGGTTACAGAAATCCCATAAGCTGCGTCGGCTGCACTCAGGCTAAAGGAATCCCATATACAGCATATGCCTACACTCAGAATACAGAACTCGTGGAAACAGCTTCTCTCAACATTCAACATACAGAACTATTGGAAACTGCATCTGTATACACAAAGCTTACAGAACTCATGAAAGCTGCATCTGCTACACAGCATACAGAATATCCGCGAATAGCGAATGCCTAATTCCAGGCCACAGAACACTTGGAAACAGCTTCTCTCTACATTCAATATACAAATCTCTTGGAAACTGCATCTCTCTAGACCAATGTTACAGAACTCCCTTAAGCTGCATCTCGTACACACAGCAGACAAAAAACCCGCATATAGCGAATGCCTAATTCCAGGCTACAGAAATCCAGTAAACAGCTTCTCACTACACCCAGATACAGAACTTCGGTAAACTGTGTCTCTCTAATTCTAGGTTACAGAAATCCGATAAGGTTCGTCGGCTGCACTCAGGCTACAGGAGTCCCATATACAGCATATGCCTACTCTCAGAATACAGAACTCGTGGAAACAGCTTCTCTCAACATTCAACATACAGAACTATTGGAAACTGCATCTGTATACACAAAGCATACAGAACACACGAAAGCTGCATCTGCTACACAGCATACAGAATATCCGCAAATAGTGAATGGCTAATTCCAGGCCACAGAACACTTGGAAACAGCTTCTCTCTACATTCAACATACAAAAATCTTGCAAACCGCATCTCTCTAGACCAATGTTACTGAACTCCCATAAGCTGCATCTGCTGCACTCAGGATACAGGATTCCCATATAGAGCATATGCCTACTCTCAGACTACAGAACTCTTGGAAACAGCTTCTCTCTACATTCAATATACAAATCTCTTGGAAACTGCATCTCTCTAGACCAATGTTACAGAACTCCCGTGAGCTGCGTCTCCTACACACAGCAGACAAAAAACCCGCATATAGCGAATGCCTAATTCCAGGCCACAGAACTCTTGGAAGCAGCTTTTCTCTACATTCAACATACAAAACTCTTGGAAACCGCATCTCTCTAGACCAATGTTACAGAACTCCCATAAGCTGCGTCTGCTGCACTCAGGATACAGGATTCCCATATAGAGCATATGCCTACTCTCAGACTACAGAACTCTTGGAAACAGCTTCTCTCTACATTCAATATACTAATCTCTTGGACACTGCATCTCTCTAGACCAATGTTACAGAACTCCCATAAGCTGCGTCTGATACACTCAGCAATACAGAAAACCCGCATATAGTGAATACCTGCTCATAGGCTACAGAACATTTGGAAACAGCTTCTCTCTACATTCAACATACAAAACTCTTGGAAACCGCATCTCTCTAGACCAATGTTACAGAACTCCCATAAGCTGCGTCTGCTACACTCAGGCTATAGGAATCCCATATAGAGCGTATGCCTACTCTCAGACTACAGAACTTTGGAAACAGCTTCTCTCTACATTCAACATACAAAAATCTTGCAAACCGCATCTCTCTAGACCAAGGTTACACAACTCCCATCAGCTGCGTCTCCTACACACAGCATAAGGAAAACCCACATATAGCGAATAACTATGCCCAGGCTACCGAAATCGCAGAAACAGCTTCTCTCTACATTCAACCTACGGAACTCCTGGATACTCTATGTCTCTACACTTAGGTTCTTCAACTCCCTTAAGCTGCGTCTCCTACACAGAGCATACAGAACACTCGCATATAGCGAATATCTATGCCCAGGCTACCAAAATATTAGAAACAGCTTCTCATTACATTCAACATATGGAACTTATGGATACTGTATGTCTCTACACGTAGGTTACGGAACTCCCGTAAGGTGCATCTCCTACACACAGCATACAGAAAACACGGAAATAGCGCACGCCTAATTGCAGGTCACAGAACTCTTGGAAACAGCTTCTCTCTACATTCAACATACAAAACTGTTTGAAACTGCATCTCCCTAGACCAAGGTTACAGAACTCCCATAAGCTGCGTCTCGTACACACAGCATAAGGAAAACCCGCATATAGCGAATAAGTATGCCCAGGCTACCGAAATCGCAGAAACAGCTTCTCTCTACATTCAACATACGGAACTCCTGGATACTGTATGTCTCTACACTTAGGTTACGGAAATCCCGTAAGCTGCATCTCCTACACACAGCATACAGAAAACACCGAAATAACGCATGCCTAATACCAGGCCACAGAACCCTTGGAAACAGCTTCTCTCTACATACAACATATAAAACTCTTGGAAACTGCATCTCTCCAGACCAATGTTACAGAACTCCCATAAGCTGCATCTCCTACACACAGCAGACAGAAAACCCGCATATAGCGAGTGCCTAATTCCAGGCTACAGAAATCCAGTAAACAGCTTCTCCCTACACCCTGATACAGAACTTCGGTAAACTGTGTCTCTCTAATTCTAGGTTACAGAACTCCCATAAGCTGCGTCGGCTGCACTCAGGCTAAAGGAATCCCATATACAGCATATTCCTACACTCAGAATACAGAACTCGTGGAAACAGCTTCTCTCAACATTCAACATACAGAACTATTGGAAACTGCATCTGTATACACAAAGCTTACAGAACTCACGAAAGCTGCATCTGCTACACAGCATACAGAATATCCGCGAATAGCGAATGCCTAATTCCAGGCCACAGAACACTTGGAAACAGCTTCTCTCTACATTCAATATACAAATCTCTTGGAAACTGCATCTCTCTAGACCAATGTTACAGAACTCCCTTAAGCTGCATCTCGTACACACAGCAGACAAAAAACCCGCATATAGCGAATGCCTAATTCCAGGCTACAGAAATCCAGTAAACAGCTTCTCACTACACCCAGATACAGAACTTCGGTAAACTGTGTCTCTCTAATTCTAGGTTACAGAAATCCCATAAGGTGCGTCGGCTGCACTCACGCTACAGGAGTCCCATATACAGCATATGCCTACTCTCAGAATACAGAACTCGTGGAAACAGCTTCTCTCAACATTCAACATACAGAACTATTGGAAACTGCATCTGTATACACAAAGCATACAGAACACACGAAAGCTGCATCTGCTACACAGCATACAGAATATCCGCAAATAGTGAATGGCTAATTCCAGGCCACAGAACACTTGGAAACAGCTTCTCTCTACATTCAACATACAAAAATCTTGCAAACCGCATCTCTCTAGACCAATGTTACTGAACTCCCATAAGCTGCGTCTGCTGCACTCAGGATACAGGATTCCCATATAGAGCATATGCCTACTCTCAGACTACAGAACTCTTGGAAACAGCTTCTCTCTACATTCAATATACAAATCTCTTGGAAACTGCATCTCTCTAGACCAATGTTACAGAACTCCCGTGAGCTGCGTCTCCTACACACAGCAGACAAAAAACCCGCATATAGCGAATGCCTAATTCCAGGCCACAGAACTCTTGGAAACAGCTTTTCTCTACATTCAACATACAAAACTCTTGGAAACCGCATCTCTCTAGACCAATGTTACAGAACTCCCATAAGCTGCGTCTGATACACTCAGCATACAGAAAACCCGCATATAGTGAATACCTGCTCATAGGCTACAGAACTTTTGGAAACAGCTTCTCTCTACATTCAACATACAAAACTCTTGGAAACCGCATCTCTCTAGACCAATGTTACAGAACTCCCATAAGCTGCGTCGGCTGCACTCACGCTACAGGAATCCCATATAGAGTGTATGCCTACTCTCAGAATACAGAACTCATGGAAACAGCTTCTCTCAACATTCAACATACAGAACTATTGGAAACTGCATCTGTATACACAAAGCTTACAGAACTCACGAAAGCTGCATCTGCTACACAGCATACAGAATATCCGCAAATAGTGAATGTCTAATTCCAGGCCACAGAACTCTTGGAAACAGCTTCTCTCTACATTCAACATACAAAACTCTTGCAAACCGCATGTCTCTAGACCAAGGTTACAGAACTCCCATAAGCTGCGTCTCCTACACAGAGCATAAGGAAAACCCCCATATAGTGAATGCCTAATTCCAGGCTACAGAAATCCAGTAAACAGCTTCTCCCTACACCCTGATACAGAACTTCGGTAAACTGTGTCTCTCTAATTCTAGGTTACAGAAATCCCATAAGCTGCGTCGGCTGCACTCAGGCTAAAGGAATCCCATATACAGCATATGCCTACACTCAGAATACAGAACTCGTGGAAACAGCTTCTCTCAACATTCAACATACAGAACTATTGGAAACTGCATCTGTATACACAAAGCTTACAGAACTCATGAAAGCTGCATCTGCTACACAGCATACAGAATATCCGCGAATAGCGAATGCCTAATTCCAGGCCACAGAACACTTGGAAACAGCTTCTCTCTACATTCAATATACAAATCTCTTGGAAACTGCATCTCTCTAGACCAATGTTACAGAACTCCCTTAAGCTGCATCTCGTACACACAGCAGACAAAAAACCCGCATATAGCGAATGCCTAATTCCAGGCTACAGAAATCCAGTAAACAGCTTCTCACTACACCCAGATACAGAACTTCGGTAAACTGTGTCTCTCTAATTCTAGGTTACAGAAATCCCATAAGGTTCGTCGGCTGCACTCAGGCTACAGGAGTCCCATATACAGCATATGCCTACTCTCAGAATACAGAACTCGTGGAAACAGCTTCTCTCAACATTCAACATACAGAACTATTGGAAACTGCATCTGTATACACAAAGCATACAGAACACACGAAAGCTGCATCTGCTACACAGCATACAGAATATCCGCAAATAGTGAATGGCTAATTCCAGGCCACAGAACACTTGGAAACAGCTTCTCTCTACATTCAACATACAAAAATCTTGCAAACCGCATCTCTCTAGACCAATGTTACTGAACTCCCATAAGCTGCATCTGCTGCACTCAGGATACAGGATTCCCATATAGAGCATATGCCTACTCTCAGACTACAGAACTCTTGGAAACAGCTTCTCTCTACATTCAATATACAAATCTCTTGGAAACTGCATCTCTCTAGACCAATGTTACAGAACTCCCGTGAGCTGCGTCTCCTACACACAGCAGACAAAAAACCCGCATATAGCGAATGCCTAATTCCAGGCCACAGAACTCTTGGAAGCAGCTTTTCTCTACATTCAACATACAAAACTCTTGGAAACCGCATCTCTCTAGACCAATGTTACAGAACTCCCATAAGCTGCGTCTGCTGCACTCAGGATACAGGATTCCCATATAGAGCATATGCCTACTCTCAGACTACAGAACTCTTGGAAACAGCTTCTCTCTACATTCAATATACTAATCTCTTGGACACTGCATCTCTCTAGACCAATGTTACAGAACTCCCATAAGCTGCGTCTGATACACTCAGCAATACAGAAAACCCGCATATAGTGAATACCTGCTCATAGGCTACAGAACATTTGGAAACAGCTTCTCTCTACATTCAACATACAAAACTCTTGGAAACCGCATCTCTCTAGACCAATGTTACAGAACTCCCATAAGCTGCGTCTGCTACACTCAGGCTATAGGAATCCCATATAGAGCGTATGCCTACTCTCAGACTACAGAACTTTGGAAACAGCTTCTCTCTACATTCAACATACAAAAATCTTGCAAACCGCATCTCTCTAGACCAAGGTTACACAACTCCCATCAGCTGCGTCTCCTACACACAGCATAAGGAAAACCCACATATAGCGAATAACTATGCCCAGGCTACCGAAATCGCAGAAACAGCTTCTCTCTACATTCAACCTACGGAACTCCTGGATACTCTATGTCTCTACACTTAGGTTCTTCAACTCCCTTAAGCTGCGTCTCCTACACAGAGCATACAGAACACTCGCATATAGCGAATATCTATGCCCAGGCTACCAAAATATTAGAAACAGCTTCTCATTACATTCAACATATGGAACTTATGGATACTGTATGTCTCTACACGTAGGTTACGGAACTCACATAAGCTGCATCTCCTACACACAGCATACAGAAAACACGGAAATAGCGCACGCCTAATTGCAGGTCACAGAACTCTTGGAAACAGCTTCTCTCTACATTCAACATACAAAACTGTTTGAAACTGCATCTCCCTAGACCAAGGTTACAGAACTCCCATAAGCTGCGTCTCGTACACACAGCATAAGGAAAACCCGCATATAGCGAATAAGTATGCCCAGGCTACCGAAATCGCAGAAACAGCTTCTCTCTACATTCAACATACGGAACTCCTGGATACTGTATGTCTCTACACTTAGGTTACGGAAATCCCGTAAGCTGCATCTCCTACACACAGCATACAGAAAACACCGAAATAACGCATGCCTAATACCAGGCCACAGAACCCTTGGAAACAGCTTCTCTCTACATACAACATATAAAACTCTTGGAAACTGCATCTCTCCAGACCAATGTTACAGAACTCCCATAAGCTGCATCTCCTACACACAGCAGACAGAAAACCCGCATATAGCGAGTGCCTAATTCCAGGCTACAGAAATCCAGTAAACAGCTTCTCCCTACACCCTGATACAGAACTTCGGTAAACTGTGTCTCTCTAATTCTAGGTTACAGAACTCCCATAAGCTGCGTCGGCTGCACTCAGGCTAAAGGAATCCCATATACAGCATATTCCTACACTCAGAATACAGAACTCGTGGAAACAGCTTCTCTCAACATTCAACATACAGAACTATTGGAAACTGCATCTGTATACACAAAGCTTACAGAACTCACGAAAGCTGCATCTGCTACACAGCATACAGAATATCCGCAAATAGTGAATGTCTAATTCCAGGCCACAGAACTCTTGGAAACAGCTTCTCTCTACATTCAACATACAAAACTCTTGCAAACCGCATGTCTCTAGACCAAGGTTACAGAACTCCCATAAGCTGCGTCTCCTACACAGAGCATAAGGAAAACCCCCATATAGTGAATGCCTAATTCCAGGCTACAGAAATCCAGTAAACAGCTTCTCCCTACACCCTGATACAGAACTTCGGTAAACTGTGTCTCTCTAATTCTAGGTTACAGAACTCCCATAAGCTGCGTCGGCTGCACTCAGGCTAAAGGAATCCCATATACAGCATATGCCTACACTCAGAATACAGAACTCGTGGAAACAGCTTCTCTCAACATTCAACATACAGAACTATTGGAAACTGCATCTGTATACACAAAGCTTACAGAACTCATGAAAGCTGCATCTGCTACACAGCATACAGAATATCCGCGAATAGCGAATGCCTAATTCCAGGCCACAGAACACTTGGAAACAGCTTCTCTCTACATTCAATATACAAATCTCTTGGAAACTGCATCTCTCTAGACCAATGTTACAGAACTCCCGTAAGCTGCGTCTCCTACACACAGCAGACAAAAAACCCGCATATAGCGAATGCCTAATTCCAGGCCAAGAACTCTTGGAAACAGCTTTTCTCTACATTCAACATACAAAACTCTTGGAAACTGCATCTCTCTAGACCAAGGTTACAGAACTCCCATAAGCTGCGTCTGCTGCACTCAGGCTACAGGATTCCCATATAGAGCATATGCCTACTCTCAGACTACAGAACTCTTGGAAACAGCTTCTCTCTACATTCAATATACTAATCTCTTGGAAACTGCATCTCTCTAGACCAATGTTACAGAACTCCCATAAGCTGCATCTGATACACTCAGCATACAGAAAACCCGCATATAGTGAATACCTGCTCATAGGCTACAGAACATTTGGAAACAGCTTCTCTCTACATTCAACATACAAAACTCTTGGAAACCGCATCTCTCTAGACCAATGTTACAGAACTCCCATAAGCTGCGTCTGCTACACTCAGGCTATAGGAATCCCATATAGAGCGTATGCCTACTCTCAGACTACAGAACTTTGGAAACAGCTTCTGTCTACATTCAACATACAAAACTCTTGGAAACTGCATCTCTCTAGACCAATGTTACAGAACTCCCATCAGCTGCGTCTCCTACACACAGCATAAGGAAAACCCGCATATAGCGAATAACTATGCCCAGGCTACCGAAATCGCAGAAACAGCTTCTCTCTACATTCAACCTACAGAAATCCTGGATACTGTATGTCTCTACACTTAGGTTCTTCAAATCCCTTAGGCTGCGTCTCCTACACAGAGCATACGGAACGCTCGCATATAGCGAATATCTATGCCCAGGCTACCAAAATATTAGAAACAGCTTCTCATTACATTCAACATATGGAACTTATGGATACTGTATGTCTCTACACTTAGGTTACGGAACTCCCGTAAGCTGCATCTCCTACACACAGCATACAGAAAACACGGAAATAGCGCACGCCTAATTCCAGGCCACAGAACTCTTGGAAACAGCTTCTCTCTACATTCAACATACACAACTCTTGGAAACTGCATCTCTCCAGACCAATGTTACAGAACTCCCATCAGCTGCGTCTCCTACACACAGCATAAGGAAAACCCGCATATAGCGAATGCCTAATTCCAGGCTACAGAAATCCAGTAAACAGCTTCTCACTACACCCAGATACAGAACTTCGGTAAACTGTGTCTCTCTAATTCTAGGTTACAGAAATCCCATAAGGTGCGTCGGCTGCACTCAGGCTACAGGAGTCCCATATACAGCATATGCCTACTCTCAGAATACAGAACTCGTGGAAACAGCTTCTCTCAACATTCAACATACAGAACTATTGGAAACTGCATCTGTATACACAAAGCATACAGAACACACGAAAGCTGCATCTGCTACACAGCATACAGAATATCCGCAAATAGTGAATGGCTAATTCCAGGCCACAGAACACTTGGAAACAGCTTCTCTCTACATTCAACATACAAAAATCTTGCAAACCGCATCTCTCTAGACCAATGTTACTGAACTCCCATAAGCTGCGTCTGCTGCACTCAGGATACAGGATTCCCATATAGAGCATATGCCTACTCTCAGACTACAGAACTCTTGGAAATAGCTTCTCTCTACATTCAATATACAAATCTCTTGGAAACTGCATCTCTCTAGACCAATGTTACAGAACTCTCGTAAGCTGCGTCTCCTACACACAGCAGACAAAAAACCCGCATATAGCGAATGCCTAATTCCAGGCCACAGAACTCTTGGAAGCAGCTTTTCTCTACATTCAACATACAAAACTCTTGGAAACTGCATCTCTGTAGACCAAGGTTACAGAACTCCCATAAGCTGCGTCTGCTGCACTCAGGCTACAGGATTCCCATATAGAGCATATGCCTACTCTCAGACTACAGAACTCTTGGAAACAGCTTCTCTCTACATTCAATATACTAATCTCTTGGAAACTGCATCTCTCTAGACCAATGTTACAGAACTCCCATAAGCTGCGTCTGATACACTCAGCATACAGAAAACCCGCATATAGTGAATACCTGCTCATAGGCTACAGAACATTTGGAAACAGCTTCTCTCTACATTCAACATACAAAACTCTTGCAAACCGCATGTCTCTAGACCAAGGTTACAGAACTCCCATAAGCTGCGTCTCCTACACAGAGCATAAGGAAAACCCCCATATAGTGAATGCCTAATTCCAGGCTACAGAAATCCAGTAAACAGCTTCTCCCTACACCCTGATACAGAACTTCGGTAAACTGTGTCTCTCTAATTCTAGGTTACAGAACTCCCATAAGCTGCGTCGGCTGCACTCAGGCTAAAGGAATCCCATATACAGCATATGCCTACACTCAGAATACAGAACTCGTGGAAACAGCTTCTCTCAACATTCAACATACAGAACTATTGGAAACTGCATCTGTATACACAAAGCTTACAGAACTCACGAAAGCTGCATCTGCTACACAGCATACAGAATATCCGCAAATAGTGAATGTCTAATTCCAGGCCACAGAACTCTTGGAAACAGCTTCTCTCTACTTTCAACATACAAAACTCTTGCAAACCGCATGTCTCTAGACCAAGGTTACAGAACTCCCATAAGCTGCGTCTCCTACACAGAGCATAAGGAAAACCCCCATATAGTGAATGCCTAATTCCAGGCTACAGAAATCCAGTAAACAGCTTCTCCCTACACCCTGATACAGAACTTCGGTAAACTGTGTCTCTCTAATTCTAGGTTACAGAACTCCCATAAGCTGAGTCGGCTGCACTCAGGCTAAAGGAATCCCATATACAGCATATGCCTACACTCAGAATACAGAACTCGTGGAAACAGCTTCTCTCAACATTCAACATACAGAACTATTGGAAACTGCATCTGTATACACAAAGCTTACAGAACTCACGAAAGATGCATCTGCTACACAGCATACAGAATATCCGCGAATAGCGAATGCCTAATTCCAGGCCACAGAACACTTGGAAACAGCTTCTCTCTACATTCAATATACAAATCTCTTGGAAACTGCATCTCTCTAGACCAATGTTACAGAACTCCCTTAAGCTGCATCTCGTACACACAGCAGACAAAAAACCCGCATATAGCGAATGCCTAATTCCAGGCCACAGAACTCTTGGAAGCAGCTTTTCTCTACATTCAACATACAAAACTCTTGGAAACTGCATCTCTCTAGACCAAGGTTACAGAACTCCCATAAGCTGCGTCTGCTGCACTCAAGCTACAGGATTCCCATATAGAGCATATGCCTACTCTCAGACTACAGAACTCTTGGAAACAGCTTCTCTCTACATTCAATATACTAATCTCTTGGAAACTGCATCTCTCTAGACCAATGTTACAGAACTCCCATAAGCTGCGTCTGATACACTCAGCATACAGAAAACCCGCATATAGTGAATACCTGCTCATAGGCTACAGAACATTTGGAAACAGCTTCTCTCTACATTCAACATACAAAACTCTTGGAAACCGCATCTCTCTAGACCAATGTTACAGAACTCCCATAAGCTGCGTCTGCTACACTCAGGCTATAGGAATCCCATATAGAGCGTATGCCTACTCTCAGACTACAGAACTTTGGAAACAGCTTCTCTCTACATTCAACATACAAAAATCTTGCAAACCGCATCTCTCTAGACCAAGGTTACACAACTCCCATCAGCTGCGTCTCCTACACACAGCATAAGGAAAACCCACATATAGCGAATAACTATGCCCAGGCTACCGAAATCGCAGAAACAGCTTCTCTCTACATTCAACCTACGGAACTCCTGGATACTCTATGTCTCTACACTTAGGTTCTTCAACTCCCTTAAGCTGCGTCTCCTACACAGAGCATACGGAACACTCGCATATAGCGAATATCTATGCCCAGGCTACCAAAATATTAGAAACAGCTTCTCATTACATTCAACATATGGAACTTATGGATACAGTATGTCTCTACACGTAGGTTACGGAACTCACATAAGCTGCATCTCCTACACACAGCATACAGAAAACACGGAAATAGCGCACGCCTAATTGCAGGTCACAGAACTCTTGGAAACAGCTTTTCTCTACATTCAACATACAAAAATCTTGGAAACCGCATCTCTCTAGACCAATGTTACAGAACTCCCATAAGCTGCGTCTGATACACTCAGCATACAGAAAACTCCCGTATAGTGAATACCTGCTCATAGGCTACAGAACTTTTGGAAACAGCTTCTCTCTACATTCAACATACAAAACCCTTGGAAACCGCATCTCTCTAGACCAATGTTACAGAACTCCCATAAGCTGCGTCTGCTACACTCAGGCTATAGGAATCCCATATAGAGCGTATGCCTACTCTCAGACTACAGAACTTTGGAAACAGCTTCTCTCTACATTCAACATACAAAAATCTTGCAAACCGCATCTCTCTAGACCAAGGTTACACAACTCCCATCAGCTGCGTCTCCTACACACAGCATAAGGAAAACCCACATATAGCGAATAACTATGCCCAGGCTACCGAAATCGCAGAAACAGCTTCTCTCTACATTCAACCTACGGAACTCCTGGATACTGTATGTCTCTACACTTAGGTTCTTCAACTCCCTTAAGCTGCGTCTCCTACACAGAGCATACGGAACACTCGCATATAGCGAATATCTATGCCCAGGCTACCAAAATATTAGAAACAGCTTCTCATTACATTCAACATATGGAACTTATGGATACTGTATGTCTCTACACGTAGGTTACGGAACTCACATAAGCTGCATCTCCTACACACAGCATACAGAAAACACGGAAATAGCGCACGCCTAATTGCAGGTCACAGAACTCTTGGAAACAGCTTCTCTCTACATTCAACATACAAAACTGTTTGAAACTGCATCTCCCTAGACCAAGGTTACAGAACTCCCATAAGCTGCGTCTCCTACACACAGCAGACAGAAAACCCGCATATAGTGAATGCCTAATTCCAGGCTACAGAAATCCAGTAAACAGCTTCTCCCTACACCCTGATACAGAACTTCGGTAAACTGTGTCTCTCTAATTCTAGGTTACAGAACTCCCATAAGCTGCGTCGGCTGCACTCAGGCTAAAGGAATCCCATATACAGCATATGCCTACACTCAGAATACAGAACTCGTGGAAACAGCTTCTCTCAACATTCAACATACAGAACTATTGGAAACTGCATCTGTATACACAAAGCTTACAGAACTCACGAAAGATGCATCTGCTACACAGCATACAGAATATCCGCGAATAGCGAATGCCTAATTCCAGGCCACAGAACACTTGGAAACAGCTTCTCTCTACATTCAATATACAAATCTCTTGGAAACTGCATCTCTCTAGACCAATGTTACAGAACTCCCTTAAGCTGCATCTCGTACACACAGCAGACAAAAAACCCGCATATAGCGAATGCCTAATTCCAGGCCACAGAACTCTTGGAAGCAGCTTTTCTCTACATTCAACATACAAAACTCTTGGAAACTGCATCTCTCTAGACCAAGGTTACAGAACTCCCATAAGCTGCGTCTGCTGCACTCAAGCTACAGGATTCCCATATAGAGCATATGCCTACTCTCAGACTACAGAACTCTTGGAAACAGCTTCTCTCTACATTCAATATACTAATCTCTTGGAAACTGCATCTCTCTAGACCAATGTTACAGAACTCCCATAAGCTGCGTCTGATACACTCAGCATACAGAAAACCCGCATATAGTGAATACCTGCTCATAGGCTACAGAACATTTGGAAACAGCTTCTCTCTACATTCAACATACAAAACTCTTGGAAACCGCATCTCTCTAGACCAATGTTACAGAACTCCCATAAGCTGCGTCTGCTACACTCAGGCTATAGGAATCCCATATAGAGCGTATGCCTACTCTCAGACTACAGAACTTTGGAAACAGCTTCTCTCTACATTCAACATACAAAAATCTTGCAAACCGCATCTCTCTAGACCAAGGTTACACAACTCCCATCAGCTGCGTCTCCTACACACAGCATAAGGAAAACCCACATATAGCGAATAACTATGCCCAGGCTACCGAAATCGCAGAAACAGCTTCTCTCTACATTCAACCTACGGAACTCCTGGATACTCTATGTCTCTACACTTAGGTTCTTCAACTCCCTTAAGCTGCGTCTCCTACACAGAGCATATGGAACACTCGCATATAGCGAATATCTATGCCCAGGCTACCAAAATATTAGAAACAGCTTCTCATTACATTCAACATATGGAACTTATGGATACAGTATGTCTCTACACGTAGGTTACGGAACTCACATAAGCTGCATCTCCTACACACAGCATACAGAAAACACGGAAATAGCGCACGCCTAATTGCAGGTCACAGAACTCTTGGAAACAGCTTTTCTCTACATTCAACATACAAAAATCTTGGAAACCGCATCTCTCTAGACCAATGTTACAGAACTCCCATAAGCTGCGTCTGATACACTCAGCATACAGAAAACTCCCGTATAGTGAATACCTGCTCATAGGCTACAGAACATTTGGAAACAGCTTCTCTCTACATTCAACATACAAAACTCTTGGAAACCGCATCTCTCTAGACCAATGTTACAGAACTCCCATAAGCTGCGTCTGCTACACTCAGGCTATAGGAATCCCATATAGAGCGTATGCCTACTCTCAGACTACAGAACTTTGGAAACAGCTTCTCTCTACATTCAACATACAAAAATCTTGCAAACCGCATCTCTCTAGACCAAGGTTACACAACTCCCATCAGCTGCGTCTCCTACACACAGCATAAGGAAAACCCACATATAGCGAATAACTATGCCCAGGCTACCGAAATCGCAGAAACAGCTTCTCTCTACATTCAACCTACGGAACTCCTGGATACTCTATGTCTCTACACTTAGGTTCTTCAACTCCCTTAAGCTGCGTCTCCTACACAGAGCATATGGAACACTCGCATATAGCGAATATCTATGCCCAGGCTACCAAAATATTAGAAACAGCTTCTCATTACATTCAACATATGGAACTTATGGATACTGTATGTCTCTACACGTAGGTTACGGAACTCACATAAGCTGCATCTCCTACACACAGCATACAGAAAACACGGAAATAGCGCACGCCTAATTGCAGGTCACAGAACTCTTGGAAACAGCTTCTCTCTACATTCAACATACAAAACTCTTGCAAACCGCATGTCTCTAGACCAAGGTTACAGAACTCCCATAAGCTGCGTCTCCTACACAGAGCATAAGGAAAACCCCCATATAGTGAATGCCTAATTCCAGGCTACAGAAATCCAGTAAACAGCTTCTCCCTACACCCTGATACAGAACTTCGGTAAACTGTGTCTCTCTAATTCTAGGTTACAGAACTCCCATAAGCTGCGTCGGCTGCACTCAGGCTAAAGGAATCCCATATACAGCATATGCCTACACTCAGAATACAGAACTCGTGGAAACAGCTTCTCTCAACATTCAACATACAGAACTATTGGAAACTGCATCTGTATACACAAAGCTTACAGAACTCACGAAAGATGCATCTGCTACACAGCATACAGAATATCCGCGAATAGCGAATGCCTAATTCCAGGCCACAGAACACTTGGAAACAGCTTCTCTCTACATTCAATATACAAATCTCTTGGAAACTGCATCTCTCTAGACCAATGTTACAGAACTCCCTTAAGCTGCATCTCGTACACACAGCAGACAAAAAACCCGCATATAGCGAATGCCTAATTCCAGGCCACAGAACTCTTGGAAGCAGCTTTTCTCTACATTCAACATACAAAACTCTTGGAAACTGCATCTCTCTAGACCAAGGTTACAGAACTCCCATAAGCTGCGTCTGCTGCACTCAAGCTACAGGATTCCCATATAGAGCATATGCCTACTCTCAGACTACAGAACTCTTGGAAACAGCTTCTCTCTACATTCAATATACTAATCTCTTGGAAACTGCATCTCTCTAGACCAATGTTACAGAACTCCCATAAGCTGCGTCTGATACACTCAGCATACAGAAAACCCGCATATAGTGAATACCTGCTCATAGGCTACAGAACATTTGGAAACAGCTTCTCTCTACATTCAACATACAAAACTCTTGGAAACCGCATCTCTCTAGACCAATGTTACAGAACTCCCATAAGCTGCGTCTGCTACACTCAGGCTATAGGAATCCCATATAGAGCGTATGCCTACTCTCAGACTACAGAACTTTGGAAACAGCTTCTCTCTACATTCAACATACAAAAATCTTGCAAACCGCATCTCTCTAGACCAAGGTTACACAACTCCCATCAGCTGCGTCTCCTACACACAGCATAAGGAAAACCCACATATAGCGAATAACTATGCCCAGGCTACCGAAATCGCAGAAACAGCTTCTCTCTACATTCAACCTACGGAACTCCTGGATACTCTATGTCTCTATACTTAGGTTCTTCAACTCCCTTAAGCTGCGTCTCCTACACAGAGCATATGGAACACTCGCATATAGCGAATATCTATGCCCAGGCTACCAAAATATTAGAAACAGCTTCTCATTACATTCAACATATGGAACTTATGGATACAGTATGTCTCTACACGTAGGTTACGGAACTCACATAAGCTGCATCTCCTACACACAGCATACAGAAAACACGGAAATAGCGCACGCCTAATTGCAGGTCACAGAACTCTTGGAAACAGCTTTTCTCTACATTCAACATACAAAACTCTTGGAAACCGCATCTCTCTAGACCAATGTTACAGAACTCCCATAAGCTGCGTCTGATACACTCAGCATACAGAAAACCCGCATATAGTGAATACCTGCTCATAGGCTACAGAACATTTGGAAACAGCTTCTCTCTACATTCAACATACAAAACTCTTGGAAACCGCATCTCTCTAGACCAATGTTACAGAACTCCCATAAGCTGCGTCTGCTGCACTCACGCTACAGGAATCCCATATAGAGTGTATGCCTACTCTCAGAATACAGAACTCATGGAAACAGCTTCTCTCAACATTCAACATACAGAACTATTGGAAACTGCATCTGTATACACAAAGCTTACAGAACTCACGAAAGCTGCATCTGCTACACAGCATACAGAATATCCGCAAATAGTGAATGTCTAATTCCAGGCCACAGAACTCTTGGAAACAGCTTCTCTCTACATTCAACATACAAAACTCTTGCAAACCGCATGTCTCTAGACCAAGGTTACAGAACTCCCATAAGCTGCGTCTCCTACACAGAGCATAAGGAAAACCCCCATATAGTGAATGCCTAATTCCAGGCTACAGAAATCCAGTAAACAGCTTCTCCCTACACCCTGATACAGAACTTCGGTAAACTGTGTCTCTCTAATTCTAGGTTACAGAACTCCCATAAGCTGCGTCGGCTGCACTCAGGCTAAAGGAATCCCATATACTGCATATGCCTACACTCAGAATACAGAACTCGTGGAAACAGCTTCTCTCAACATTCAACATACAGAACTATTGGAAACTGCATCTGTATACACAAAGCTTACAGAACTCATGAAAGCTGCATCTGCTACACAGCATACAGAATATCCGCGAATAGCGAATGCCTAATTCCAGGCCACAGAACACTTGGAAACAGCTTCTCTCTACATTCAATATACAAATCTCTTGGAAACTGCATCTCTCTAGACCAATGTTACAGAACTCCCTTAAGCTGCATCTCGTACACACAGCAGACAAAAAACCCGCATATAGCGAATGCCTAATTCCAGGCTACAGAAATCCAGTAAACAGCTTCTCACTACACCCAGATACAGAACTTCGGTAAACTGTGTCTCTCTAATTCTAGGTTACAGAAATCCCATAAGGTGCGTCGGCTGCACTCACGCTACAGGAGTCCCATATACAGCATATGCCTACTCTCAGAATACAGAACTCGTGGAAACAGCTTCTCTCAACATTCAACATACAGAACTATTGGAAACTGCATCTGTATACACAAAGCATACAGAACACACGAAAGCTGCATCTGCTACACAGCATACAGAATATCCGCAAATAGTGAATGGCTAATTCCAGGCCACAGAACACTTGGAAACAGCTTCTCTCTACATTCAACATACAAAAATCTTGCAAACCGCATCTCTCTAGACCAATGTTACTGAACTCCCATAAGCTGCGTCTGCTGCACTCAGGATACAGGATTCCCATATAGAGCATATGCCTACTCTCAGACTACAGAACTCTTGGAAACAGCTTCTCTCTACATTCAATATACAAATCTCTTGGAAACTGCATCTCTCTAGACCAATGTTACAGAACTCCCGTGAGCTGCGTCTCCTACACACAGCAGACAAAAAACCCGCATATAGCGAATGCCTAATTCCAGGCCACAGAACTCTTGGAAACAGCTTTTCTCTACATTCAACATACAAAACTCTTGGAAACCGCATCTCTCTAGACCAATGTTACAGAACTCCCATAAGCTGCGTCTGATACACTCAGCATACAGAAAACCCGCATATAGTGAATACCTGCTCATAGGCTACAGAACTTTTGGAAACAGCTTCTCTCTACATTCAACATACAAAACTCTTGGAAACCGCATCTCTCTAGACCAATGTTACAGAACTCCCATAAGCTGCGTCTGCTGCACTCACGCTACAGGAATCCCATATAGAGTGTATGCCTACTCTCAGAATACAGAACTCATGGAAACAGCTTCTCTCAACATTCAACATACAGAACTATTGGAAACTGCATCTGTATACACAAAGCTTACAGAACTCACGAAAGCTGCATCTGCTACACAGCATACAGAATATCCGCAAATAGTGAATGTCTAATTCCAGGCCACAGAACTCTTGGAAACAGCTTCTCTCTACATTCAACATACAAAACTCTTGCAAACCGCATGTCTCTAGACCAAGGTTACAGAACTCCCATAAGCTGCGTCTCCTACACAGAGCATAAGGAAAACCCCCATATAGTGAATGCCTAATTCCAGGCTACAGAAATCCAGTAAACAGCTTCTCCCTACACCCTGATACAGAACTTCGGTAAACTGTGTCTCTCTAATTCTAGGTTACAGAAATCCCATAAGCTGCGTCGGCTGCACTCAGGCTAAAGGAATCCCATATACAGCATATGCCTACACTCAGAATACAGAACTCGTGGAAACAGCTTCTCTCAACATTCAACATACAGAACTATTGGAAACTGCATCTGTATACACAAAGCTTACAGAACTCATGAAAGCTGCATCTGCTACACAGCATACAGAATATCCGCGAATAGCGAATGCCTAATTCCAGGCCACAGAACACTTGGAAACAGCTTCTCTCTACATTCAATATACAAATCTCTTGGAAACTGCATCTCTCTAGACCAATGTTACAGAACTCCCTTAAGCTGCATCTCGTACACACAGCAGACAAAAAACCCGCATATAGCGAATGCCTAATTCCAGGCTACAGAAATCCAGTAAACAGCTTCTCACTACACCCAGATACAGAACTTCGGTAAACTGTGTCTCTCTAATTCTAGGTTACAGAAATCCCATAAGGTTCGTCGGCTGCACTCAGGCTACAGGAGTCCCATATACAGCATATGCCTACTCTCAGAATACAGAACTCGTGGAAACAGCTTCTCTCAACATTCAACATACAGAACTATTGGAAACTGCATCTGTATACACAAAGCATACAGAACACACGAAAGCTGCATCTGCTACACAGCATACAGAATATCCGCAAATAGTGAATGGCTAATTCCAGGCCACAGAACACTTGGAAACAGCTTCTCTCTACATTCAACATACAAAAATCTTGCAAACCGCATCTCTCTACACCAATGTTACTGAACTCCCATAAGCTGCATCTGCTGCACTCAGGATACAGGATTCCCATATAGAGCATATGCCTACTCTCAGACTACAGAACTCTTGGAAACAGCTTCTCTCTACATTCAATATACAAATCTCTTGGAAACTGCATCTCTCTAGACCAATGTTACAGAACTCCCGTGAGCTGCGTCTCCTACACACAGCAGACAAAAAACCCGCATATAGCGAATGCCTAATTCCAGGCCACAGAACTCTTGGAAGCAGCTTTTCTCTACATTCAACATACAAAACTCTTGGAAACCGCATCTCTCTAGACCAATGTTACAGAACTCCCATAAGCTGCGTCTGCTGCACTCAGGATACAGGATTCCCATATAGAGCATATGCCTACTCTCAGACTACAGAACTCTTGGAAACAGCTTCTCTCTACATTCAATATACTAATCTCTTGGACACTGCATCTCTCTAGACCAATGTTACAGAACTCCCATAAGCTGCGTCTGATACACTCAGCAATACAGAAAACCCGCATATAGTGAATACCTGCTCATAGGCTACAGAACATTTGGAAACAGCTTCTCTCTACATTCAACATACAAAACTCTTGGAAACCGCATCTCTCTAGACCAATGTTACAGAACTCCCATAAGCTGCGTCTGCTACACTCAGGCTATAGGAATCCCATATAGAGCGTATGCCTACTCTCAGACTACAGAACTTTGGAAACAGCTTCTCTCTACATTCAACATACAAAAATCTTGCAAACCGCATCTCTCTAGACCAAGGTTACACAACTCCCATCAGCTGCGTCTCCTACACACAGCATAAGGAAAACCCACATATAGCGAATAACTATGCCCAGGCTACCGAAATCGCAGAAACAGCTTCTCTCTACATTCAACCTACGGAACTCCTGGATACTCTATGTCTCTACACTTAGGTTCTTCAACTCCCTTAAGCTGCGTCTCCTACACAGAGCATACAGAACACTCGCATATAGCGAATATCTATGCCCAGGCTACCAAAATATTAGAAACAGCTTCTCATTACATTCAACATATGGAACTTATGGATACTGTATGTCTCTACACGTAGGTTACGGAACTCCCGTAAGGTGCATCTCCTACACACAGCATACAGAAAACACGGAAATAGCGCACGCCTAATTGCAGGTCACAGAACTCTTGGAAACAGCTTCTCTCTACATTCAACATACAAAACTGTTTGAAACTGCATCTCCCTAGACCAAGGTTACAGAACTCCCATAAGCTGCGTCTCGTACACACAGCATAAGGAAAACCCGCATATAGCGAATAAGTATGCCCAGGCTACCGAAATCGCAGAAACAGCTTCTCTCTACATTCAACATACGGAACTCCTGGATACTGTATGTCTCTACACTTAGGTTACGGAAATCCCGTAAGCTGCATCTCCTACACACAGCATACAGAAAACACCGAAATAACGCATGCCTAATACCAGGCCACAGAACCCTTGGAAACAGCTTCTCTCTACATACAACATATAAAACTCTTGGAAACTGCATCTCTCCAGACCAATGTTACAGAACTCCCATAAGCTGCATCTCCTACACACAGCAGACAGAAAACCCGCATATAGCGAGTGCCTAATTCCAGGCTACAGAAATCCAGTAAACAGCTTCTCCCTACACCCTGATACAGAACTTCGGTAAACTGTGTCTCTCTAATTCTAGGTTACAGAACTCCCATAAGCTGCGTCGGCTGCACTCAGGCTAAAGGAATCCCATATACAGCATATTCCTACACTCAGAATACAGAACTCGTGGAAACAGCTTCTCTCAACATTCAACATACAGAACTATTGGAAACTGCATCTGTATACACAAAGCTTACAGAACTCACGAAAGCTGCATCTGCTACACAGCATACAGAATATCCGCAAATAGTGAATGTCTAATTCCAGGCCACAGAACTCTTGGAAACAGCTTCTCTCTACATTCAACATACAAAACTCTTGCAAACCGCATGTCTCTAGACCAAGGTTACAGAACTCCCATAAGCTGCGTCTCCTACACAGAGCATAAGGAAAACCCCCATATAGTGAATGCCTAATTCCAGGCTACAGAAATCCAGTAAACAGCTTCTCCCTACACCCTGATACAGAACTTCGGTAAACTGTGTCTCTCTAATTCTAGGTTACAGAACTCCCATAAGCTGCGTCGGCTGCACTCAGGCTAAAGGAATCCCATATACAGCATATGCCTACACTCAGAATACAGAACTCGTGGAAACAGCTTCTCTCAACATTCAACATACAGAACTATTGGAAACTGCATCTGTATACACAAAGCTTACAGAACTCATGAAAGCTGCATCTGCTACACAGCATACAGAATATCCGCGAATAGCGAATGCCTAATTCCAGGCCACAGAACACTTGGAAACAGCTTCTCTCTACATTCAATATACAAATCTCTTGGAAACTGCATCTCTCTAGACCAATGTTACAGAACTCCCGTAAGCTGCGTCTCCTACACACAGCAGACAAAAAACCCGCATATAGCGAATGCCTAATTCCAGGCCAAGAACTCTTGGAAACAGCTTTTCTCTACATTCAACATACAAAACTCTTGGAAACTGCATCTCTCTAGACCAAGGTTACAGAACTCCCATAAGCTGCGTCTGCTGCACTCAGGCTACAGGATTCCCATATAGAGCATATGCCTACTCTCAGACTACAGAACTCTTGGAAACAGCTTCTCTCTACATTCAATATACTAATCTCTTGGAAACTGCATCTCTCTAGACCAATGTTACAGAACTCCCATAAGCTGCATCTGATACACTCAGCATACAGAAAACCCGCATATAGTGAATACCTGCTCATAGGCTACAGAACATTTGGAAACAGCTTCTCTCTACATTCAACATACAAAACTCTTGGAAACCGCATCTCTCTAGACCAATGTTACAGAACTCCCATAAGCTGCGTCTGCTACACTCAGGCTATAGGAATCCCATATAGAGCGTATGCCTACTCTCAGACTACAGAACTTTGGAAACAGCTTCTGTCTACATTCAACATACAAAACTCTTGGAAACTGCATCTCTCTAGACCAATGTTACAGAACTCCCATCAGCTGCGTCTCCTACACACAGCATAAGGAAAACCCGCATATAGCGAATAACTATGCCCAGGCTACCGAAATCGCAGAAACAGCTTCTCTCTACATTCAACCTACAGAAATCCTGGATACTGTATGTCTCTACACTTAGGTTCTTCAAATCCCTTAGGCTGCGTCTCCTACACAGAGCATACGGAACGCTCGCATATAGCGAATATCTATGCCCAGGCTACCAAAATATTAGAAACAGCTTCTCATTACATTCAACATATGGAACTTATGGATACTGTATGTCTCTACACTTAGGTTACGGAACTCCCGTAAGCTGCATCTCCTACACACAGCATACAGAAAACACGGAAATAGCGCACGCCTAATTCCAGGCCACAGAACTCTTGGAAACAGCTTCTCTCTACATTCAACATACACAACTCTTGGAAACTGCATCTCTCCAGACCAATGTTACAGAACTCCCATCAGCTGCGTCTCCTACACACAGCATAAGGAAAACCCGCATATAGCGAATGCCTAATTCCAGGCTACAGAAATCCAGTAAACAGCTTCTCACTACACCCAGATACAGAACTTCGGTAAACTGTGTCTCTCTAATTCTAGGTTACAGAAATCCCATAAGGTGCGTCGGCTGCACTCAGGCTACAGGAGTCCCATATACAGCATATGCCTACTCTCAGAATACAGAACTCGTGGAAACAGCTTCTCTCAACATTCAACATACAGAACTATTGGAAACTGCATCTGTATACACAAAGCATACAGAACACACGAAAGCTGCATCTGCTACACAGCATACAGAATATCCGCAAATAGTGAATGGCTAATTCCAGGCCACAGAACACTTGGAAACAGCTTCTCTCTACATTCAACATACAAAAATCTTGCAAACCGCATCTCTCTAGACCAATGTTACTGAACTCCCATAAGCTGCGTCTGCTGCACTCAGGATACAGGATTCCCATATAGAGCATATGCCTACTCTCAGACTACAGAACTCTTGGAAACAGCTTCTCTCTACATTCAATATACAAATCTCTTGGAAACTGCATCTCTCTAGACCAATGTTACAGAACTCTCGTAAGCTGCGTCTCCTACACACAGCAGACAAAAAACCCGCATATAGCGAATGCCTAATTCCAGGCCACAGAACTCTTGGAAGCAGCTTTTCTCTACATTCAACATACAAAACTCTTGGAAACTGCATCTCTGTAGACCAAGGTTACAGAACTCCCATAAGCTGCGTCTGCTGCACTCAGGCTACAGGATTCCCATATAGAGCATATGCCTACTCTCAGACTACAGAACTCTTGGAAACAGCTTCTCTCTACATTCAATATACTAATCTCTTGGAAACTGCATCTCTCTAGACCAATGTTACAGAACTCCCATAAGCTGCGTCTGATACACTCAGCATACAGAAAACCCGCATATAGTGAATACCTGCTCATAGGCTACAGAACATTTGGAAACAGCTTCTCTCTACATTCAACATACAAAACTCTTGCAAACCGCATGTCTCTAGACCAAGGTTACAGAACTCCCATAAGCTGCGTCTCCTACACAGAGCATAAGGAAAACCCCCATATAGTGAATGCCTAATTCCAGGCTACAGAAATCCAGTAAACAGCTTCTCCCTACACCCTGATACAGAACTTCGGTAAACTGTGTCTCTCTAATTCTAGGTTACAGAACTCCCATAAGCTGCGTCGGCTGCACTCAGGATAAAGGAATCCCATATACAGCATATGCCTACACTCAGAATACAGAACTCGTGGAAACAGCTTCTCTCAACATTCAACATACAGAACTATTGGAAACTGCATCTGTATACACAAAGCTTACAGAACTCACGAAAGCTGCATCTGCTACACAGCATACAGAATATCCGCAAATAGTGAATGTCTAATTCCAGGCCACAGAACTCTTGGAAACAGCTTCTCTCTACTTTCAACATACAAAACTCTTGCAAACCGCATGTCTCTAGACCAAGGTTACAGAACTCCCATAAGCTGCGTCTCCTACACAGAGCATAAGGAAAACCCCCATATAGTGAATGCCTAATTCCAGGCTACAGAAATCCAGTAAACAGCTTCTCCCTACACCCTGATACAGAACTTCGGTAAACTGTGTCTCTCTAATTCTAGGTTACAGAACTCCCATAAGCTGCGTCGGCTGCACTCAGGCTACAGGAATCCCATATAGAGCGTATGCCTACTCTCAGACTACAGAACTTTGGAAACAGCTTCTCTCTACATTCAACATACAAAAATCTTGCAAACCGCATCTCTCTAGACCAAGGTTACACAACTCCCATCAGCTGCGTCTCCTACACACAGCATAAGGAAAACCCACATATAGCGAATAACTATGCCCAGGCTACCGAAATCGCAGAAACAGCTTCTCTCTACATTCAACCTACGGAACTCCTGGATACTCTATGTCTCTACACTTAGGTTCTTCAACTCCCTTAAGCTGCGTCTCCTACACAGAGCATACGGAACACTCGCATATAGCGAATATCTATGCCCAGGCTACCAAAATATTAGAAACAGCTTCTCATTACATTCAACATATGGAACTTATGGATACAGTATGTCTCTACACGTAGGTTACGGAACTCACATAAGCTGCATCTCCTACACACAGCATACAGAAAACACGGAAATAGCGCACGCCTAATTGCAGGTCACAGAACTCTTGGAAACAGCTTTTCTCTACATTCAACATACAAAAATCTTGGAAACCGCATCTCTCTAGACCAATGTTACAGAACTCCCATAAGCTGCGTCTGATACACTCAGCATACAGAAAACTCCCGTATAGTGAATACCTGCTCATAGGCTACAGAACTTTTGGAAACAGCTTCTCTCTACATTCAACATACAAAACCCTTGGAAACCGCATCTCTCTAGACCAATGTTACAGAACTCCCATAAGCTGCGTCTGCTACACTCAGGCTATAGGAATCCCATATAGAGCGTATGCCTACTCTCAGACTACAGAACTTTGGAAACAGCTTCTCTCTACATTCAACATACAAAAATCTTGCAAACCGCATCTCTCTAGACCAAGGTTACACAACTCCCATCAGCTGCGTCTCCTACACACAGCATAAGGAAAACCCACATATAGCGAATAACTATGCCCAGGCTACCGAAATCGCAGAAACAGCTTCTCTCTACATTCAACCTACGGAACTCCTGGATACTGTATGTCTCTACACTTAGGTTCTTCAACTCCCTTAAGCTGCGTCTCCTACACAGAGCATACGGAACACTCGCATATAGCGAATATCTATGCCCAGGCTACCAAAATATTAGAAACAGCTTCTCATTACATTCAACATATGGAACTTATGGATACTGTATGTCTCTACACGTAGGTTACGGAACTCACATAAGCTGCATCTCCTACACACAGCATACAGAAAACACGGAAATAGCGCACGCCTAATTGCAGGTCACAGAACTCTTGGAAACAGCTTCTCTCTACATTCAACATACAAAACTGTTTGAAACTGCATCTCCCTAGACCAAGGTTACAGAACTCCCATAAGCTGCGTCTCCTACACACAGCAGACAGAAAACCCGCATATAGTGAATGCCTAATTCCAGGCTACAGAAATCCAGTAAACAGCTTCTCCCTACACCCTGATACAGAACTTCGGTAAACTGTGTCTCTCTAATTCTAGGTTACAGAACTCCCATAAGCTGCGTCGGCTGCACTCAGGCTAAAGGAATCCCATATACAGCATATGCCTACACTCAGAATACAGAACTCGTGGAAACAGCTTCTCTCAACATTCAACATACAGAACTATTGGAAACTGCATCTGTATACACAAAGCTTACAGAACTCACGAAAGATGCATCTGCTACACAGCATACAGAATATCCGCGAATAGCGAATGCCTAATTCCAGGCCACAGAACACTTGGAAACAGCTTCTCTCTACATTCAATATACAAATCTCTTGGAAACTGCATCTCTCTAGACCAATGTTACAGAACTCCCTTAAGCTGCATCTCGTACACACAGCAGACAAAAAACCCGCATATAGCGAATGCCTAATTCCAGGCCACAGAACTCTTGGAAGCAGCTTTTCTCTACATTCAACATACAAAACTCTTGGAAACTGCATCTCTCTAGACCAAGGTTACAGAACTCCCATAAGCTGCGTCTGCTGCACTCAAGCTACAGGATTCCCATATAGAGCATATGCCTACTCTCAGACTACAGAACTCTTGGAAACAGCTTCTCTCTACATTCAATATACTAATCTCTTGGAAACTGCATCTCTCTAGACCAATGTTACAGAACTCCCATAAGCTGCGTCTGATACACTCAGCATACAGAAAACCCGCATATAGTGAATACCTGCTCATAGGCTACAGAACATTTGGAAACAGCTTCTCTCTACATTCAACATACAAAACTCTTGGAAACCGCATCTCTCTAGACCAATGTTACAGAACTCCCATAAGCTGCGTCTGCTACACTCAGGCTATAGGAATCCCATATAGAGCGTATGCCTACTCTCAGACTACAGAACTTTGGAAACAGCTTCTCTCTACATTCAACATACAAAAATCTTGCAAACCGCATCTCTCTAGACCAAGGTTACACAACTCCCATCAGCTGCGTCTCCTACACACAGCATAAGGAAAACCCACATATAGCGAATAACTATGCCCAGGCTACCGAAATCGCAGAAACAGCTTCTCTCTACATTCAACCTACGGAACTCCTGGATACTCTATGTCTCTACACTTAGGTTCTTCAACTCCCTTAAGCTGCGTCTCCTACACAGAGCATATGGAACACTCGCATATAGCGAATATCTATGCCCAGGCTACCAAAATATTAGAAACAGCTTCTCATTACATTCAACATATGGAACTTATGGATACAGTATGTCTCTACACGTAGGTTACGGAACTCACATAAGCTGCATCTCCTACACACAGCATACAGAAAACACGGAAATAGCGCACGCCTAATTGCAGGTCACAGAACTCTTGGAAACAGCTTTTCTCTACATTCAACATACAAAAATCTTGGAAACCGCATCTCTCTAGACCAATGTTACAGAACTCCCATAAGCTGCGTCTGATACACTCAGCATACAGAAAACTCCCGTATAGTGAATACCTGCTCATAGGCTACAGAACATTTGGAAACAGCTTCTCTCTACATTCAACATACAAAACTCTTGGAAACCGCATCTCTCTAGACCAATGTTACAGAACTCCCATAAGCTGCGTCTGCTACACTCAGGCTATAGGAATCCCATATAGAGCGTATGCCTACTCTCAGACTACAGAACTTTGGAAACAGCTTCTCTCTACATTCAACATACAAAAATCTTGCAAACCGCATCTCTCTAGACCAAGGTTACACAACTCCCATCAGCTGCGTCTCCTACACACAGCATAAGGAAAACCCACATATAGCGAATAACTATGCCCAGGCTACCGAAATCGCAGAAACAGCTTCTCTCTACATTCAACCTACGGAACTCCTGGATACTCTATGTCTCTACACTTAGGTTCTTCAACTCCCTTAAGCTGCGTCTCCTACACAGAGCATATGGAACACTCGCATATAGCGAATATCTATGCCCAGGCTACCAAAATATTAGAAACAGCTTCTCATTACATTCAACATATGGAACTTATGGATACTGTATGTCTCTACACGTAGGTTACGGAACTCACATAAGCTGCATCTCCTACACACAGCATACAGAAAACACGGAAATAGCGCACGCCTAATTGCAGGTCACAGAACTCTTGGAAACAGCTTCTCTCTACATTCAACATACAAAACTCTTGCAAACCGCATGTCTCTAGACCAAGGTTACAGAACTCCCATAAGCTGCGTCTCCTACACAGAGCATAAGGAAAACCCCCATATAGTGAATGCCTAATTCCAGGCTACAGAAATCCAGTAAACAGCTTCTCCCTACACCCTGATACAGAACTTCGGTAAACTGTGTCTCTCTAATTCTAGGTTACAGAACTCCCATAAGCTGCGTCGGCTGCACTCAGGCTAAAGGAATCCCATATACAGCATATGCCTACACTCAGAATACAGAACTCGTGGAAACAGCTTCTCTCAACATTCAACATACAGAACTATTGGAAACTGCATCTGTATACACAAAGCTTACAGAACTCACGAAAGATGCATCTGCTACACAGCATACAGAATATCCGCGAATAGCGAATGCCTAATTCCAGGCCACAGAACACTTGGAAACAGCTTCTCTCTACATTCAATATACAAATCTCTTGGAAACTGCATCTCTCTAGACCAATGTTACAGAACTCCCTTAAGCTGCATCTCGTACACACAGCAGACAAAAAACCCGCATATAGCGAATGCCTAATTCCAGGCCACAGAACTCTTGGAAGCAGCTTTTCTCTACATTCAACATACAAAACTCTTGGAAACTGCATCTCTCTAGACCAAGGTTACAGAACTCCCATAAGCTGCGTCTGCTGCACTCAAGCTACAGGATTCCCATATAGAGCATATGCCTACTCTCAGACTACAGAACTCTTGGAAACAGCTTCTCTCTACATTCAATATACTAATCTCTTGGAAACTGCATCTCTCTAGACCAATGTTACAGAACTCCCATAAGCTGCGTCTGATACACTCAGCATACAGAAAACCCGCATATAGTGAATACCTGCTCATAGGCTACAGAACATTTGGAA
Source organism: Lepus oiostolus (assembly GCA_036325905.1). Taxonomy (NCBI): domain Eukaryota; kingdom Metazoa; phylum Chordata; class Mammalia; order Lagomorpha; family Leporidae; genus Lepus; species Lepus oiostolus. Next base: position 135,323,075 of record CM070808.1, read on the forward strand.
ACAGCTTCTCTCTACATTCAACATACAAAACTCTTGGAAACCGCATCTCTCTAGACCAATGTTACAGAACTCCCATAAGCTGCGTCTGCTACACTCAGGCTATAGGAATCCCATATAGAGCGTATGCCTACTCTCAGACTACAGAACTTTGGAAACAGCTTCTCTCTACATTCAACATACAAAAATCTTGCAAACCGCATCTCTCTAGACCAAGGTTACACAACTCCCATCAGCTGCGTCTCCTACACACAGCATAAGGAAAACCCACATATAGCGAATAACTATGCCCAGGCTACCGAAATCGCAGAAACAGCTTCTCTCTACATTCAACCTACGGAACTCCTGGATACTCTATGTCTCTACACTTAGGTTCTTCAACTCCCTTAAGCTGCGTCTCCTACACAGAGCATATGGAACACTCGCATATAGCGAATATCTATGCCCAGGCTACCAAAATATTAGAAACAGCTTCTCATTACATTCAACATATGGAACTTATGGATACAGTATGTCTCTACACGTAGGTTACGGAACTCACATAAGCTGCATCTCCTACACACAGCATACAGAAAACACGGAAATAGCGCACGCCTAATTGCAGGTCACAGAACTCTTGGAAACAGCTTTTCTCTACATTCAACATACAAAAATCTTGGAAACCGCATCTCTCTAGACCAATGTTACAGAACTCCCATAAGCTGCGTCTGATACACTCAGCATACAGAAAACTCCCGTATAGTGAATACCTGCTCATAGGCTACAGAACTTTTGGAAACAGCTTCTCTCTACATTCAACATACAAAACTCTTGGAAACCGCATCTCTCTAGACCAATGTTACAGAACTCCCATAAGCTGCGTCTGCTACACTCAGGCTATAGGAATCCCATATAGAGCGTATGCCTACTCTCAGACTACAGAACTTTGGAAACAGCTTCTCTCTACATTCAACATACAAAAATCTTGCAAACCGCATCTCTCTAGACCAAGGTTACACAACTCCCATCAGCTGCGTCTCCTACACACAGCATAAGGAAAACCCACATATAGCGAATAACTATGCCCAGGCTACCGAAATCGCAGAAACAGCTTCTCTCTACATTCAACCTACGGAACTCCTGGATACTCTATGTCTCTACACTTAGGTTCTTCAACTCCCTTAAGCTGCGTCTCCTACACAGAGCATACGGAACACTCGCATATAGCGAATATCTATGCCCAGGCTACCAAAATATTAGAAACAGCTTCTCATTACATTCAACATATGGAACTTATGGATACTGTATGTCTCTACACGTAGGTTACGGAACTCACATAAGCTGCATCTCCTACACACAGCATACAGAAAACACGGAAATAGCGCACGCCTAATTGCAGGTCACAGAACTCTTGGAAACAGCTTCTCTCTACATTCAACATACAAAACTGTTTGAAACTGCATCTCCCTAGACCAAGGTTACAGAACTCCCATAAGCTGCGTCTCGTACACACAGCATAAGGAAAACCCGCATATAGCGAATAAGTATGCCCAGGCTACCGAAATCGCAGAAACAGCTTCTCTCTACATTCAACATACGGAACTCCTGGATACTGTATGTCTCTACACTTAGGTTACGGAAATCCCGTAAGCTGCATCTCCTACACACAGCATACAGAAAACACCGAAATAACGCATGCCTAATACCAGGCCACAGAACCCTTGGAAACAGCTTCTCTCTACATACAACATACAAAACTCTTGGAAACTGCATCTCTCCAGACCAATGTTACAGAACTCCCATAAGCTGCGTCTCCTACACACAGCAGACAGAAAACCCGCATATAGCGAATGCCTAATTCCAGGCTACAGAAATCCAGTAAACAGCTTCTCCCTACACCCTGATACAGAACTTCGGTAAACTGTGTCTCTCTAATTCTAGGTTACAGAACTCCCATAAGCTGCGTCGGCTGCACTCAGGCTAAAGGAATCCCATATACAGCATATTCCTACACTCAGAATACAGAACTCGTGGAAACAGCTTCTCTCAACATTCAACATACAGAACTATTGGAAACTGCATCTGTATACACAAAGCTTACAGAACTCACGAAAGCTGCATCTGCTACACAGCATACAGAATATCCGCAAATAGTGAATGTCTAATTCCAGGCCACAGAACTCTTGGAAACAGCTTCTCTCTACATTCAACATACAAAACTCTTGCAAACCGCATGTCTCTAGACCAAGGTTACAGAACTCCCATAAGCTGCGTCTCCTACACAGAGCATAAGGAAAACCCCCATATAGTGAATGCCTAATTCCAGGCTACAGAAATCCAGTAAACAGCTTCTCCCTACACCCTGATACAGAACTTCGGTAAACTGTGTCTCTCTAATTCTAGGTTACAGAACTCCCATAAGCTGCGTCGGCTGCACTCAGGCTAAAGGAATCCCATATACAGCATATGCCTACACTCAGAATACAGAACTCGTGGAAACAGCTTCTCTCAACATTCAACATACAGAACTATTGGAAACTGCATCTGTATACACAAAGCTTACAGAACTCATGAAAGCTGCATCTGCTACACAGCATACAGAATATCCGCGAATAGCGAATGCCTAATTCCAGGCCACAGAACACTTGGAAACAGCTTCTCTCTACATTCAATATACAAATCTCTTGGAAACTGCATCTCTCTAGACCAATGTTACAGAACTCCCTTAAGCTGCATCTCGTACACACAGCAGACAAAAAACCCGCATATAGCGAATGCCTAATTCCAGGCTACAGAAATCCAGTAAACAGCTTCTCACTACACCCAGATACAGAACTTCGGTAAACTGTGTCTCTCTAATTCTAGGTTACAGAAATCCCATAAGGTGCGTCGGCTGCACTCAGGCTACAGGAGTCCCATATACAGCATATGCCTACTCTCAGAATACAGAACTCGTGGAAACAGCTTCTCTCAACATTCAACATACAGAACTATTGGAAACTGCATCTGTATACACAAAGCATACAGAACACACGAAAGCTGCATCTGCTACACAGCATACAGAATATCCGCAAATAGTGAATGGCTAATTCCAGGCCACAGAACACTTGGAAACAGCTTCTCTCTACATTCAACATACAAAAATCTTGCAAACCGCATCTCTCTAGACCAATGTTACTGAACTCCCATAAGCTGCGTCTGCTGCACTCAGGATACAGGATTCCCATATAGAGCATATGCCTACTCTCAGACTACAGAACTCTTGGAAACAGCTTCTCTCTACATTCAATATACAAATCTCTTGGAAACTGCATCTCTCTAGACCAATGTTACAGAACTCCCGTGAGCTGCGTCTCCTACACACAGCAGACAAAAAACCCGCATATAGCGAATGCCTAATTCCAGGCCACAGAACTCTTGGAAACAGCTTTTCTCTACATTCAACATACAAAACTCTTGGAAACCGCATCTCTCTAGACCAATGTTACAGAACTCCCATAAGCTGCGTCTGATACACTCAGCATACAGAAAACCCGCATATAGTGAATACCTGCTCATAGGCTACAGAACTTTTGGAAACAGCTTCTCTCTACATTCAACATACAAAACTCTTGGAAACCGCATCTCTCTAGACCAATGTTACAGAACTCCCATAAGCTGCGTCTGCTGCACTCACGCTACAGGAATCCCATATAGAGTGTATGCCTACTCTCAGAATACAGAACTCATGGAAACAGCTTCTCTCAACATTCAACATACAGAACTATTGGAAACTGCATCTGTATACACAAAGCTTACAGAACTCACGAAAGCTGCATCTGCTACACAGCATACAGAATATCCGCAAATAGTGAATGTCTAATTCCAGGCCACAGAACTCTTGGAAACAGCTTCTCTCTACATTCAACATACAAAACTCTTGCAAACCGCATGTCTCTAGACCAAGGTTACAGAACTCCCATAAGCTGCGTCTCCTACACAGAGCATAAGGAAAACCCCCATATAGTGAATGCCTAATTCCAGGCTACAGAAATCCAGTAAACAGCTTCTCCCTACACCCTGATACAGAACTTCGGTAAACTGTGTCTCTCTAATTCTAGGTTACAGAACTCCCATAAGCTGCGTCTGCTGCACTCACGCTACAGGAATCCCATATAGAGTGTATGCCTACTCTCAGAATACAGAACTCATGGAAACAGCTTCTCTCAACATTCAACATACAGAACTATTGGAAACTGCATCTGTATACACAAAGCTTACATAACTCATGAAAGCTGCATCTGCTACACAGCATACAGAATATCCGCGAATAGCGAATGCCTAATTCCAGGCCACAGAACACTTGGAAACAGCTTCTCTCTACATTCAATATACAAATCTCTTGGAAACTGCATCTCTCTAGACCAATGTTACAGAACTCCCTTAAGCTGCATCTCGTACACACAGCAGACAAAAAACCCGCATATAGCGAATGCCTAATTCCAGGCCACAGAACTCTTGGAAGCAGCTTTTCTCTACATTCAACATACAAAACTCTTGGAAACTGCATCTCTCTAGACCAAGGTTACAGAACTCCCATAAGCTGCGTCTGCTGCACTCAAGCTACAGGATTCCCATATAGAGCATATGCCTACTCTCAGACTACAGAACTCTTGGAAACAGCTTCTCTCTACATTCAATATACTAATCTCTTGGAAACTGCATCTCTCTAGACCAATGTTACAGAACTCCCATAAGCTGCGTCTGATACACTCAGCATACAGAAAACCCGCATATAGTGAATACCTGCTCATAGGCTACAGAACATTTGGAAACAGCTTCTCTCTACATTCAACATACAAAACTCTTGGAAACCGCATCTCTCTAGACCAATGTTACAGAACTCCCATAAGCTGCGTCTGCTACACTCAGGCTATAGGAATCCCATATAGAGCGTATGCCTACTCTCAGACTACAGAACTTTGGAAACAGCTTCTCTCTACATTCAACATACAAAAATCTTGCAAACCGCATCTCTCTAGACCAAGGTTACACAACTCCCATCAGCTGCGTCTCCTACACACAGCATAAGGAAAACCCACATATAGCGAATAACTATGCCCAGGCTACCGAAATCGCAGAAACAGCTTCTCTCTACATTCAACCTACGGAACTCCTGGATACTCTATGTCTCTACACTTAGGTTCTTCAACTCCCTTAAGCTGCGTCTCCTACACAGAGCATATGGAACACTCGCATATAGCGAATATCTATGCCCAGGCTACCAAAATATTAGAAACAGCTTCTCATCACATTCAACATATGGAACTTATGGATACAGTATGTCTCTACACGTAGGTTACGGAACTCACATAAGCTGCATCTCCTACACACAGCATACAGAAAACACGGAAATAGCGCACGCCTAATTGCAGGTCACAGAACTCTTGGAAACAGCTTTTCTCTACATTCAACATACAAAACTCTTGGAAACCGCATCTCTCTAGACCAATGTTACAGAACTCCCATAAGCTGCGTCTGATACACTCAGCATACAGAAAACTCCCGTATAGTGAATACCTGCTCATAGGCTACAGAACTTTTGGAAACAGCTTCTCTCTACATTCAACATACAAAACTCTTGGAAACCGCATCTCTCTAGACCAATGTTACAGAACTCCCATAAGCTGCGTCTGCTACACTCAGGCTATAGGAATCCCATATAGAGCGTATGCCTACTCTCAGACTACAGAACTTTGGAAACAGCTTCTCTCTACATTCAACATACAAAAATCTTGCAAACCGCATCTCTCTAGACCAAGGTTACACAACTCCCATCAGCTGCGTCTCCTACACACAGCATAAGGAAAACCCACATATAGCGAATAACTATGCCCAGGCTACCGAAATCGCAGAAACAGCTTCTCTCTACATTCAACTTACGGAACTCCTGGATACTGTATGTCTCTACACTTAGGTTCTTCAACTCCCTTAAGCTGCGTCTCCTACACAGAGCATACGGAACACTCGCATATAGCGAATATCTATGCCCAGGCTACCAAAATATTAGAAACAGCTTCTCATTACATTCAACATATGGAACTTATGGATACAGTATGTCTCTACACGTAGGTTACGGAACTCACATAAGCTGCATCTCCTACACACAGCATACAGAAAACACGGAAATAGCGCACGCCTAATTGCAGGTCACAGAACTCTTGGAAACAGCTTCTCTCTACATTCAACATACAAAACTGTTTGAAACTGCATCTCCCTAGACCAAGGTTACAGAACTCCCATAAGCTGCGTCTCCTACACAGAGCATAAGGAAAACCCCCATATAGTGAATGCCTAATTCCAGGCTACAGAAATCCAGTAAACAGCTTCTCCCTACACCCTGATACAGAACTTCGGTAAACTGTGTCTCTCTAATTCTAGGTTACAGAACTCCCATAAGCTGCGTCGGCTGCACTCAGGCTAAAGGAATCCCATATACAGCATATGCCTACACTCAGAATACAGAACTCGTGGAAACAGCTTCTCTCAACATTCAACATACAGAACTATTGGAAACTGCATCTGTATACACAAAGCTTACAGAACTCACGAAAGATGCATCTGCTACACAGCATACAGAATATCCGCGAATAGCGAATGCCTAATTCCAGGCCACAGAACACTTGGAAACAGCTTCTCTCTACATTCAATATACAAATCTCTTGGAAACTGCATCTCTCTAGACCAATGTTACAGAACTCCCTTAAGCTGCATCTCGTACACACAGCAGACAAAAAACCCGCATATAGCGAATGCCTAATTCCAGGCCACAGAACTCTTGGAAGCAGCTTTTCTCTACATTCAACATACAAAACTCTTGGAAACTGCATCTCTCTAGACCAAGGTTACAGAACTCCCATAAGCTGCGTCTGCTGCACTCAAGCTACAGGATTCCCATATAGAGCATATGCCTACTCTCAGACTACAGAACTCTTGGAAACAGCTTCTCTCTACATTCAATATACTAATCTCTTGGAAACTGCATCTCTCCAGACCAATGTTACAGAACTCCCATAAGCTGCGTCTCCTACACACAGCAGACAGAAAACCCGCATATAGCGAATGCCTAATTCCAGGCTACAGAAATCCAGTAAACAGCTTCTCCCTACACCCTGATACAGAACTTCGGTAAACTGTGTCTCTCTAATTCTAGGTTACAGAACTCCCATAAGCTGCGTCGGCTGCACTCAGGCTAAAGGAATCCCATATACAGCATATTCCTACACTCAGAATACAGAACTCGTGGAAACAGCTTCTCTCAACATTCAACATACAGAACTATTGGAAACTGCATCTGTATACACAAAGCTTACAGAACTCACGAAAGCTGCATCTGCTACACAGCATACAGAATATCCGCAAATAGTGAATGTCTAATTCCAGGCCACAGAACTCTTGGAAACAGCTTCTCTCTACATTCAACATACAAAACTCTTGCAAACCGCATGTCTCTAGACCAAGGTTACAGAACTCCCATAAGCTGCGTCTCCTACACAGAGCATAAGGAAAACCCCCATATAGTGAATGCCTAATTCCAGGCTACAGAAATCCAGTAAACAGCTTCTCCCTACACCCTGATACAGAACTTCGGTAAACTGTGTCTCTCTAATTCTAGGTTACAGAACTCCCATAAGCTGCGTCGGCTGCACTCAGGCTAAAGGAATCCCATATACAGCATATGCCTACACTCAGAATACAGAACTCGTGGAAACAGCTTCTCTCAACATTCAACATACAGAACTATTGGAAACTGCATCTGTATACACAAAGCTTACAGAACTCATGAAAGCTGCATCTGCTACACAGCATACAGAATATCCGCGAATAGCGAATGCCTAATTCCAGGCCACAGAACACTTGGAAACAGCTTCTCTCTACATTCAATATACAAATCTCTTGGAAACTGCATCTCTCTAGACCAATGTTACAGAACTCCCTTAAGCTGCATCTCGTACACACAGCAGACAAAAAACCCGCATATAGCGAATGCCTAATTCCAGGCTACAGAAATCCAGTAAACAGCTTCTCACTACACCCAGATACAGAACTTCGGTAAACTGTGTCTCTCTAATTCTAGGTTACAGAAATCCCATAAGGTGCGTCGGCTGCACTCAGGCTACAGGAGTCCCATATACAGCATATGCCTACTCTCAGAATACAGAACTCGTGGAAACAGCTTCTCTCAACATTCAACATACAGAACTATTGGAAACTGCATCTGTATACACAAAGCATACAGAACACACGAAAGCTGCATCTGCTACACAGCATACAGAATATCCGCAAATAGTGAATGGCTAATTCCAGGCCACAGAACACTTGGAAACAGCTTCTCTCTACATTCAACATACAAAAATCTTGCAAACCGCATCTCTCTAGACCAATGTTACTGAACTCCCATAAGCTGCGTCTGCTGCACTCAGGATACAGGATTCCCATATAGAGCATATGCCTACTCTCAGACTACAGAACTCTTGGAAACAGCTTCTCTCTACATTCAATATACAAATCTCTTGGAAACTGCATCTCTCTAGACCAATGTTACAGAACTCCCGTGAGCTGCGTCTCCTACACACAGCAGACAAAAAACCCGCATATAGCGAATGCCTAATTCCAGGCCACAGAACTCTTGGAAACAGCTTTTCTCTACATTCAACATACAAAACTCTTGGAAACCGCATCTCTCTAGACCAATGTTACAGAACTCCCATAAGCTGCGTCTGATACACTCAGCATACAGAAAACCCGCATATAGTGAATACCTGCTCATAGGCTACAGAACTTTTGGAAACAGCTTCTCTCTACATTCAACATACAAAACTCTTGGAAACCGCATCTCTCTAGACCAATGTTACAGAACTCCCATAAGCTGCGTCTGCTGCACTCACGCTACAGGAATCCCATATAGAGTGTATGCCTACTCTCAGAATACAGAACTCATGGAAACAGCTTCTCTCAACATTCAACATACAGAACTATTGGAAACTGCATCTGTATACACAAAGCTTACAGAACTCACGAAAGCTGCATCTGCTACACAGCATACAGAATATCCGCAAATAGTGAATGTCTAATTCCAGGCCACAGAACTCTTGGAAACAGCTTCTCTCTACATTCATCATACAAAACTCTTGCAAACCGCATGTCTCTAGACCAAGGTTACAGAACTCCCATAAGCTGCGTCTCCTACACAGAGCATAAGGAAAACCCCCATATAGTGAATGCCTAATTCCAGGCTACAGAAATCCAGTAAACAGCTTCTCCCTACACCCTGATACAGAACTTCGGTAAACTGTGTCTCTCTAATTCTAGGTTACAGAACTCCCATAAGCTGCGTCGGCTGCACTCAGGCTAAAGGAATCCCATATACAGCATATGCCTACACTCAGAATACAGAACTCGTGGAAACAGCTTCTCTCAACATTCAACATACAGAACTATTGGAAACTGCATCTGTATACACAAAGCTTACAGAACTCACGAAAGATGCATCTGCTACACAGCATACAGAATATCCGCGAATAGCGAATGCCTAATTCCAGGCCACAGAACACTTGGAAACAGCTTCTCTCTACATTCAATATACAAATCTCTTGGAAACTGCATCTCTCTAGACCAATGTTACAGAACTCCCTTAAGCTGCATCTCGTACACACAGCAGACAAAAAACCCGCATATAGCGAATGCCTAATTCCAGGCCACAGAACTCTTGGAAGCAGCTTTTCTCTACATTCAACATACAAAACTCTTGGAAACTGCATCTCTCTAGACCAAGGTTACAGAACTCCCATAAGCTGCGTCTGCTGCACTCAAGCTACAGGATTCCCATATAGAGCATATGCCTACTCTCAGACTACAGAACTCTTGGAAACAGCTTCTCTCTACATTCAATATACTAATCTCTTGGAAACTGCATCTCTCTAGACCAATGTTACAGAACTCCCATAAGCTGCGTCTGATACACTCAGCATACAGAAAACCCGCATATAGTGAATACCTGCTCATAGGCTACAGAACATTTGGAAACAGCTTCTCTCTACATTCAACATACAAAACTCTTGGAAACCGCATCTCTCTAGACCAATGTTACAGAACTCCCATAAGCTGCGTCTGCTACACTCAGGCTATAGGAATCCCATATAGAGCGTATGCCTACTCTCAGACTACAGAACTTTGGAAACAGCTTCTCTCTACATTCAACATACAAAAATCTTGCAAACCGCATCTCTCTAGACCAAGGTTACACAACTCCCATCAGCTGCGTCTCCTACACACAGCATAAGGAAAACCCACATATAGCGAATAACTATGCCCAGGCTACCGAAATCGCAGAAACAGCTTCTCTCTACATTCAACCTACGGAACTCCTGGATACTCTATGTCTCTACACTTAGGTTCTTCAACTCCCTTAAGCTGCGTCTCCTACACAGAGCATATGGAACACTCGCATATAGCGAATATCTATGCCCAGGCTACCAAAATATTAGAAACAGCTTCTCATTACATTCAACATATGGAACTTATGGATACAGTATGTCTCTACACGTAGGTTACGGAACTCACATAAGCTGCATCTCCTACACACAGCATACAGAAAACACGGAAATAGCGCACGCCTAATTGCAGGTCACAGAACTCTTGGAAACAGCTTTTCTCTACATTCAACATACAAAAATCTTGGAAACCGCATCTCTCTAGACCAATGTTACAGAACTCCCATAAGCTGCGTCTGATACACTCAGCATACAGAAAACTCCCGTATAGTGAATACCTGCTCATAGGCTACAGAACTTTTGGAAACAGCTTCTCTCTACATTCAACATACAAAACTCTTGGAAACCGCATCTCTCTAGACCAATGTTACAGAACTCCCATAAGCTGCGTCTGCTACACTCAGGCTATAGGAATCCCATATAGAGCGTATGCCTACTCTCAGACTACAGAACTTTGGAAACAGCTTCTCTCTACATTCAACATACAAAAATCTTGCAAACCGCATCTCTCTAGACCAAGGTTACACAACTCCCATCAGCTGCGTCTCCTACACACAGCATAAGGAAAACCCACATATAGCGAATAACTATGCCCAGGCTACCGAAATCGCAGAAACAGCTTCTCTCTACATTCAACCTACGGAACTCCTGGATACTGTATGTCTCTACACTTAGGTTCTTCAACTCCCTTAAGCTGCGTCTCCTACACAGAGCATACGGAACACTCGCATATAGCGAATATCTATGCCCAGGCTACCAAAATATTAGAAACAGCTTCTCATTACATTCAACATATGGAACTTATGGATACTGTATGTCTCTACACGTAGGTTACGGAACTCACATAAGCTGCATCTCCTACACACAGCATACAGAAAACACGGAAATAGCGCACGCCTAATTGCAGGTCACAGAACTCTTGGAAACAGCTTCTCTCTACATTCAACATACAAAACTGTTTGAAACTGCATCTCCCTAGACCAAGGTTACAGAACTCCCATAAGCTGCGTCTCGTACACACAGCATAAGGAAAACCCGCATATAGCGAATAAGTATGCCCAGGCTACCGAAATCGCAGAAACAGCTTCTCTCTACATTCAACATACGGAACTCCTGGATACTGTATGTCTCTACACTTAGGTTACGGAAATCCCGTAAGCTGCATCTCCTACACACAGCATACAGAAAACACCGAAATAACGCATGCCTAATACCAGGCCACAGAACCCTTGGAAACAGCTTCTCTCTACATACAACATACAAAACTCTTGGAAACTGCATCTCTCCAGACCAATGTTACAGAACTCCCATAAGCTGCGTCTCCTACACACAGCAGACAGAAAACCCGCATATAGCGAATGCCTAATTCCAGGCTACAGAAATCCAGTAAACAGCTTCTCCCTACACCCTGATACAGAACTTCGGTAAACTGTGTCTCTCTAATTCTAGGTTACAGAACTCCCATAAGCTGCGTCGGCTGCACTCAGGCTAAAGGAATCCCATATACAGCATATGCCTACACTCAGAATACAGAACTCGTGGAAACAGCTTCTCTCAACATTCAACATACAGAACTATTGGAAACTGCATCTGTATACACAAAGCTTACAGAACTCACGAAAGCTGCATCTGCTACACAGCATACAGAATATCCGCAAATAGTGAATGTCTAATTCCAGGCCACAGAACTCTTGGAAACAGCTTCTCTCTACATTCAACATACAAAACTCTTGCAAACCGCATGTCTCTAGACCAAGGTTACAGAACTCCCATAAGCTGCGTCTCCTACACAGAGCATAAGGAAAACCCCCATATAGTGAATGCCTAATTCCAGGCTACAGAAATCCAGTAAACAGCTTCTCCCTACACCCTGATACAGAACTTCGGTAAACTGTGTCTCTCTAATTCTAGGTTACAGAACTCCCATAAGCTGCGTCGGCTGCACTCAGGCTAAAGGAATCCCATATACAGCATATGCCTACACTCAGAATACAGAACTCGTGGAAACAGCTTCTCTCAACATTCAACATACAGAACTATTGGAAACTGCATCTGTATACACAAAGCTTACAGAACTCACGAAAGATGCATCTGCTACACAGCATACAGAATATCCGCGAATAGCGAATGCCTAATTCCAGGCCACAGAACACTTGGAAACAGCTTCTCTCTACATTCAATATACAAATCTCTTGGAAACTGCATCTCTCTAGACCAATGTTACAGAACTCCCTTAAGCTGCATCTCGTACACACAGCAGACAAAAAACCCGCATATAGCGAATGCCTAATTCCAGGCCACAGAACTCTTGGAAGCAGCTTTTCTCTACATTCAACATACAAAACTCTTGGAAACTGCATCTCTCTAGACCAAGGTTACAGAACTCCCATAAGCTGCGTCTGCTGCACTCAAGCTACAGGATTCCCATATAGAGCATATGCCTACTCTCAGACTACAGAACTCTTGGAAACAGCTTCTCTCTACATTCAATATACTAATCTCTTGGAAACTGCATCTCTCTAGACCAATGTTACAGAACTCCCATAAGCTGCGTCTGATACACTCAGCATACAGAAAACCCGCATATAGTGAATACCTGCTCATAGGCTACAGAACATTTGGAAACAGCTTCTCTCTACATTCAACATACAAAACTCTTGGAAACCGCATCTCTCTAGACCAATGTTACAGAACTCCCATAAGCTGCGTCTGCTACACTCAGGCTATAGGAATCCCATATAGAGCGTATGCCTACTCTCAGACTACAGAACTTTGGAAACAGCTTCTCTCTACATTCAACATACAAAAATCTTGCAAACCGCATCTCTCTAGACCAAGGTTACACAACTCCCATCAGCTGCGTCTCCTACACACAGCATAAGGAAAACCCACATATAGCGAATAACTATGCCCAGGCTACCGAAATCGCAGAAACAGCTTCTCTCTACATTCAACCTACGGAACTCCTGGATACTCTATGTCTCTATACTTAGGTTCTTCAACTCCCTTAAGCTGCGTCTCCTACACAGAGCATATGGAACACTCGCATATAGCGAATATCTATGCCCAGGCTACCAAAATATTAGAAACAGCTTCTCATTACATTCAACATATGGAACTTATGGATACAGTATGTCTCTACACGTAGGTTACGGAACTCACATAAGCTGCATCTCCTACACACAGCATACAGAAAACACGGAAATAGCGCACGCCTAATTGCAGGTCACAGAACTCTTGGAAACAGCTTTTCTCTACATTCAACATACAAAACTCTTGGAAACCGCATCTCTCTAGACCAATGTTACAGAACTCCCATAAGCTGCGTCTGATACACTCAGCATACAGAAAACCCGCATATAGTGAATACCTGCTCATAGGCTACAGAACATTTGGAAACAGCTTCTCTCTACATTCAACATACAAAACTCTTGGAAACCGCATCTCTCTAGACCAATGTTACAGAACTCCCATAAGCTGCGTCTGCTGCACTCACGCTACAGGAATCCCATATAGAGTGTATGCCTACTCTCAGAATACAGAACTCATGGAAACAGCTTCTCTCAACATTCAACATACAGAACTATTGGAAACTGCATCTGTATACACAAAGCTTACAGAACTCACGAAAGCTGCATCTGCTACACAGCATACAGAATATCCGCAAATAGTGAATGTCTAATTCCAGGCCACAGAACTCTTGGAAACAGCTTCTCTCTACATTCAACATACAAAACTCTTGCAAACCGCATGTCTCTAGACCAAGGTTACAGAACTCCCATAAGCTGCGTCTCCTACACAGAGCATAAGGAAAACCCCCATATAGTGAATGCCTAATTCCAGGCTACAGAAATCCAGTAAACAGCTTCTCCCTACACCCTGATACAGAACTTCGGTAAACTGTGTCTCTCTAATTCTAGGTTACAGAACTCCCATAAGCTGCGTCGGCTGCACTCAGGCTAAAGGAATCCCATATACTGCATATGCCTACACTCAGAATACAGAACTCGTGGAAACAGCTTCTCTCAACATTCAACATACAGAACTATTGGAAACTGCATCTGTATACACAAAGCTTACAGAACTCATGAAAGCTGCATCTGCTACACAGCATACAGAATATCCGTGAATAGCGAATGCCTAATTCCAGGCCACAGAACACTTGGAAACAGCTTCTCTCTACATTCAATATACAAATCTCTTCGAAACTGCATCTCTCTAGACCAATGTTACAGAACTCCCTTAAGCTGCATCTCGTACACACAGCAGACAAAAAACCCGCATATAGCGAATGCCTAATTCCAGGCTACAGAAATCCAGTAAACAGCTTCTCACTACACCCAGATACAGAACTTCGGTAAACTGTGTCTCTCTAATTCTAGGTTACAGAAATCCCATAAGGTGCGTCGGCTGCACTCAGGCTACAGGAGTCCCATATACAGCATATGCCTACTCTCAGAATACAGAACTCGTGGAAACAGCTTCTCTCAACATTCAACATACAGAACTATTGGAAACTGCATCTGTATACACAAAGCATACAGAACACACGAAAGCTGCATCTGCTACACAGCATACAGAATATCCGCAAATAGTGAATGGCTAATTCCAGGCCACAGAACACTTGGAAACAGCTTCTCTCTACATTCAACATACAAAAATCTTGCAAACCGCATCTCTCTAGACCAATGTTACTGAACTCCCATAAGCTGCGTCTGCTGCACTCAGGATACAGGATTCCCATATAGAGCATATGCCTACTCTCAGACTACAGAACTCTTGGAAACAGCTTCTCTCTACATTCAATATACAAATCTCTTGGAAACTGCATCTCTCTAGACCAATGTTACAGAACTCCCGTGAGCTGCGTCTCCTACACACAGCAGACAAAAAACCCGCATATAGCGAATGCCTAATTCCAGGCCACAGAACTCTTGGAAACAGCTTTTCTCTACATTCAACATACAAAACTCTTGGAAACCGCATCTCTCTAGACCAATGTTACAGAACTCCCATAAGCTGCGTCTGATACACTCAGCATACAGAAAACCCGCATATAGTGAATACCTGCTCATAGGCTACAGAACTTTTGGAAACAGCTTCTCTCTACATTCAACATACAAAACTCTTGGAAACCGCATCTCTCTAGACCAATGTTACAGAACTCCCATAAGCTGCGTCTGCTGCACTCACGCTACAGGAATCCCATATAGAGTGTATGCCTACTCTCAGAATACAGAACTCATGGAAACAGCTTCTCTCAACATTCAACATACAGAACTATTGGAAACTGCATCTGTATACACAAAGCTTACAGAACTCACGAAAGCTGCATCTGCTACACAGCATACAGAATATCCGCAAATAGTGAATGTCTAATTCCAGGCCACAGAACTCTTGGAAACAGCTTCTCTCTACATTCAACATACAAAACTCTTGCAAACCGCATGTCTCTAGACCAAGGTTACAGAACTCCCATAAGCTGCGTCTCCTACACAGAGCATAAGGAAAACCCCCATATAGTGAATGCCTAATTCCAGGCTACAGAAATCCAGTAAACAGCTTCTCCCTACACCCTGATACAGAACTTCGGTAAACTGTGTCTCTCTAATTCTAGGTTACAGAACTCCCATAAGCTGCGTCGGCTGCACTCAGGCTAAAGGAATCCCATATACAGCATATGCCTACACTCAGAATACAGAACTCGTGGAAACAGCTTCTCTCAACATTCAACATACAGAACTATTGGAAACTGCATCTGTATACACAAAGCTTACAGAACTCATGAAAGCTGCATCTGCTACACAGCATACAGAATATCCGCGAATAGCGAATGCCTAATTCCAGGCCACAGAACACTTGGAAACAGCTTCTCTCTACATTCAATATACAAATCTCTTGGAAACTGCATCTCTCTAGACCAATGTTACAGAACTCCCTTAAGCTGCATCTCGTACACACAGCAGACAAAAAACCCGCATATAGCGAATGCCTAATTCCAGGCTACAGAAATCCAGTAAACAGCTTCTCACTACACCCAGATACAGAACTTCGGTAAACTGTGTCTCTCTAATTCTAGGTTACAGAAATCCCATAAGGTGCGTCGGCTGCACTCAGGCTACAGGAGTCCCATATACAGCATATGCCTACTCTCAGAATACAGAACTCGTGGAAACAGCTTCTCTCAACATTCAACATACAGAACTATTGGAAACTGCATCTGTATACACAAAGCATACAGAACACACGAAAGCTGCATCTGCTACACAGCATACAGAATATCCGCAAATAGTGAATGGCTAATTCCAGGCCACAGAACACTTGGAAACAGCTTCTCTCTACATTCAACATACAAAAATCTTGCAAACCGCATCTCTCTAGACCAATGTTACTGAACTCCCATAAGCTGCATCTGCTGCACTCAGGATACAGGATTCCCATATAGAGCATATGCCTACTCTCAGACTACAGAACTCTTGGAAACAGCTTCTCTCTACATTCAATATACAAATCTCTTGGAAACTGCATCTCTCTAGACCAATGTTACAGAACTCCCGTGAGCTGCGTCTCCTACACACAGCAGACAAAAAACCCGCATATAGCGA
Organism: Lepus oiostolus; assembly: GCA_036325905.1. Classification (NCBI taxonomy): domain Eukaryota; kingdom Metazoa; phylum Chordata; class Mammalia; order Lagomorpha; family Leporidae; genus Lepus; species Lepus oiostolus. Next base: position 135,340,188 of record CM070808.1, read on the forward strand.
ATGCCTAATTCCAGGCCACAGAACTCTTGGAAACAGCTTTTCTCTACATTCAACATACAAAACTCTTGGAAACCGCATCTCTCTAGACCAATGTTACAGAACTCCCATAAGCTGCGTCTGCTGCACTCAGGATACAGGATTCCCATATAGAGCATATGCCTACTCTCAGACTACAGAACTCTTGGAAACAGCTTCTCTCTACATTCAATATACTAATCTCTTGGAAACTGCATCTCTCTAGACCAATGTTACAGAACTCCCATAAGCTGCGTCTGATACACTCAGCAATACAGAAAACCCGCATATAGTGAATACCTGCTCATAGGCTACAGAACATTTGGAAACAGCTTCTCTCTACATTCAACATACAAAACTCTTGGAAACCGCATCTCTCTAGACCAATGTTACAGAACTCCCATAAGCTGCGTCTGCTACACTCAGGCTATAGGAATCCCATATAGAGCGTATGCCTACTCTCAGACTACAGAACTTTGGAAACAGCTTCTCTCTACATTCAACATACAAAAATCTTGCAAACCGCATCTCTCTAGACCAAGGTTACACAACTCCCATCAGCTGCGTCTCCTACACACAGCATAAGGAAAACCCACATATAGCGAATAACTATGCCCAGGCTACCGAAATCGCAGAAACAGCTTCTCTCTACATTCAACCTACGGAACTCCTGGATACTCTATGTCTCTACACTTAGGTTCTTCAACTCCCTTAAGCTGCGTCTCCTACACAGAGCATACAGAACACTCGCATATAGCGAATATCTATGCCCAGGCTACCAAAATATTAGAAACAGCTTCTCATTACATTCAACATATGGAACTTATGGATACTGTATGTCTCTACACGTAGGTTACGGAACTCCCGTAAGGTGCATCTCCTACACACAGCATACAGAAAACACGGAAATAGCGCACGCCTAATTGCAGGTCACAGAACTCTTGGAAACAGCTTCTCTCTACATTCAACATACAAAACTGTTTGAAACTGCATCTCCCTAGACCAAGGTTACAGAACTCCCATAAGCTGCGTCTCGTACACACAGCATAAGGAAAACCCGCATATAGCGAATAAGTATGCCCAGGCTACCGAAATCGCAGAAACAGCTTCTCTCTACATTCAACATACGGAACTCCTGGATACTGTATGTCTCTACACTTAGGTTACGGAAATCCCGTAAGCTGCATCTCCTACACACAGCATACAGAAAACACCGAAATAACGCATGCCTAATACCAGGCCACAGAACCCTTGGAAACAGCTTCTCTCTACATACAACATACAAAACTCTTGGAAACTGCATCTCTCCAGACCAATGTTACAGAACTCCCATAAGCTGCATCTCCTACACACAGCAGACAGAAAACCCGCATATAGCGAGTGCCTAATTCCAGGCTACAGAAATCCAGTAAACAGCTTCTCCCTACACCCTGATACAGAACTTCGGTAAACTGTGTCTCTCTAATTCTAGGTTACAGAACTCCCATAAGCTGCGTCGGCTGCACTCAGGCTAAAGGAATCCCATATACAGCATATTCCTACACTCAGAATACAGAACTCGTGGAAACAGCTTCTCTCAACATTCAACATACAGAACTATTGGAAACTGCATCTGTATACACAAAGCTTACAGAACTCACGAAAGCTGCATCTGCTACACAGCATACAGAATATCCGCAAATAGTGAATGTCTAATTCCAGGCCACAGAACTCTTGGAAACAGCTTCTCTCTACATTCAACATACAAAACTCTTGCAAACCGCATGTCTCTAGACCAAGGTTACAGAACTCCCATAAGCTGCGTCTCCTACACAGAGCATAAGGAAAACCCCCATATAGTGAATGCCTAATTCCAGGCTACAGAAATCCAGTAAACAGCTTCTCCCTACACCCTGATACAGAACTTCGGTAAACTGTGTCTCTCTAATTCTAGGTTACAGAACTCCCATAAGCTGCGTCGGCTGCACTCAGGCTAAAGGAATCCCATATACAGCATATGCCTACACTCAGAATACAGAACTCGTGGAAACAGCTTCTCTCAACATTCAACATACAGAACTATTGGAAACTGCATCTGTATACACAAAGCTTACAGAACTCATGAAAGCTGCATCTGCTACACAGCATACAGAATATCCGCGAATAGCGAATGCCTAATTCCAGGCCACAGAACACTTGGAAACAGCTTCTCTCTACATTCAATATACAAATCTCTTGGAAACTGCATCTCTCTAGACCAATGTTACAGAACTCCCGTAAGCTGCGTCTCCTACACACAGCAGACAAAAAACCCGCATATAGCGAATGCCTAATTCCAGGCCAAGAACTCTTGGAAACAGCTTTTCTCTACATTCAACATACAAAACTCTTGGAAACTGCATCTCTCTAGACCAAGGTTACAGAACTCCCATAAGCTGCGTCTGCTGCACTCAGGCTACAGGATTCCCATATAGAGCATATGCCTACTCTCAGACTACAGAACTCTTGGAAACAGCTTCTCTCTACATTCAATATACTAATCTCTTGGAAACTGCATCTCTCTAGACCAATGTTACAGAACTCCCATAAGCTGCATCTGATACACTCAGCATACAGAAAACCCGCATATAGTGAATACCTGCTCATAGGCTACAGAACATTTGGAAACAGCTTCTCTCTACATTCAACATACAAAACTCTTGGAAACCGCATCTCTCTAGACCAATGTTACAGAACTCCCATAAGCTGCGTCTGCTACACTCAGGCTATAGGAATCCCATATAGAGCGTATGCCTACTCTCAGACTACAGAACTTTGGAAACAGCTTCTGTCTACATTCAACATACAAAACTCTTGGAAACTGCATCTCTCTAGACCAATGTTACAGAACTCCCATCAGCTGCGTCTCCTACACACAGCATAAGGAAAACCCGCATATAGCGAATAACTATGCCCAGGCTACCGAAATCGCAGAAACAGCTTCTCTCTACATTCAACCTACAGAAATCCTGGATACTGTATGTCTCTACACTTAGGTTCTTCAAATCCCTTAGGCTGCGTCTCCTACACAGAGCATACGGAACGCTCGCATATAGCGAATATCTATGCCCAGGCTACCAAAATATTAGAAACAGCTTCTCATTACATTCAACATATGGAACTTATGGATACTGTATGTCTCTACACTTAGGTTACGGAACTCCCGTAAGCTGCATCTCCTACACACAGCATACAGAAAACACGGAAATAGCGCACGCCTAATTCCAGGCCACAGAACTCTTGGAAACAGCTTCTCTCTACATTCAACATACACAACTCTTGGAAACTGCATCTCTCCAGACCAATGTTACAGAACTCCCATAAGCTGCGTCTCCTACACACAGCATAAGGAAAACCCGCATATAGCGAATGCCTAATTCCAGGCTACAGAAATCCAGTAAACAGCTTCTCACTACACCCAGATACAGAACTTCGGTAAACTGTGTCTCTCTAATTCTAGGTTACAGAAATCCCATAAGGTGCGTCGGCTGCACTCAGGCTACAGGAGTCCCATATACAGCATATGCCTACTCTCAGAATACAGAACTCGTGGAAACAGCTTCTCTCAACATTCAACATACAGAACTATTGGAAACTGCATCTGTATACACAAAGCATACAGAACACACGAAAGCTGCATCTGCTACACAGCATACAGAATATCCGCAAATAGTGAATGGCTAATTCCAGGCCACAGAACACTTGGAAACAGCTTCTCTCTACATTCAACATACAAAAATCTTGCAAACCGCATCTCTCTAGACCAATGTTACTGAACTCCCATAAGCTGCGTCTGCTGCACTCAGGATACAGGATTCCCATATAGAGCATATGCCTACTCTCAGACTACAGAACTCTTGGAAACAGCTTCTCTCTACATTCAATATACAAATCTCTTGGAAACTGCATCTCTCTAGACCAATGTTACAGAACTCTCGTAAGCTGCGTCTCCTACACACAGCAGACAAAAAACCCGCATATAGCGAATGCCTAATTCCAGGCCACAGAACTCTTGGAAGCAGCTTTTCTCTACATTCAACATACAAAACTCTTGGAAACTGCATCTCTGTAGACCAAGGTTACAGAACTCCCATAAGCTGCGTCTGCTGCACTCAGGCTACAGGATTCCCATATAGAGCATATGCCTACTCTCAGACTACAGAACTCTTGGAAACAGCTTCTCTCTACATTCAATATACTAATCTCTTGGAAACTGCATCTCTCTAGACCAATGTTACAGAACTCCCATAAGCTGCGTCTGATACACTCAGCATACAGAAAACCCGCATATAGTGAATACCTGCTCATAGGCTACAGAACATTTGGAAACAGCTTCTCTCTACATTCAACATACAAAACTCTTGGAAACCGCATCTCTCTAGACCAATGTTACAGAACTCCCATAAGCTGCGTCTGCTACACTCAGGCTATAGGAATCCCATATAGAGCGTATGCCTACTCTCAGACTACAGAACTTTGGAAACAGCTTCTGTCTACATTCAACATACAAAACTCTTGGAAACTGCATCTCTCTAGACCAATGTTACAGAACTCCCATAAGCTGCGTCTCCTACACACAGCATAAGGAAAACCCGCATATAGCGAATAACTATGCCCAGGCTACCGAAATCGCAGAAACAGCTTCTCTCTACATTCAACCTACGGAACTCCTGGATACTGTATGTCTCTACACTTAGGTTCTTCAAATCCCTTAGGCTGCGTCTCCTACACAGAGCATACGGAACGCTCGCATATAGCGAATATCTATGCCCAGGCTACCAAAATATTAGAAACAGCTTCTCATTACATTCAACATATGGAACTTATGGATACTGTATGTCTCTACACTTAGGTTACGGAACTCCCGTAAGGTGCATCTCCTACACACAGCATACAGAAAACACGGAAATAGCGCACGCCTAATTCCAGGCCACAGAACTCTTGGAAACAGCTTCTCTCTACATTCAACATACAGAACTCTTGGAAACTGCATCTCTCCAGACCAATGTTACAGAACTCCCATAAGCTGCGTCTCCTACACACAGCATAAGGAAAACCCGCATATAGCGAATGCCTAATTCCAGGCTACAGAAATCCAGTAAACAGCTTCTCACTACACCCAGATACAGAACTTCGGTAAACTGTGTCTCTCTAATTCTAGGTTACAGAACTCCCATAAGGTGCGTCGGCTGCACTCAGGCTACAGGAGTCCCATATACAGCATATGCCTACTCTCAGAATACAGAACTCGTGGAAACAGCTTCTCTCAACATTCAACATACAGAACTATTGGAAACTGCATCTGTATACACAAAGCATACAGAACACACGAAAGCTGCATCTGCTACACAGCATACAGAATATCCGCAAATAGTGAATGGCTAATTCCAGGCCACAGAACACTTGGAAACAGCTTCTCTCTACATTCAACATACAAAAATCTTGCAAACCGCATCTCTCTAGACCAATGTTACTGAACTCCCATAAGCTGCGTCTGCTGCACTCAGGATACAGGATTCCCATATAGAGCATATGCCTACTCTCAGACTACAGAACTCTTGGAAACAGCTTCTCTCTACATTCAATATACAAATCTCTTGGAAACTGCATCTCTCTAGACCAATGTTACAGAACTCCCGTGAGCTGCGTCTCCACACAGCAGACAAAAAATCCGCATATAGCGAATGCCTAATTCCAGGCCACAGAACTCTTGGAAACAGCTTTTCTCTACATTCAACATACAAAACTCTTGGAAACCGCATCTCTCTAGACCAATGTTACAGAACTCCCATAAGCTGCGTCTGATACACTCTGCATACAGAAAACCCGCATATAGTGAATACCTGCCCATAGGCTACAGAAATTTTGGAAACAGCTTCTCTCTACATTCAACATACAAAACTCTTGGAATACGCATCTCTCTAGACCAATGTTACAGAACTCCCATAAGCTGCGTCTGCTGCACTCACGCTACAGGAATCCCATATAGAGTGTATGCCTACTCTCAGAATACAGAACTCATGGAAACAGCTTCTCTCAACATTCAACATACAGAACTATTGGAAACTGCATCTGTATACACAAAGCTTACAGAACTCACGAAAGCTGCATCTGCTACACAGCATACAGAATATCCGCAAATAGTGAATGTCTAATTCCAGGCCACAGAACTCTTGGAAACAGCTTCTCTCTACATTCAACATACAAAACTCTTGCAAACCGCATGTCTCTAGACCAAGGTTACAGAACTCCCATAAGCTGCGTCTCCTACACAGAGCATAAGGAAAACCCCCATATAGTGAATGCCTAATTCCAGGCTACAGAAATCCAGTAAACAGCTTCTCCCTACACCCTGATACAGAACTTCGGTAAACTGTGTCTCTCTAATTCTAGGTTACAGAACTCCCATAAGCTGCGTCGGCTGCACTCAGGCTAAAGGAATCCCATATACAGCATATGCCTACACTCAGAATACAGAACTCGTGGAAACAGCTTCTCTCAACATTCAACATACAGAACTATTGGAAACTGCATCTGTATACACAAAGCTTACAGAACTCATGAAAGCTGCATCTGCTACACAGCATACAGAATATCCGCGAATAGCGAATGCCTAATTCCAGGCCACAGAACACTTGGAAACAGCTTCTCTCTACATTCAACATACAGAACTATTGGAAACTGCATCTCTCTAGACCAATGTTACAGAACTCCCTTAAGCTGCATCTCGTACACACAGCAGACAAAAAACCCGCATATAGCGAATGCCTAATTCCAGGCCACAGAACTCTTGGAAGCAGCTTTTCTCTACATTCAACATACAAAACTCTTGGAAACTGCATCTCTCTAGACCAAGGTTACAGAACTCCCATAAGCTGCGTCTGCTGCACTCAGGCTACAGGATTCCCATATAGAGCATATGCCTACTCTCAGACTACAGAACTCTTGGAAACAGCTTCTCTCTACATTCAATATACTAATCTCTTGGAAACTGCATCTCTCTAGACCAATGTTACAGAACTCCCATAAGCTGCGTCTGATACACTCAGCATACAGAAAACCCGCATATAGTGAATACCTGCTCATAGGCTACAGAACATTTGGAAACAGCTTCTCTCTACATTCAACATACAAAACTCTTGGAAACCGCATCTCTCTAGACCAATGTTACAGAACTCCCATAAGCTGCGTCTGCTACACTCAGGCTATAGGAATCCCATATAGAGCGTATGCCTACTCTCAGACTACAGAACTTTGGAAACAGCTTCTCTCTACATTCAACATACAAAAATCTTGCAAACCGCATCTCTCTAGACCAAGGTTACACAACTCCCATCAGCTGCGTCTCCTACACACAGCATAAGGAAAACCCACATATAGCGAATAACTATGCCCAGGCTACCGAAATCGCAGAAACAGCTTCTCTCTACATTCAACCTACGGAACTCCTGGATACTCTATGTCTCTACACTTAGGTTCTTCAACTCCCTTAAGCTGCGTCTCCTACACAGAGCATACGGAACACTCGCATATAGCGAATATCTATGCCCAGGCTACCAAAATATTAGAAACAGCTTCTCATTACATTCAACATATGGAACTTATGGATACTGTATGTCTCTACACGTAGGTTACGGAACTCCCGTAAGGTGCATCTCCTACACACAGCATACAGAAAACACGGAAATAGCGCACGCCTAATTGCAGGTCACAGAACTCTTGGAAACAGCTTCTCTCTACATTCAACATACAAAACTGTTTGAAACTGCATCTCCCTAGACCAAGGTTACAGAACTCCCATAAGCTGCGTCTCGTACACACAGCATAAGGAAAACCCGCATATAGCGAATAAGAATGCCCAGGCTACCGAAATCGCAGAAACAGCTTCTCTCTACATTCAACATACGGAACTCCTGGATACTGTAAGTCTCTACACTTAGGTTACGGAAATCCCGTAAGCTGCATCTCCTACACACAGCATACAGAAAACACCGAAATAACGCATGCCTAATACCAGGCCACAGAACCCTTGGAAACAGCTTCTCTCTACATACAACATACAAAACTCTTGGAAACTGCATCTCTCCAGACCAATGTTACAGAACTCCCATAAGCTGCATCTCCTACACACAGCAGACAGAAAACCCGCATATAGCGAATGCCTAATTCCAGGCTACAGAAATCCAGTAAACAGCTTCTCCCTACACCCTGATACAGAACTTCGGTAAACTGTGTCTCTCTAATTCTAGGTTACAGAACTCCCATAAGCTGCGTCGGCTGCACTCAGGCTAAAGGAATCCCATATACAGCATATTCCTACACTCAGAATACAGAACTCGTGGAAACAGCTTCTCTCAACATTCAACATACAGAACTATTGGAAACTGCATCTGTATACACAAAGCTTACAGAACTCACGAAAGCTGCATCTGCTACACAGCATACAGAATATCCGCAAATAGTGAATGTCTAATTCCAGACCACAGAACTCTTGGAAACAGCTTCTCTCTACATTCAACATACAAAACTCTTGCAAACCGCATGTCTCTAGACCAAGGTTACAGAACTCCCATAAGCTGCGTCTCCTACACAGAGCATAAGGAAAACCCCCATATAGTGAATGCCTAATTCCAGGCTACAGAAATCCAGTAAACAGCTTCTCCCTACACCCTGATACAGAACTTCGGTAAACTGTGTCTCTCTAATTCTAGGTTACAGAACTCCCATAAGCTGCGTCGGCTGCACTCAGGCTAAAGGAATCCCATATACAGCATATGCCTACACTCAGAATACAGAACTCGTGGAAACAGCTTCTCTCAACATTCAACATACAGAACTATTGGAAACTGCATCTGTATACACAAAGCTTACAGAACTCATGAAAGCTGCATCTGCTACACAGCATACAGAATATCCGCGAATAGCGAATGCCTAATTCCAGGCCACAGAACACTTGGAAACAGCTTCTCTCTACATTCAATATACAAATCTCTTGGAAACTGCATCTCTCTAGACCAATGTTACAGAACTCCCGTAAGCTGCGTCTCCTACACACAGCAGACAAAAAACCCGCATATAGCGAATGCCTAATTCCAGGCCAAGAACTCTTGGAAACAGCTTTTCTCTACATTCAACATACAAAACTCTTGGAAACTGCATCTCTCTAGACCAAGGTTACAGAACTCCCATAAGCTGCGTCTGCTGCACTCAGGCTACAGGATTCCCATATAGAGCATATGCCTACTCTCAGACTACAGAACTCTTGGAAACAGCTTCTCTCTACATTCAATATACTAATCTCTTGGAAACTGCATCTCTCTAGACCAATGTTACAGAACTCCCATAAGCTGCGTCTGATACACTCAGCATACAGAAAACCCGCATATAGTGAATACCTGCTCATAGGCTACAGAACTCTTGGAAACAGCTTCTCTCTACATTCAACATACAAAACTCTTGGAAACCGCATCTCTCTAGACCAATGTTACAGAACTCCCATAAGCTGCGTCTGCTACACTCAGGCTATAGGAATCCCATATAGAGCGTATGCCTACTCTCAGACTACAGAACTTTGGAAACAGCTTCTGTCTACATTCAACATACAAAACTCTTGGAAACTGCATCTCTCTAGACCAATGTTACAGAACTCCCATAAGCTGCGTCTCCTACACACAGCATAAGGAAAACCCGCATATAGCGAATAACTATGCCCAGGCTACCGAAATCGCAGAAACAGCTTCTCTCTACATTCAACCTACGGAACTCCTGGATACTGTATGTCTCTACACTTAGGTTCTTCAAATCCCTTAGGCTGCGTCTCCTACACAGAGCATACGGAACGCTCGCATATAGCGAATATCTATGCCCAGGCTACCAAAATATTAGAAACAGCTTCTCATTACATTCAACATATGGAACTTATGGATACTGTATGTCTCTACACTTAGGTTACGGAACTCCCGTAAGGTGCATCTCCTACACACAGCATACAGAAAACACGGAAATAGCGCACGCCTAATTCCAGGCCACAGAACACTTGGAAACAGCTTCTCTCTACATTCAACATACACAACTCTTGGAAACTGCATCTCTCCAGACCAATGTTACAGAACTCCCATAAGCTGCGTCTCCTACACAAAACAGACTGAAAACCCGCATATAGCGAATGCCTAATTCCAGGCTACAGAAATCCAGTAAACAGCTTCTCACTACACCCAGATACAGAACTTCGGTAAACTGTGTCTCTCTAATTCTAGGTTACAGAAATCCCATAAGGTGCGTCGGCTGCACTCAGGCTACAGGAGTCCCATATACAGCATATGCCTACTCTCAGAATACAGAACTCGTGGAAACAGCTTCTCTCAACATTCAACATACAGAACTATTGGAAACTGCATCTGTATACACAAAGCATACAGAACACACGAAAGCTGCATCTGCTACACAGCATACAGAATATCCGCAAATAGTGAATGGCTAATTCCAGGCCACAGAACACTTGGAAACAGCTTCTCTCTACATTCAACATACAAAAATCTTGCAAACCGCATCTCTCTAGACCAATGTTACTGAACTCCCATAAGCTGCGTCTGCTGCACTCAGGATACAGGATTCCCATATAGAGCATATGCCTACTCTCAGACTACAGAACTCTTGGAAACAGCTTCTCTCTACATTCAATATACAAATCTCTTGGAAACTGCATCTCTCTAGACCAATGTTACAGAACTCCCGTGAGCTGCGTCTCCTACACACAGCAGACAAAAAACCCGCATATAGCGAATGCCTAATTCCAGGCCACAGAACTCTTGGAAACAGCTTTTCTCTACATTCAACATACAAAACTCTTGGAAACCGCATCTCTCTAGACCAATGTTACAGAACTCCCATAAGCTGCGTCTGATACACTCAGCATACAGAAAACCCGCATATAGTGAATACCTGCTCATAGGCTACAGAACTTTTGGAAACAGCTTCTCTCTACATTCAACATACAAAACTCTTGGAAACCGCATCTCTCTAGACCAATGTTACAGAACTCCCATAAGCTGCGTCTGCTGCACTCACGCTACAGGAATCCCATATAGAGTGTATGCCTACTCTCAGAATACAGAACTCATGGAAACAGCTTCTCTCAACATTCAACATACAGAACTATTGGAAACTGCATCTGTATACACAAAGCTTACAGAACTCACGAAAGCTGCATCTGCTACACAGCATACAGAATATCCGCAAATAGTGAATGTCTAATTCCAGGCCACAGAACTCTTGGAAACAGCTTCTCTCTACATTCAACATACAAAACTCTTGCAAACCGCATGTCTCTAGACCAAGGTTACAGAACTCCCATAAGCTGCGTCTCCTACACAGAGCATAAGGAAAACCCCCATATAGTGAATGCCTAATTCCAGGCTACAGAAATCCAGTAAACAGCTTCTCCCTACACCCTGATACAGAACTTCGGTAAACTGTGTCTCTCTAATTCTAGGTTACAGAACTCCCATAAGCTGCGTCGGCTGCACTCAGGCTAAAGGAATCCCATATACAGCATATGCCTACACTCAGAATACAGAACTCGTGGAAACAGCTTCTCTCAACATTCAACATACAGAACTATTGGAAACTGCATCTGTATACACAAAGCTTACAGAACTCATGAAAGCTGCATCTGCTACACAGCATACAGAATATCCGCGAATAGCGAATGCCTAATTCCAGGCCACAGAACACTTGGAAACAGCTTCTCTCTACATTCAATATACAAATCTCTTGGAAACTGCATCTCTCTAGACCAATGTTACAGAACTCCCTTAAGCTGCATCTCGTACACACAGCAGACAAAAAACCCGCATATAGCGAATGCCTAATTCCAGGCCACAGAACTCTTGGAAGCAGCTTTTCTCTACATTCAACATACAAAACTCTTGGAAACTGCATCTCTCCAGACCAAGGTTACAGAACTCCCATAAGCTGCGTCTGCTGCACTCAGGCTACAGGATTCCCATATAGAGCATATGCCTACTCTCAGACTACAGAACTCTTGGAAACAGCTTCTCTCTACATTCAATATACTAATCTCTTGGAAACTGCATCTCTCTAGACCAATGTTACAGAACTCCCATAAGCTGCGTCTTGATACACTCAGCATACAGAAAACCCGCATATAGTGAATACCTGCTCATAGGCTACAGAACATTTGGAAACAGCTTCTCTCTACATTCAACATACAAAACTCTTGGAAACCGCATCTCTCTAGACCAATGTTACAGAACTCCCATAAGCTGCGTCTGCTACACTCAGGCTATAGGAATCCCATATAGAGCGTATGCCTACTCTCAGACTACAGAACTTTGGAAACAGCTTCTCTCTACATTCAACATACAAAAATCTTGCAAACCGCATCTCTCTAGACCAAGGTTACACAACTCCCATCAGCTGCGTCTCCTACACACAGCATAAGGAAAACCCACATATAGCGAATAACTATGCCCAGGCTACCGAAATCGCAGAAACAGCTTCTCTCTACATTCAACCTACGGAACTCCTGGATACTCTATGTCTCTACACTTAGGTTCTTCAACTCCCTTAAGCTGCGTCTCCTACACAGAGCATACGGAACACTCGCATATAGCGAATATCTATGCCCAGGCTACCAAAATATTAGAAACAGCTTCTCATTACATTCAACATATGGAACTTATGGATACAGTATGTCTCTACACGTAGGTTACGGAACTCACATAAGCTGCATCTCCTACACACAGCATACAGAAAACACGGAAATAGCGCACGCCTAATTGCAGGTCACAGAACTCTTGGAAACAGCTTCTCTCTACATTCAACATACAAAACTGTTTGAAACTGCATCTCCCTAGACCAAGGTTACAGAACTCCCATAAGCTGCGTCTCGTACACACAGCATAAGGAAAACCCGCATATAGCGAATAAGTATGCCCAGGCTACCGAAATCGCAGAAACAGCTTCTCTCTACATTCAACATACGGAACTCCTGGATACTGTATGTCTCTACACTTAGGTTACGGAACTCCCGTAAGCTGCATCTCCTACACACAGCATACAGAAAACACCGAAATAACGCATGCCTAATACCAGGCCACAGAACACTTGGAAACAGCTTCTCTCTACATACAACATACAAAACTCTTGGAAACTTCATCTCTCCAGACCAATGTTACAGAACTCCCATAAGCTGCGTCTCCTACACACAGCAGACAGAAAACCCGCATATAGCGAATGCCTAATTCCAGGCTACAGAAATCCAGTAAACAGCTTCTCCCTACACCCTGATACAGAACTTCGGTAAACTGTGTCTCTCTAATTCTAGGTTACAGAACTCCCATAAGCTGCGTCGGCTGCACTCAGGCTAAAGGAGTCCCATATACAGCATATTCCTACACTCAGAATACAGAACTCGTGGAAACAGCTTCTCTCAACATTCAACATACAGAACTATTGGAAACTGCATCTGTATACACAAAGCTTACAGAACTCACGAAAGCTGCATCTGCTGCACAGCATACAGAATATCTGCAAATAGTGAATGTCTAATTCCAGGCCACAGAACTCTTGGAAACAGCTTCTCTCTACATTCAACATACAAAACTCTTGCAAACCGCATGTCTCTAGACCAAGGTTACAGAACTCCCATAAGCTGCGTCTCCTACACAGAGCATAAGGAAAACCCCCATATAGTGAATGCCTAATTCCAGGCTACAGAAATCCAGTAAACAGCTTCTCCCTACACCCTGATACAGAACTTCGGTAAACTGTGTCTCTCTAATTCTAGGTTACAGAACTCCCATAAGCTGCGTCGGCTGCACTCAGGCTAAAGGAATCCCATATACAGCATATGCCTACACTCAGAATACAGAACTCGTGGAAACAGCTTCTCTCAACATTCAACATACAGAACTATTGGAAACTGCATCTGTATACACAAAGCTTACAGAACTCATGAAAGCTGCATCTGCTACACAGCATACAGAATATCCGCGAATAGCGAATGCCTAATTCCAGGCCACAGAACACTTGGAAACAGCTTCTCTCTACATTCAATATACAAATCTCTTGGAAACTGCATCTCTCTAGACCAATGTTACAGAACTCCCGTAAGCTGCGTCTCCTACACACAGCAGACAAAAAACCCGCATATAGCGAATGCCTAATTCCAGGCCAAGAACTCTTGGAAACAGCTTTTCTCTACATTCAACATACAAAACTCTTGGAAACTGCATCTCTCTAGACCAAGGTTACAGAACTCCCATAAGCTGCGTCTGCTGCACTCAGGCTACAGGATTCCCATATAGAGCATATGCCTACTCTCAGACTACAGAACTCTTGGAAACAGCTTCTCTCTACATTCAATATACTAATCTCTTGGAAACTGCATCTCTCTAGACCAATGTTACAGAACTCCCATAAGCTGCGTCTGATACACTCAGCATACAGAAAACCCGCATATAGTGAATACCTGCTCATAGGCTACAGAACTCTTGGAAACAGCTTCTCTCTACATTCAACATACAAAACTCTTGGAAACCGCATCTCTCTAGACCAATGTTACAGAACTCCCATAAGCTGCGTCTGCTACACTCAGGCTATAGGAATCCCATATAGAGCGTATGCCTACTCTCAGACTACAGAACTTTGGAAACAGCTTCTGTCTACATTCAACATACAAAACTCTTGGAAACTGCATCTCTCTAGACCAATGTTACAGAACTCCCATAAGCTGCGTCTCCTACACACAGCATAAGGAAAACCCGCATATAGCGAATAACTATGCCCAGGCTACCGAAATCGCAGAAACAGCTTCTCTCTACATTCAACCTACGGAACTCCTGGATACTGTATGTCTCTACACTTAGGTTCTTCAAATCCCTTAGGCTGCGTCTCCTACACAGAGCATACGGAACGCTCGCATATAGCGAATATCTATGCCCAGGCTACCAAAATATTAGAAACAGCTTCTCATTACATTCAACATATGGAACTTATGGATACTGTATGTCTCTACACTTAGGTTACGGAACTCCCGTAAGGTGCATCTCCTACACACAGCATACAGAAAACACGGAAATAGCGCACGCCTAATTCCAGGCCACAGAACTCTTGGAAACAGCTTCTCTCTACATTCAACATACAGAACTCTTGGAAACTGCATCTCTCCAGACCAATGTTACAGAACTCCCATAAGCTGCGTCTCCTACACAAAACAGACTGAAAACCCGCATATAGCGAATGCCTAATTCCAGGCTACAGAAATCCAGTAAACAGCTTCTCACTACACCCAGATACAGAACTTCGGTAAACTGTGTCTCTCTAATTCTAGGTTACAGAAATCCCATAAGGTGCGTCGGCTGCACTCAGGCTACAGGAGTCCCATATACAGCATATGCCTACTCTCAGAATACAGAACTCGTGGAAACAGCTTCTCTCAACATTCAACATACAGAACTATTGGAAACTGCATCTGTATACACAAAGCATACAGAACACACGAAAGCTGCATCTGCTACACAGCATACAGAATATCCGCAAATAGTGAATGGCTAATTCCAGGCCACAGAACACTTGGAAACAGCTTCTCTCTACATTCAACATACAAAAATCTTGCAAACCGCATCTCTCTAGACCAATGTTACTGAACTCCCATAAGCTGCGTCTGCTGCACTCAGGATACAGGATTCCCATATAGAGCATATGCCTACTCTCAGACTACAGAACTCTTGGAAACAGCTTCTCTCTACATTCAATATACAAATCTCTTGGAAACTGCATCTCTCTAGACCAATGTTACAGAACTCCCGTGAGCTGCGTCTCCTACACACAGCAGACAAAAAACCCGCATATAGCGAATGCCTAATTCCAGGCCACAGAACTCTTGGAAACAGCTTTTCTCTACATTCAACATACAAAACTCTTGGAAACCGCATCTCTCTAGACCAATGTTACAGAACTCCCATAAGCTGCGTCTGATACACTCAGCATACAGAAAACCCGCATATAGTGAATACCTGCTCATAGGCTACAGAACTTTTGGAAACAGCTTCTCTCTACATTCAACATACAAAACTCTTGGAAACCGCATCTCTCTAGACCAATGTTACAGAACTCCCATAAGCTGCGTCGGCTGCACTCACGCTACAGGAATCCCATATAGAGTGTATGCCTACTCTCAGAATACAGAACTCATGGAAACAGCTTCTCTCAACATTCAACATACAGAACTATTGGAAACTGCATCTGTATACACAAAGCTTACAGAACTCACGAAAGCTGCATCTGCTACACAGCATACAGAATATCCGCAAATAGTGAATGTCTAATTCCAGGCCACAGAACTCTTGGAAACAGCTTCTCTCTACATTCAACATACAAAACTCTTGCAAACCGCATGTCTCTAGACCAAGGTTACAGAACTCCCATAAGCTGCGTCTCCTACACAGAGCATAAGGAAAACCCCCATATAGTGAATGCCTAATTCCAGGCTACAGAAATCCAGTAAACAGCTTCTCCCTACACCCTGATACAGAACTTCGGTAAACTGTGTCTCTCTAATTCTAGGTTACAGAACTCCCATAAGCTGCGTCGGCTGCACTCAGGCTAAAGGAATCCCATATACAGCATATGCCTACACTCAGAATACAGAACTCGTGGAAACAGCTTCTCTCAACATTCAACATACAGAACTATTGGAAACTGCATCTGTATACACAAAGCTTACAGAACTCATGAAAGCTGCATCTGCTACACAGCATACAGAATATCCGCGAATAGCGAATGCCTAATTCCAGGCCACAGAACACTTGGAAACAGCTTCTCTCTACATTCAATATACAAATCTCTTGGAAACTGCATCTCTCTAGACCAATGTTACAGAACTCCCTTAAGCTGCATCTCGTACACACAGCAGACAAAAAACCCGCATATAGCGAATGCCTAATTCCAGGCCACAGAACTCTTGGAAGCAGCTTTTCTCTACATTCAACATACAAAACTCTTGGAAACTGCATCTCTCCAGACCAAGGTTACAGAACTCCCATAAGCTGCGTCTGCTGCACTCAGGCTACAGGATTCCCATATAGAGCATATGCCTACTCTCAGACTACAGAACTCTTGGAAACAGCTTCTCTCTACATTCAATATACTAATCTCTTGGAAACTGCATCTCTCTAGACCAATGTTACAGAACTCCCATAAGCTGCGTCTGATACACTCAGCATACAGAAAACCCGCATATAGTGAATACCTGCTCATAGGCTACAGAACATTTGGAAACAGCTTCTCTCTACATTCAACATACAAAACTCTTGGAAACCGCATCTCTCTAGACCAATGTTACAGAACTCCCATAAGCTGCGTCTGCTACACTCAGGCTATAGGAATCCCATATAGAGCGTATGCCTACTCTCAGACTACAGAACTTTGGAAACAGCTTCTCTCTACATTCAACATACAAAAATCTTGCAAACCGCATCTCTCTAGACCAAGGTTACACAACTCCCATCAGCTGCGTCTCCTACACACAGCATAAGGAAAACCCACATATAGCGAATAACTATGCCCAGGCTACCGAAATCGCAGAAACAGCTTCTCTCTACATTCAACCTACGGAACTCCTGGATACTCTATGTCTCTACACTTAGGTTCTTCAACTCCCTTAAGCTGCGTCTCCTACACAGAGCATACGGAACACTCGCATATAGCGAATATCTATGCCCAGGCTACCAAAATATTAGAAACAGCTTCTCATTACATTCAACATATGGAACTTATGGATACAGTATGTCTCTACACGTAGGTTACGGAACTCACATAAGCTGCATCTCCTACACACAGCATACAGAAAACACGGAAATAGCGCACGCCTAATTGCAGGTCACAGAACTCTTGGAAACAGCTTCTCTCTACATTCAACATACAAAACTGTTTGAAACTGCATCTCCCTAGACCAAGGTTACAGAACTCCCATAAGCTGCGTCTCGTACACACAGCATAAGGAAAACCCGCATATAGCGAATAAGTATGCCCAGGCTACCGAAATCGCAGAAACAGCTTCTCTCTACATTCAACATACGGAACTCCTGGATACTGTATGTCTCTACACTTAGGTTACGGAACTCCCGTAAGCTGCATCTCCTACACACAGCATACAGAAAACACCGAAATAACGCATGCCTAATACCAGGCCACAGAACCCTTGGAAACAGCTTCTCTCTACATACAACATACAAAACTCTTGGAAACTTCATCTCTCCAGACCAATGTTACAGAACTCCCATAAGCTGCGTCTCCTACACACAGCAGACAGAAAACCCGCATATAGCGAATGCCTAATTCCAGGCTACAGAAATCCAGTAAACAGCTTCTCACTACACCCTGATACAGAACTTCGGTAAACTGTGTCTCTCTAATTCTAGGTTACAGAACTCCCATAAGCTGCGTCGGCTGCACTCAGGCTAAAGGAATCCCATATACAGCATATGCCTACACTCAGAATACAGAACTCGTGGAAACAGCTTCTCTCAACATTCAACATACAGAACTATTGGAAACTGCATCTGTATACACAAAGCTTACAGAACTCACGAAAGCTGCATCTGCTGCACAGCATACAGAATATCCGCAAATAGTGAATGTCTAATTCCAGGCCACAGAACTCTTGGAAACAGCTTCTCTCTACATTCAACATACAAAACTCTTGCAAACCGCATGTCTCTAGACCAAGGTTACAGAACTCCCATAAGCTGCGTCTCCTACACAGAGCATAAGGAAAACCCCCATATAGTGAATGCCTAATTCCAGGCTACAGAAATCCAGTAAACAGCTTCTCCCTACACCCTGATACAGAACTTCGGTAAACTGTGTCTCTCTAATTCTAGGTTACAGAACTCCCATAAGCTGCGTTGGCTGCACTCAGGCTAAAGGAATCCCATATACAGCATATGCCTACACTCAGAATACAGAACTCGTGGAAACAGCTTCTCTCAACATTCAACATACAGAACTATTGGAAACTGCATCTGTATACACAAAGCTTACAGAACTCATGAAAGCTGCATCTGCTACACAGCATACAGAATATCCGCGAATAGCGAATGCCTAATTCCAGGCCACAGAACACTTGGAAACAGCTTCTCTCTACATTCAATATACAAATCTCTTGGAAACTGCATCTCTCTAGACCAATGTTACAGAACTCCCGTAAGCTGCGTCTCCTACACACAGCAGACAAAAAACCCGCATATAGCGAATGCCTAATTCCAGGCCAAGAACTCTTGGAAACAGCTTTTCTCTACATTCAACATACAAAACTCTTGGAAACTGCATCTCTCTAGACCAAGGTTACAGAACTCCCATAAGCTGCGTCTGCTGCACTCAGGCTACAGGATTCCCATATAGAGCATATGCCTACTCTCAGACTACAGAACTCTTGGAAACAGCTTCTCTCTACATTCAATATACTAATCTCTTGGAAACTGCATCTCTCTAGACCAATGTTACAGAACTCCCATAAGCTGCGTCTGATACACTCAGCATACAGAAAACCCGCATATAGTGAATACCTGCTCATAGGCTACAGAACTCTTGGAAACAGCTTCTCTCTACATTCAACATACAAAACTCTTGGAAACCGCATCTCTCTAGACCAATGTTACAGAACTCCCATAAGCTGCGTCTGCTACACTCAGGCTATAGGAATCCCATATAGAGCGTATGCCTACTCTCAGACTACAGAACTTTGGAAACAGCTTCTGTCTACATTCAACATACAAAACTCTTGGAAACTGCATCTCTCTAGACCAATGTTACAGAACTCCCATAAGCTGCGTCTCCTACACACAGCATAAGGAAAACCCGCATATAGCGAATAACTATGCCCAGGCTACCGAAATCGCAGAAACAGCTTCTCTCTACATTCAACCTACGGAACTCCTGGATACTGTATGTCTCTACACTTAGGTTCTTCAAATCCCTTAGGCTGCGTCTCCTACACAGAGCATACGGAACGCTCGCATATAGCGAATATCTATGCCCAGGCTACCAAAATATTAGAAACAGCTTCTCATTACATTCAACATATGGAACTTATGGATACTGTATGTCTCTACACTTAGGTTACGGAACTCCCGTAAGCTGCATCTCCTACACACAGCATACAGAAAACACGGAAATAGCGCACGCCTAATTCCAGGCCACAGAACTCTTGGAAACAGCTTCTCTCTACATTCAACATACACAACTCTTGGAAACTGCATCTCTCCAGACCAATGTTACAGAACTCCCATAAGCTGCGTCTCCTACACACAGCATAAGGAAAACCCGCATATAGCGAATGCCTAATTCCAGGCTACAGAAATCCAGTAAACAGCTTCTCACTACACCCAGATACAGAACTTCGGTAAACTGTGTCTCTCTAATTCTAGGTTACAGAACTCCCATAAGGTGCGTCGGCTGCACTCAGGCTACAGGAGTCCCATATACAGCATATGCCTACTCTCAGAATACAGAACTCGTGGAAACAGCTTCTCTCAACATTCAACATACAGAACTATTGGAAACTGCATCTGTATACACAAAGCATACAGAACACACGAAAGCTGCATCTGCTACACAGCATACAGAATATCCGCAAATAGTGAATGGCTAATTCCAGGCCACAGAACACTTGGAAACAGCTTCTCTCTACATTCAACATACAAAAATCTTGCAAACCGCATCTCTCTAGACCAATGTTACTGAACTCCCATAAGCTGCGTCTGCTGCACTCAGGATACAGGATTCCCATATAGAGCATATGCCTACTCTCAGACTACAGAACTCTTGGAAACAGCTTCTCTCTACATTCAATATACAAATCTCTTGGAAACTGCATCTCTCTAGACCAATGTTACAGAACTCCCGTGAGCTGCGTCTCCTACACACAGCAGACAAAAAACCCGCATATAGCGAATGCCTAATTCCAGGCCACAGAACTCTTGGAAACAGCTTTTCTCTACATTCAACATACAAAACTCTTGGAAACCGCATCTCTCTAGACCAATGTTACAGAACTCCCATAAGCTGCGTCTGATACACTCAGCATACAGAAAACCCGCATATAGTGAATACCTGCTCATAGGCTACAGAACTTTTGGAAACAGCTTCTCTCTACATTCAACATACAAAACTCTTGGAAACCGCATCTCTCTAGACCAATGTTACAGAACTCCCATAAGCTGCGTCTGCTGCACTCACGCTACAGGAATCCCATATAGAGTGTATGCCTACTCTCAGAATACAGAACTCATGGAAACAGCTTCTCTCAACATTCAACATACAGAACTATTGGAAACTGCATCTGTATACACAAAGCTTACAGAACTCACGAAAGCTGCATCTGCTACACAGCATACAGAATATCCGCAAATAGTGAATGTCTAATTCCAGGCCACAGAACTCTTGGAAACAGCTTCTCTCTACATTCAACATACAAAACTCTTGCAAACCGCATGTCTCTAGACCAAGGTTACAGAACTCCCATAAGCTGCGTCTCCTACACAGAGCATAAGGAAAACCCCCATATAGTGAATGCCTAATTCCAGGCTACAGAAATCCAGTAAACAGCTTCTCCCTACACCCTGATACAGAACTTCGGTAAACTGTGTCTCTCTAATTCTAGGTTACAGAACTCCCATAAGCTGCGTCGGCTGCACTCAGGCTAAAGGAATCCCATATACAGCATATGCCTACACTCAGAATACAGAACTCGTGGAAACAGCTTCTCTCAACATTCAACATACAGAACTATTGGAAACTGCATCTGTATACACAAAGCTTACAGAACTCATGAAAGCTGCATCTGCTACACAGCATACAGAATATCCGCGAATAGCGAATGCCTAATTCCAGGCCACAGAACACTTGGAAACAGCTTCTCTCTACATTCAATATACAAATCTCTTGGAAACTGCATCTCTCTAGACCAATGTTACAGAACTCCCTTAAGCTGCATCTCGTACACACAGCAGACAAAAAACCCGCATATAGCGAATGCCTAATTCCAGGCCACAGAACTCTTGGAAGCAGCTTTTCTCTACATTCAACATACAAAACTCTTGGAAACTGCATCTCTCCAGACCAAGGTTACAGAACTCCCATAAGCTGCGTCTGCTGCACTCAGGCTACAGGATTCCCATATAGAGCATATGCCTACTCTCAGACTACAGAACTCTTGGAAACAGCTTCTCTCTACATTCAATATACTAATCTCTTGGAAACTGCATCTCTCTAGACCAATGTTACAGAACTCCCATAAGCTGCGTCTGATACACTCAGCATACAGAAAACCCGCATATAGTGAATACCTGCTCATAGGCTACAGAACATTTGGAAACAGCTTCTCTCTACATTCAACATACAAAACTCTTGGAAACCGCATCTCTCTAGACCAATGTTACAGAACTCCCATAAGCTGCGTCTGCTGCACTCAGCATACAGAAAACTCCCGTATAGTGAATACCTGCTCATAGGCTACAGAACTTTTGGAAACAGCTTCTCTCTACATTCAACATACAAAACTCTTGGAAACCGCATCTCTCTAGACCAATGTTACAGAACTCCCATAAGCTGCGTCTGCTGCACTCACGCTACAGGAATCCCATATAGAGTGTATGCCTACTCTCAGAATACAGAACTCATGGAAACAGCTTCTCTCAACATTCAACATACAGAACTATTGGAAACTGCATCTGTATACACAAAGCTTACAGAACTCACGAAAGCTGCATCTGCTACACAGCATACAGAATATCCGCAAATAGTGAATGTCTAATTCCAGGCCACAGAACTCTTGGAAACAGCTTCTCTCTACATTCAACATACAAAACTCTTGCAAACCGCATGTCTCTAGACCAAGGTTACAGAACTCCCATAAGCTGCGTCTCCTACACAGAGCATAAGGAAAACCCCCATATAGTGAATGCCTAATTCCAGGCTACAGAAATCCAGTAAACAGCTTCTCCCTACACCCTGATACAGAACTTCGGTAAACTGTGTCTCTCTAATTCTAGGTTACAGAACTCCCATAAGCTGCGTCGGCTGCACTCAGGCTAAAGGAATCCCATATACAGCATATGCCTACACTCAGAATACAGAACTCGTGGAAACAGCTTCTCTCAACATTCAACATACAGAACTATTGGAAACTGCATCTGTATACACAAAGCTTACAGAACTCATGAAAGCTGCATCTGCTACACAGCATACAGAATATCTGCGAATAGCGAATGCCTAATTCCAGGCCACAGAACACTTGGAAACAGCTTCTCTCTACATTAAATATACAAATATCTTGGAAACTGCATCTCTCTAGACCAATGTTACAGAACTCCCGTAAGCTGCGTCTCCTACACACAGCAGACAAAAAACCCGCATATAGCGAATGCCTAATTCCAGGCCAAGAACTCTTGGAAACAGCTTTTCTCTACATTCAACATACAAAACTCTTGGAAACTGCATCTCTCTAGACCAAGGTTACAGAACTCCCATAAGCTGCGTCTGCTGCACTCAGGCTACAGGATTCCCATATAGAGCATATGCCTACTCTCAGACTACAGAACTCTTGGAAACAGCTTCGCTCTACATTCAATATACTAATCTGTTGGAAACTGCATCTCTCTAGACCAATGTTACAGAACTCCCATAAGCTGCGTCTCCTACACACAGCAGACAAAAAACCCGCATATAGCGAATGCCTAATTCCAGGCCACAGAACTCTTGGAAACAGCTTTTCTCTACATTCAACATACAAAACTCTTGGAAACCGCATCTCTCTAGACCAATGTTACAGAACTCCCATAAGCTGCGTCTGATACACTCAGCATACAGAAAACTCCCGTATAGTGAATACCTGCTCATAGGCTACAGAACTTTTGGAAACAGCTTCTCTCTACATTCAACATACAAAACTCTTGGAAACCGCATCTCTCTAGACCAATGTTACAGAACTCCCATAAGCTGCGTCTGCTGCACTCACGCTACAGGAATCCCATATAGAGTGTATGCCTA
This sequence comes from Lepus oiostolus, assembly GCA_036325905.1. Classification (NCBI taxonomy): domain Eukaryota; kingdom Metazoa; phylum Chordata; class Mammalia; order Lagomorpha; family Leporidae; genus Lepus; species Lepus oiostolus. Next base: position 135,364,296 of record CM070808.1, read on the forward strand.
CTCTCAGAATACAGAACTCATGGAAACAGCTTCTCTCAACATTCAACATACAGAACTATTGGAAACTGCATCTGTATACACAAAGCTTACAGAACTCACGAAAGCTGCATCTGCTACACAGCATACAGAATATCCGCAAATAGTGAATGTCTAATTCCAGGCCACAGAACTCTTGGAAACAGCTTCTCTCTACATTCAACATACAAAACTCTTGCAAACCGCATGTCTCTAGACCAAGGTTACAGAACTCCCATAAGCTGCGTCTCCTACACAGAGCATAAGGAAAACCCCCATATAGTGAATGCCTAATTCCAGGCTACAGAAATCCAGTAAACAGCTTCTCCCTACACCCTGATACAGAACTTCGGTAAACTGTGTCTCTCTAATTCTAGGTTACAGAACTCCCATAAGCTGCGTCGGCTGCACTCAGGCTAAAGGAATCCCATATACAGCATATGCCTACACTCAGAATACAGAACTCGTGGAAACAGCTTCTCTCAACATTCAACATACAGAACTATTGGAAACTGCATCTGTATACACAAAGCTTACAGAACTCATGAAAGCTGCATCTGCTACACAGCATACAGAATATCCGCGAATAGCGAATGCCTAATTCCAGGCCACAGAACACTTGGAAACAGCTTCTCTCTAATTTCAATATACAAATCTCTTGGAAACTGCATCTCTCTAGACCAATGTTACAGAACTCCCGTAAGCTGCGTCTCCTACACACAGCAGACAAAAAACCCGCATATAGCGAATGCCTAATTCTAGGCCAAGAACTCTTGGAAACAGCTTTTCTCTACATTCAACATACAAAACTCTTGGAAACTGCATCTCTCTAGACCAAGGTTACAGAACTCCCATAAGCTGCGTCTGCTGCACTCAGGCTACAGGATTCCCATATAGAGCATATGCCTACTCTCAGACTACAGAACTCTTGGAAACAGCTTCTCTCTACATTCAATATACTAATCTCTTGGAAACTGCATCTCTCTAGACCAATGTTACAGAACTCCCATAAGCTGCGTCTCCTACACACAGCAGACAAAAAACCCGCATATAGCGAATGCCTAATTCCAGGCCACAGAACTCTTGGAAACAGCTTTTCTCTACATTCAACATACAAAACTCTTGGAAACCGCATCTCTCTAGACCAATGTTACAGAACTCCCATAAGCTGCGTCTGATACACTCAGCATACAGAAAACTCCCGTATAGTGAATACCTGCTCATAGGCTACAGAACTTTTGGAAACAGCTTCTCTCTACATTCAACATACAAAACTCTTGGAAACCGCATCTCTCTAGACCAAGGTTACAGAACTCCCATAAGCTGCGTCTCCTACACAGAGCATAAGGAAAACCCCCATATAGTGAATGCCTAATTCCAGGCTACAGAAATCCAGTAAACAGCTTCTCCCTACACCCTGATACAGAACTTCGGTAAACTGTGTCTCTCTAATTCTAGGTTACAGAACTCCCATAAGCTGCGTCGGCTGCACTCAGGCTAAAGGAATCCCATATACAGCATATGCCTACACTCAGAATACAGAACTCGTGGAAACAGCTTCTCTCAACATTCAACATACAGAACTATTGGAAACTGCATCTGTATACACAAAGCTTACAGAACTCATGAAAGCTGCATCTGCTACACAGCATACAGAATATCCGCGAATAGCGAATGCCTAATTCCAGGCCACAGAACACTTGGAAACAGCTTCTCTCTACATTCAATATACAAATCTCTTGGAAACTGCATCTCTCTAGACCAATGTTACAGAACTCCCTTAAGCTGCATCTCGTACACACAGCAGACAAAAAACCCGCATATAGCGAATGCCTAATTCCAGGCCACAGAACTCTTGGAAGCAGCTTTTCTCTACATTCAACATACAAAACTCTTGGAAACTGCATCTCTCTAGACCAAGGTTACAGAACTCCCATAAGCTGCGTCTGCTGCACTCAGGCTACAGGATTCCCATATAGAGCATATGCCTACTCTCAGACTACAGAACTCTTGGAAACAGCTTCTCTCTACATTCAATATACTAATCTCTTGGAAACTGCATCTCTCTAGACCAATGTTACAGAACTCCCATAAGCTGCGTCTGATACACTCAGCATACAGAAAACCCGCATATAGTGAATACCTGCTCATAGGCTACAGAACATTTGGAAACAGCTTCTCTCTACATTCAACATACAAAACTCTTGGAAACCGCATCTCTCTAGACCAATGTTACAGAACTCCCATAAGCTGCGTCTGCTACACTCAGGCTATAGGAATCCCATATAGAGCGTATGCCTACTCTCAGACTACAGAACTTTGGAAACAGCTTCTCTCTACATTCAACATACAAAAATCTTGCAAACCGCATCTCTCTAGACCAAGGTTACACAACTCCCATCAGCTGCGTCTCCTACACACAGCATAAGGAAAACCCACATATAGCGAATAACTATGCCCAGGCTACCGAAATCACAGAAACAGCTTCTCTCTACATTCAACCTACGGAATTCCTGGATACTCTATGTCTCTACACTTAGGTTCTTCAACTCCCTTAAGCTGCGTCTCCTACACAGAGCATATGGAACACTCGCATATAGCGAATATCTATGCCCAGGCTACCAAAATATTAGAAACAGCTTCTCATTACATTCAACATATGGAACTTATGGATACAGTATGTCTCTACACGTAGGTTACGGAACTCACATAAGCTGCATCTCCTATACACAGCATACCGAAAACACGGAAATAGCGCACGCCTAATTGCAGGTCACAGAACTCTTGGAAACAGCTTCTCTCTACATTCAACATACAAAACTGTTTGAAACTGCATCTCCCTAGACCAAGGTTACAGAACTCCCATAAGCTGCGTCTCGTACACACAGCATAAGGAAAACCCGCATATAGCGAATAAGTATGCCCAGGCTACCGAAATCGCAGAAACAGCTTCTCTCTACATTCAACATACGGAACTCCTGGATACTGTATGTCTCTACACTTAGGTTACGGAACTCCCGTAAGCTGCATCTCCTACACACAGCATACAGAAAACACCGAAATAACGCATGCCTAATACCAGGCCACAGAACCCTTGGAAACAGCTTCTCTCTACATACAACATACAAAACTCTTGGAAACTGCATCTCTCCAGACCAATGTTACAGAACTCCCATAAGCTGCGTCTCCTACACACAGCAGACAGAAAACCCGCATATAGCGAATGCCTAATTCCAGGCTACAGAAATCCAGTAAACAGCTTCTCCCTACACCCTGATACAGAACTTCGGTAAACTGTGTCTCTCTAATTCTAGGTTACAGAACTCCCATAAGCTGCGTCGGCTGCACTCAGGCTAAAGGAATCCCATATACAGCATATGCCTACACTCAGAATACAGAACTCGTGGAAACAGCTTCTCTCAACATTCAACATACAGAACTATTGGAAACTGCATCTGTATACACAAAGCATACAGAACACACGAAAGCTGCATCTGCTACACAGCATACAGAATATCCGCAAATAGTGAATGGCTAATTCCAGGCCACAGAACACTTGGAAACAGCTTCTCTCTACATTCAACATACAAAAATCTTGCAAACCGCATCTCTCTAGACCAATGTTACTGAACTCCCATAAGCTGCGTCTGCTACACTCAGGATACAGGATTCCCATATAGAGCATATGCCTACTCTCAGACTACAGAACTCTTGGAAACAGCTTCTCTCTACATTCAATATACAAATCTCTTGGAAACTGCATCTCTCTAGACCAATGTTACAGAACTCCCGTGAGCTGCGTCTCCTACACACAGCAGACAAAAAACCCGCATATAGCGAATGCCTAATTCCAGGCCACAGAACTCTTGGAAACAGCTTTTATCTACATTCAACATACAAAACTCTTGGAAACCGCATCTCTCTAGACCAATGTTACAGAACTCCCATAAGCTGCGTCTGATACACTCAGCATACAGAAAACCCGCATATAGTGAATACCTGCTCATAGGCTACAGAACTTTTGGAAACAGCTTCTCTCTACATTCAACATACAAAACTCTTGGAAACCGCATCTCTCTAGACCAATGTTACAGAACTCCCATAAGCTGCGTCTGCTGCACTCACGCTACAGGAATCCCATATAGAGTGTATGCCTACTCTCAGAATACAGAACTCATGGAAACAGCTTCTCTCAACATTCAACATACAGAACTATTGGAAACTGCATCTGTATACACAAAGCTTACAGAACTCACGAAAGCTGCATCTGCTGCACAGCATACAGAATATCCGCAAATAGTGAATGTCTAATTCCAGGCCACAGAACTCTTGGAAACAGCTTCTCTCTACATTCAACATACAAAACTCTTGCAAACCGCATGTCTCTAGACCAAGGTTACAGAACTCCCATAAGCTGCGTCTCCTACACAGAGCATAAGGAAAACCCCCATATAGTGAATGCCTAATTCCAGGCTACAGAAATCCAGTAAACAGCTTCTCCCTACACCCTGATACAGAACTTCGGTAAACTGTGTCTCTCTAATTCTAGGTTACAGAACTCCCATAAGCTGCGTCGGCTGCACTCAGGCTAAAGGAATCCCATATACAGCATATGCCTACACTCAGAATACAGAACTCGTGGAAACAGCTTCTCTCAACATTCAACATACAGAACTATTGGAAACTGCATCTGTATACACAAAGCTTACAGAACTCATGAAAGCTGCATCTGCTACACAGCATACAGAATATCCGCGAATAGCGAATGCCTAATTCCAGGCCACAGAACACTTGGAAACAGCTTCTCTCTAATTTCAATATACAAATCTCTTGGAAACTGCATCTCTCTAGACCAATGTTACAGAACTCCCGTAAGCTGCGTCTCCTACACACAGCAGACAAAAAACCCGCATATAGCGAATGCCTAATTCTAGGCCAAGAACTCTTGGAAACAGCTTTTCTCTACATTCAACATACAAAACTCTTGGAAACTGCATCTCTCTAGACCAAGGTTACAGAACTCCCATAAGCTGCGTCTGCTGCACTCAGGCTACAGGATTCCCATATAGAGCATATGCCTACTCTCAGACTACAGAACTCTTGGAAACAGCTTCTCTCTACATTCAATATACTAATCTCTTGGAAACTGCATCTCTCTAGACCAATGTTACAGAACTCCCATAAGCTGCGTCTCCTACACACAGCAGACAAAAAACCCGCATATAGCGAATGCCTAATTCCAGGCCACAGAACTCTTGGAAACAGCTTTTCTCTACATTCAACATACAAAACTCTTGGAAACCGCATCTCTCTAGACCAATGTTACAGAACTCCCATAAGCTGCGTCTGATACACTCAGCATACAGAAAACTCCCGTATAGTGAATACCTGCTCATAGGCTACAGAACTTTTGGAAACAGCTTCTCTCTACATTCAACATACAAAACTCTTGGAAACCGCATCTCTCTAGACCAAGGTTACAGAACTCCCATAAGCTGCGTCTCCTACACAGAGCATAAGGAAAACCCCCATATAGTGAATGCCTAATTCCAGGCTACAGAAATCCAGTAAACAGCTTCTCCCTACACCCTGATACAGAACTTCGGTAAACTGTGTCTCTCTAATTCTAGGTTACAGAACTCCCATAAGCTGCGTCGGCTGCACTCAGGCTAAAGGAATCCCATATACAGCATATGCCTACACTCAGAATACAGAACTCGTGGAAACAGCTTCTCTCAACATTCAACATACAGAACTATTGGAAACTGCATCTGTATACACAAAGCTTACAGAACTCATGAAAGCTGCATCTGCTACACAGCATACAGAATATCCGCGAATAGCGAATGCCTAATTCCAGGCCACAGAACACTTGGAAACAGCTTCTCTCTACATTCAATATACAAATCTCTTGGAAACTGCATCTCTCTAGACCAATGTTACAGAACTCCCTTAAGCTGCATCTCCTACACACAGCAGACAAAAAACCCGCATATAGCGAATGCCTAATTCCAGGCCACAGAACTCTTGGAAGCAGCTTTTCTCTACATTCAACATACAAAACTCTTGGAAACTGCATCTCTCTAGACCAAGGTTACAGAACTCCCATAAGCTGCGTCTGCTGCACTCAGGCTACAGGATTCCCATATAGAGCATATGCCTACTCTCAGACTACAGAACTCTTGGAAACAGCTTCTCTCTACATTCAATATACTAATCTCTTGGAAACTGCATCTCTCTAGACCAATGTTACAGAACTCCCATAAGCTGCGTCTGATACACTCAGCATACAGAAAACCCGCATATAGTGAATACCTGCTCATAGGCTACAGAACATTTGGAAACAGCTTCTCTCTACATTCAACATACAAAACTCTTGGAAACCGCATCTCTCTAGACCAATGTTACAGAACTCCCATAAGCTGCGTCTGCTACACTCAGGCTATAGGAATCCCATATAGAGCGTATGCCTACTCTCAGACTACAGAACTTTGGAAACAGCTTCTCTCTACATTCAACATACAAAAATCTTGCAAACCGCATCTCTCTAGACCAAGGTTACACAACTCCCATCAGCTGCGTCTCCTACACACAGCATAAGGAAAACCCACATATAGCGAATAACTATGCCCAGGCTACCGAAATCACAGAAACAGCTTCTCTCTACATTCAACCTACGGAACTCCTGGATACTCTATGTCTCTACACTTAGGTTCTTCAACTCCCTTAAGCTGCGTCTCCTACACAGAGCATATGGAACACTCGCATATAGCGAATATCTATGCCCAGGCTACCAAAATATTAGAAACAGCTTCTCATTACATTCAACATATGGAACTTATGGATACAGTATGTCTCTACACGTAGGTTACGGAACTCACATAAGCTGCATCTCCTACACACAGCATACAGAAAACACGGAAATAGCGCACGCCTAATTGCAGGTCACAGAACTCTTGGAAACAGCTTCTCTCTACATTCAACATACAAAACTGTTTGAAACTGCATCTCCCTAGACCAAGGTTACAGAACTCCCATAAGCTGCGTCTCGTACACACAGCATAAGGAAAACCCGCATATAGCGAATAAGTATGCCCAGGCTACCGAAATCGCAGAAACAGCTTCTCTCTACATTCAACATACGGAACTCCTGGATACTGTATGTCTCTACACTTAGGTTACGGAAATCCCGTAAGCTGCATCTCCTACACACAGCATACAGAAAACACCGAAATAACGCATGCCTAATACCAGGCCACAGAACCTTTGGAAACAGCTTCTCTCTACATACAACATACAAAACTCTTGGAAACTGCATCTCTCCAGACCAATGTTACAGAACTCCCATAAGCTGCGTCTCCTACACACAGCAGACAGAAAACCCGCATATAGCGAATGCCTAATTCCAGGCTACAGAAATCCAGTAAACAGCTTCTCCCTACACCCTGATACAGAACTTCGGTAAACTGTGTCTCTCTAATTCTAGGTTACAGAACTCCCATAAGCTGCGTCGTCTGCACTCAGGCTAAAGGAATCCCATATACAGCATATGCCTACACTCAGAATACAGAACTCGTGGAAACAGCTTCTCTCAACATTCAACATACAGAACTATTGGAAACTGCATCTGTATACACAAAGCTTACAGAACTCACGAAAGCTGCATCTGCTGCACAGCATACAGAATATCCGCAAATAGTGAATGTCTAATTCCAGGCCACAGAACTCTTGGAAACAGCTTCTCTCTACATTCATCATACAAAACTCTTGCAAACCGCATGTCTCTAGACCAAGGTTACAGAACTCCCATAAGCTGCGTCTCCTACACAGAGCATAAGGAAAACCCCCATATAGTGAATGCCTAATTCCAGGCTACAGAAATCCAGTAAACAGCTTCTCCCTACACCCTGATACAGAACTTCGGTAAACTGTGTCTCTCTAATTCTAGGTTACAGAACTCCCATAAGCTGCGTCGGCTGCACTCAGGCTAAAGGAATCCCATATACAGCATATGCCTACACTCAGAATACAGAACTCGTGGAAACAGCTTCTCTCAACATTCAACATACAGAACTATTGGAAACTGCATCTGTATACACAAAGCTTACAGAACTCATGAAAGCTGCATCTGCTACACAGCATACAGAATATCCGCGAATAGCGAATGCCTAATTCCAGGCCACAGAACACTTGGAAACAGCTTCTCTCTACATTCAATATACAAATCTCTTGGAAACTGCATCTCTCTAGACCAATGTTACAGAACTCCCGTAAGCTGCGTCTCCTACACACAGCAGACAAAAAACCCGCATATAGCGAATGCCTAATTCCAGGCCAAGAACTCTTGGAAACAGCTTTTCTCTACATTCAACATACAAAACTCTTGGAAACTGCATCTCTCTAGACCAAGGTTACAGAACTCCCATAAGCTGCGTCTGCTGCACTCAGGCTACAGGATTCCCATATAGAGCATATGCCTACTCTCAGACTACAGAACTCTTGGAAACAGCTTCTCTCTACATTCAATATACTAATCTCTTGGAAACTGCATCTCTCTAGACCAATGTTACAGAACTCCCATAAGCTGCATCTGATACACTCAGCATACAGAAAACCCGCATATAGTGAATACCTGCTCATAGGCTACAGAACTCTTGGAAACAGCTTCTCTCTACATTCAACATACAAAACTCTTGGAAACCGCATCTCTCTAGACCAATGTTACAGAACTCCCATAAGCTGCGTCTGCTACACTCAGGCTATAGGAATCCCATATAGAGCGTATGCCTACTCTCAGACTACAGAACTTTGGAAACAGCTTCTGTCTACATTCAACATACAAAACTCTTGGAAACTGCATCTCTCTAGACCAAGGTTACAGAACTCCCATAAGCTGCGTCTCCTACACAGAGCATAAGGAAAACCCCCATATAGTGAATGCCTAATTCCAGGCTACAGAAATCCAGTAAACAGCTTCTCCCTACACCCTGATACAGAACTTCGGTAAACTGTGTCTCTCTAATTCTAGGTTACAGAACTCCCATAAGCTGTGTCGGCTGCACTCAGGCTAAAGGAATCCCATATACAGCATATGCCTACACTCAGAATACAGAACTCGTGGAAACAGCTTCTCTCAACATTCAACATACAGAACTATTGGAAACTGCATCTGTATACACAAAGCTTACAGAACTCATGAAAGCTGCATCTGCTACACAGCATACAGAATATCCGCGAATAGCGAATGCCTAATTCCAGGCCACAGAACACTTGGAAACAGCTTCTCTCTACATTCAATATACAAATCTCTTGGAAACTGCATCTCTCTAGACCAATGTTACAGAACTCCCTTAAGCTGCATCTCGTACACACAGCAGACAAAAAACCCGCATATAGCGAATGCCTAATTCCAGGCCACAGAACTCTTGGAAGCAGCTTTTCTCTACATTCAACATACAAAACTCTTGGAAACTGCATCTCTCTAGACCAAGGTTACAGAACTCCCATAAGCTGCGTCTGCTGCACTCAGGCTACAGGATTCCCATATAGAGCATATGCCTACTCTCAGACTACAGAACTCTTGGAAACAGCTTCTCTCTACATTCAATATACTAATCTCTTGGAAACTGCATCTCTCTAGACCAATGTTACAGAACTCCCATAAGCTGCGTCTGATACACTCAGCATACAGAAAACCCGCATATAGTGAATACCTGCTCATAGGCTACAGAACATTTGGAAACAGCTTCTCTCTACATTCAACATACACAACTCTTGGAAACTGCATCTCTCCAGACCAATGTTACAGAACTCCCATAAGCTGCGTCTCCTACACAAAACAGACTGAAAACCCGCATATAGCGAATGCCTAATTCCAGGCTACAGAAATCCAGTAAACAGCTTCTCACTACACCCAGATACAGAACTTCGGTAAACTGTGTCTCTCTAATTCTAGGTTACAGAAATCCCATAAGGTGCGTCGGCTGCACTCAGGCTACAGGAGTCCCATATACAGCATATGCCTACTCTCAGAATACAGAACTCGTGGAAACAGCTTCTCTCAACATTCAACATACAGAACTATTGGAAACTGCATCTGTATACACAAAGCATACAGAACACACGAAAGCTGCATCTGCTACACAGCATACAAAATATCCGCAAATAGTGAATGGCTAATTCCAGGCCACAGAACACTTGGAAACAGCTTCTCTCTACATTCAACATACAAAAATCTTGCAAACCGCATCTCTCTAGACCAATGTTACTGAACTCCCATAAGCTGCGTCTGCTGCACTCAGGATACAGGATTCCCATATAGAGCATATGCCTACTCTCAGACTACAGAACTCTTGGAAACAGCTTCTCTCTACATTCAATATACAAATCTCTTGGAAACTGCATCTCTGTAGACCAATGTTACAGAACTCTCGTAAGCTGCGTCTCCTACACACAGCAGACAAAAAACCCGCATATAGCGAATGCCTAATTCCAGGCCACAGAACTCTTGGAAGCAGCTTTTCTCTACATTCAACATACAAAACTCTTGGAAACTGCATCTCTCTAGACCAAGGTTACAGAACTCCCATAAGCTGCGTCTGCTGCACTCAGGCTACAGGATTCCCATATAGAGCATATGCCTACTCTCAGACTACAGAACTCTTGGAAACAGCTTCTCTCTACATTCAATATACTAATCTCTTGGAAACTGCATCTCTCTAGACCAATGTTACAGAACTCCCATAAGCTGCGTCTGATACACTCAGCATACAGAAAACCCGCATATAGTGAATACCTGCTCATAGGCTACAGAACATTTGGAAACAGCTTCTCTCTACATTCAACATACAAAACTCTTGGAAACCGCATCTCTCTAGACCAATGTTACAGAACTCCCATAAGCTGCGTCTGCTACACTCAGGCTATAGGAATCCCATATAGAGCGTATGCCTACTCTCAGACTACAGAACTTTGGAAACAGCTTCTCTCTACATTCAACATACAGAACTCTTGGAAACTGCATCTCTCTAGACCAATGTTACAGAACTCCCATAAGCTGCGTCTCCTACACACAGCATAAGGAAAACCCGCATATAGCGAATAACTATGCCCAGGCTACCGAAATCGCAGAAACAGCTTCTCTCTACATTCAACCTACGGAACTCCTGGATACTGTATGTCTCTACACTTAGGTTCTTCAAATCCCTTAGGCTGCGTCTCCTACACAGAGCATACGGAACGCTCGCATATAGCGAATATCTATGCCCAGGCTACCAAAATATTAGAAACAGCTTCTCATTACATTCAACATATGGAACTTATGGATACTGTATGTCTCTACACTTAGGTTACGGAACTCCCGTAAGGTGCATCTCCTACACACAGCATACAGAAAACACAGAAATAGCGCACGCCTAATTCCAGGCCACAGAACTCTTGGAAACAGCTTCTCTCTACATTCAACATACACAACTCTTGGAAACTGCATCTCTCCAGACCAATGTTACAGAACTCCCATAAGCTGCGTCTCCTACACACAGCAGACTGAAAACCCGCATATAGCGAATGCCTAATTCCAGGCTACAGAAATCCAGTAAACAGCTTCTCACTACACCCAGATACAGAACTTCGGTAAACTGTGTCTCTCTAATTCTAGGTTACAGAAATCCCATAAGGTGCGTCGGCTGCACTCAGGCTACAGGAGTCCCATATACAGCATATGCCTACTCTCAGAATACAGAACTCGTGGAAACAGCTTCTCTCAACATTCAACATACAGAACTATTGGAAACTGCATCTGTATACACAAAGCATACAGAACACACGAAAGCTGCATCTGCTACACAGCATACAGAATATCCGCAAATAGTGAATGGCTAATTCCAGGCCACAGAACACTTGGAAACAGCTTCTCTCTACATTCAACATACAAAAATCTTGCAAACCGCATCTCTCTAGACCAATGTTACTGAACTCCCATAAGCTGCGTCTGCTGCACTCAGGATACAGGATTCCCATATAGAGCATATGCCTACTCTCAGACTACAGAACTCTTGGAAACAGCTTCTCTCTACATTCAATATACAAATCTCTTGGAAACTGCATCTCTCTAGACCAATGTTACAGAACTCCCGTGAGCTGCGTCTCCTACACACAGCAGACAAAAAACCCGCATATAGCGAATGCCTAATTCCAGGCCACAGAACTCTTGGAAACAGCTTTTCTCTACATTCAACATACAAAACTCTTGGAAACCGCATCTCTCTAGACCAATGTTACAGAACTCCCATAAGCTGCGTCTGATACACTCAGCATACAGAAAACCCGCATATAGTGAATACCTGCTCATAGGCTACAGAACTTTTGGAAACAGCTTCTCTCTACATTCAACATACAAAACTCTTGGAAACCGCATCTCTCTAGACCAATGTTACAGAACTCCCATAAGCTGCGTCTGCTGCACTCACGCTACAGGAATCCCATATAGAGTGTATGCCTACTCTCAGAATACAGAACTCATGGAAACAGCTTCTCTCAACATTCAACATACAGAACTATTGGAAACTGCATCTGTATACACAAAGCTTACAGAACTCACGAAAGCTGCATCTGCTACACAGCATACAGAATATCCGCAAATAGTGAATGTCTAATTCCAGGCCACAGAACTCTTGGAAACAGCTTCTCTCTACATTCAACATACAAAACTCTTGGAAACCGCATGTCTCTAGACCAAGGTTACAGAACTCCCATAAGCTGCGTCTCCTACACAGAGCATAAGGAAAACCCCCATATAGTGAATGCCTAATTCCAGGCTACAGAAATCCAGTAAACAGCTTCTCCCTACACCCTGATACAGAACTTCGGTAAACTGTGTCTCTCTAATTCTAGGTTACAGAACTCCCATAAGCTGCGTCGGCTGCACTCAGGCTAAAGGAATCCCATATACAGCATATGCCTACACTCAGAATACAGAACTCGTGGAAACAGCTTCTCTCAACATTCAACATACAGAACTATTGGAAACTGCATCTGTATACACAAAGCTTACAGAACTCATGAAAGCTGCATCTGCTACACAGCATACAGAATATCCGCGAATAGCGAATGCCTAATTCCAGGCCACAGAACACTTGGAAACAGCTTCTCTCTACATTCAATATACAAATCTCTTGGAAACTGCATCTCTCTAGACCAATGTTACAGAACTCCCTTAAGCTGCATCTCGTACACACAGCAGACAAAAAACCCGCATATAGCGAATGCCTAATTCCAGGCCACAGAACTCTTGGAAGCAGCTTTTCTCTACATTCAACATACAAAACTCTTGGAAACTGCATCTCTCTAGACCAAGGTTACAGAACTCCCATAAGCTGCGTCTGCTGCACTCAGGCTACAGGATTCCCATATAGAGCATATGCCTACTCTCAGACTACAGAACTCTTGGAAACAGCTTCTCTCTACATTCAATATACTAATCTCTTGGAAACTGCATCTCTCTAGACCAATGTTACAGAACTCCCATAAGCTGCGTCTGATACACTCAGCATACAGAAAACCCGCATATAGTGAATACCTGCTCATAGGCTACAGAACATTTGGAAACAGCTTTTCTCTACATTCAACATACAAAACTCTTGGAAACCGCATCTCTCTAGACCAATGTTACAGAACTCCCATAAGCTGCGTCTGCTACACTCAGGCTATAGGAATCCCATATAGAGCGTATGCCTACTCTCAGACTACAGAACTTTGGAAACAGCTTCTCTCTACATTCAACATACAAAAATCTTGCAAACCGCATCTCTCTAGACCAAGGTTACACAACTCCCATCAGCTGCGTCTCCTACACACAGCATAAGGAAAACCCACATATAGCGAATAACTATGCCCAGGCTACCGAAATCGCAGAAACAGCTTCTCTCTACATTCAACCTACGGAACTCCTGGATACTCTATGTCTCTACACTTAGGTTCTTCAACTCCCTTAAGCTGCGTCTCCTACACAGAGCATACGGAACACTCGCATATAGCGAATATCTATGCCCAGGCTACCAAAATATTAGAAACAGCTTCTCATTACATTCAACATATGGAACTTATGGATACTGTATGTCTCTACACGTAGGTTACGGAACTCACATAAGCTGCATCTCCTACACACAGCATACAGAAAACACGGAAATAGCGCACGCCTAATTGCAGGTCACAGAACTCTTGGAAACAGCTTCTCTCTACATTCAACATACAAAACTGTTTGAAACTGCATCTCCCTAGACCAAGGTTACAGAACTCCCATAAGCTGCGTCTCGTACACACAGCATAAGGAAAACCCGCATATAGCGAATAAGTATGCACAGGCTACCGAAATCGCAGAAACAGCTTCTCTCTACATTCAACATACGGAACTCCTGGATACTGTATGTCTCTACACTTAGGTTACGGAAATCCCGTAAGCTGCATCTCCTACACACAGCATACAGAAAACACCGAAATAACGCATGCCTAATACCAGGCCACAGAACCCTTGGAAACAGCTTCTCTCTACATACAACATACAAAACTCTTGGAAACTGCATCTCTCCAGACCAATGTTACAGAACTCCCATAAGCTGCGTCTCCTACACACAGCAGACAGAAAACCCGCATATAGCGAATGCCTAATTCCAGGCTACAGAAATCCAGAAAACAGCTTCTCCCTACACCCTGATACAGAACTTCGGTAAACTGTGTCTCTCTAATTCTAGGTTACAGAACTCCCATAAGCTGTGTCTGCTGCACTCAGGCTAAAGGAATCCCATATACAGCATATGCCTACACTCAGAATACAGAACTCATGGAAACAGCTTCTCTCAACATTCAACATACAGAACTATTGGAAACTGCATCTGTATACACAAAGCTTACAGAACTCACGAAAGCTGCATCTGCTACACAGCATACAGAATATCCGCAAATAGTGAATGTCTAATTCCAGGCCACAGAACTCTTGGAAACAGCTTCTCTCTACATTCAACATACAAAACTCTTGCAAACCGCATGTCTCTAGACCAAGGTTACAGAACTCCCATAAGCTGCGTCTCCTACACAGAGCATAAGGAAAACCCCCATATAGTGAATGCCTAATTCCAGGCTACAGAAATCCAGTAAACAGCTTCTCCCTACACCCTGATACAGAACTTCGGTAAACTGTGTCTCTCTAATTCTAGGTTACAGAACTCCCATAAGCTGCGTCGGCTGCACTCAGGCTAAAGGAATCCCATATACAGCATATGCCTACACTCAGAATACAGAACTCGTGGAAACAGCTTCTCTCAACATTCAACATACAGAACTATTGGAAACTGCATCTGTATACACAAAGCTTACAGAACTCACGAAAGATGCATCTGCTACACAGCATACAGAATATCCGCGAATAGCGAATGCCTAATTCCAGGCCACAGAACACTTGGAAACAGCTTCTCTCTACATTCAACATACAAAACTCTTGGAAACTGCATCTCTCTAGACCAAGGTTACAGAACTCCCGTAAGCTGCGTCTCCTACACACAGCAGACAAAAAACCCGCATATAGCGAATGCCTAATTCCAGGCCAAGAACTCTTGGAAACAGCTTTTCTCTACATTCAACATACAAAACTCTTGGAAACTGCATCTCTCTAGACCAAGGTTACAGAACTCCCATAAGCTGCGTCTGCTGCACTCAGGCTACAGGATTCCCATATAGAGCATATGCCTACTCTCAGACTACAGAACTCTTGGAAACAGCTTCTCTCTACATTCAATATACTAATCTGTTGGAAACTGCATCTCTCTAGACCAATGTTACAGAACTCCCATAAGCTGCGTCTCCTACACACAGCAGACAAAAAACCCGCATATAGCGAATGCCTAATTCCAGGCCACAGAACTCTTGGAAACAGCTTTTCTCTACATTCAACATACAAAACTCTTGGAAACCGCATCTCTCTAGACCAATGTTACAGAACTCCCATAAGCTGCGTCTGATACACTCAGCATACAGAAAACTCCCGTATAGTGAATACCTGCTCATAGGCTACAGAACATTTGGAAACAGCTTCTCTCTACATTCAACATACAAAACTCTTGGAAACCGCATCTCTCTAGACCAATGTTACAGAACTCCCATAAGCTGCGTCTGCTACACTCAGGCTATAGGAATCCCATATAGAGCGTATGCCTACTCTCAGACTACAGAACTTTGGAAACAGCTTCTCTCTACATTCAACATACAAAAATCTTGCAAACCGCATCTCTCTAGACCAAGGTTACACAACTCCCATCAGCTGCGTCTCCTACACACAGCATAAGGAAAACCCACATATAGCGAATAACTATGCCCAGGCTACCGAAATCGCAGAAACAGCTTCTCTCTACATTCAACCTACGGAACTCCTGGATACTCTATGTCTCTACACTTAGGTTCTTCAACTCCCTTAAGCTGCGTCTCCTACACAGAGCATACGGAACACTCGCATATAGCGAATATCTATGCCCAGGCTACCAAAATATTAGAAACAGCTTCTCATTACATTCAACATATGGAACTTATGGATACTGTATGTCTCTACACGTAGGTTACGGAACTCACATAAGCTGCATCTCCTACACACAGCATACAGAAAACACGGAAATAGCGCACGCCTAATTGCAGGTCACAGAACTCTTGGAAACAGCTTCTCTCTACATTCAACATACAAAACTGTTTGAAACTGCATCTCCCTAGACCAAGGTTACAGAACTCCCATAAGCTGCGTCTCGTACACACAGCATAAGGAAAACCCGCATATAGCGAATAAGTATGCACAGGCTACCGAAATCGCAGAAACAGCTTCTCTCTACATTCAACATACGGAACTCCTGGATACTGTATGTCTCTACACTTAGGTTACGGAAATCCCGTAAGCTGCATCTCCTACACACAGCATACAGAAAACACCGAAATAACGCATGCCTAATACCAGGCCACAGAACCCTTGGAAACAGCTTCTCTCTACATACAACATACAAAACTCTTGGAAACTGCATCTCTCCAGACCAATGTTACAGAACTCCCATAAGCTGCGTCTCCTACACACAGCAGACAGAAAACCCGCATATAGCGAATGCCTAATTCCAGGCTACAGAAATCCAGTAAACAGCTTCTCCCTACACCCTGATACAGAACTTCGGTAAACTGTGTCTCTCTAATTCTAGGTTACAGAACTCCCATAAGCTGCGTCGGCTGCACTCAGGCTAAAGGAGTCCCATATGCAGCGTATGCCTACTCTCAGAATACAGAACTCGTGGAAACAGCTTCTCTCAACATTCAACATACAGAACTATTGGAAACTGCATCTGTATACACAAAGCTTACAGAACTCACGAAAGCTGCATCTGCTACACAGCATACAGAATATCCGCAAATAGTGAATGTCTAATTCCAGGCCACAGAACTCTTGGAAACAGCTTCTCTCTACATTCAACATACAAAACTCTTGCAAACCGCATGTCTCTAGACCAAGGTTACAGAACTCCCATAAGCTGCGTCTCCTACACAGAGCATAAGGAAAACCCCCATATAGTGAATGCCTAATTCCAGGCTACAGAAATCCAGTAAACAGCTTCTCCCTACACCCTGATACAGAACTTCGGTAAACTGTGTCTCTCTAATTCTAGGTTACAGAACTCCCATAAGCTGCGTCGGCTGCACTCAGGCTAAAGGAATCCCATATACAGCATATGCCTACACTCAGAATACAGAACTCGTGGAAACAGCTTCTCTCAACATTCAACATACAGAACTATTGGAAACTGCATCTGTATACACAAAGCTTACAGAACTCATGAAAGCTGCATCTGCTACACAGCATACAGAATATCCGCGAATAGCGAATGCCTAATTCCAGGCCACAGAACACTTGGAAACAGCTTCTCTCTACATTCAATATACAAATCTCTTGGAAACTGCATCTCTCTAGACCAATGTTACAGAACTCCCGTAAGCTGCGTCTCCTACACACAGCAGACAAAAAACCCGCATATAGCGAATGCCTAATTCCAGGCCAAGAACTCTTGGAAACAGCTTTTCTCTACATTCAACATACAAAACTCTTGGAAACTGCATCTCTCTAGACCAAGGTTACAGAACTCCCATAAGCTGCGTCTGCTGCACTCAGGCTACAGGATTCCCATATAGAGCATATGCCTACTCTCAGACTACAGAACTCTTGGAAACAGCTTCTCTCTACATTCAATATACTAATCTGTTGGAAACTGCATCTCTCTAGACCAATGTTACAGAACTCCCATAAGCTG
Source organism: Lepus oiostolus (assembly GCA_036325905.1). NCBI lineage: Eukaryota > Metazoa > Chordata > Mammalia > Lagomorpha > Leporidae > Lepus > Lepus oiostolus. The sequence goes on from CM070808.1 coordinate 135,382,631, forward strand.
CGTCTCCTACACACAGCAGACAAAAAACCCGCATATAGCGAATGCCTAATTCCAGGCCACAGAACTCTTGGAAACAGCTTTTCTCTACATTCAACATACAAAACTCTTGGAAACCGCATCTCTCTAGACCAATGTTACAGAACTCCCATAAGCTGCGTCTGATACACTCAGCATACAGAAAACTCCCGTATAGTGAATACCTGCTCATAGGCTACAGAACATTTGGAAACAGCTTCTCTCTACATTCAACATACAAAACTCTTGGAAACCGCATCTCTCTAGACCAATGTTACAGAACTCCCATAAGCTGCGTCTGCTACACTCAGGCTATAGGAATCCCATATAGAGCGTATGCCTACTCTCAGACTACAGAACTTTGGAAACAGCTTCTCTCTACATTCAACATACAAAAATCTTGCAAACCGCATCTCTCTAGACCAAGGTTACACAACTCCCATCAGCTGCGTCTCCTACACACAGCATAAGGAAAACCCACATATAGCGAATAACTATGCCCAGGCTACCGAAATCGCAGAAACAGCTTCTCTCTACATTCAACCTACGGAACTCCTGGATACTCTATGTCTCTACACTTAGGTTCTTCAACTCCCTTAAGCTGCGTCTCCTACACAGAGCATACGGAACACTCGCATATAGCGAATATCTATGCCCAGGCTACCAAAATATTAGAAACAGCTTCTCATTACATTCAACATATGGAACTTATGGATACTGTATGTCTCTACACGTAGGTTACGGAACTCACATAAGCTGCATCTCCTACACACAGCATACAGAAAACACGGAAATAGCGCACGCCTAATTGCAGGTCACAGAACTCTTGGAAACAGCTTCTCTCTACATTCAACATACAAAACTGTTTGAAACTGCATCTCCCTAGACCAAGGTTACAGAACTCCCATAAGCTGCGTCTCGTACACACAGCATAAGGAAAACCCGCATATAGCGAATAAGTATGCACAGGCTACCGAAATCGCAGAAACAGCTTCTCTCTACATTCAACATACGGAACTCCTGGATACTGTATGTCTCTACACTTAGGTTACGGAAATCCCGTAAGCTGCATCTCCTACACACAGCATACAGAAAACACCGAAATAACGCATGCCTAATACCAGGCCACAGAACCCTTGGAAACAGCTTCTCTCTACATACAACATACAAAACTCTTGGAAACTGCATCTCTCCAGACCAATGTTACAGAACTCCCATAAGCTGCGTCTCCTACACACAGCAGACAGAAAACCCGCATATAGCGAATGCCTAATTCCAGGCTACAGAAATCCAGTAAACAGCTTCTCCCTACACCCTGATACAGAACTTCGGTAAACTGTGTCTCTCTAATTCTAGGTTACAGAACTCCCATAAGCTGTGTCGGCTGCACTCAGGCTAAAGGAATCCCATATACAGCATATGCCTACACTCAGAATACAGAACTCATGGAAACAGCTTCTCTCAACATTCAACATACAGAACTATTGGAAACTGCATCTGTATACACAAAGCTTACAGAACTCACGAAAGCTGCATCTGCTACACAGCATACAGAATATCCGCAAATAGTGAATGTCTAATTCCAGGCCACAGAACTCTTGGAAACAGCTTCTCTCTACATTCAACATACAAAACTCTTGCAAACCGCATGTCTCTAGACCAAGGTTACAGAACTCCCATAAGCTGCGTCTCCTACACAGAGCATAAGGAAAACCCCCATATAGTGAATGCCTAATTCCAGGCTACAGAAATCCAGTAAACAGCTTCTCCCTACACCCTGATACAGAACTTCGGTAAACTGTGTCTCTCTAATTCTAGGTTACAGAACTCCCATAAGCTGCGTCGGCTGCACTCAGGCTAAAGGAATCCCATATACAGCATATGCCTACACTCAGAATACAGAACTCGTGGAAACAGCTTCTCTCAACATTCAACATACAGAACTATTGGAAACTGCATCTGTATACACAAAGCTTACAGAACTCATGAAAGCTGCATCTGCTACACAGCATACAGAATATCCGCGAATAGCGAATGCCTAATTCCAGGCCACAGAACACTTGGAAACAGCTTCTCTCTACATTCAATATACAAATCTCTTGGAAACTGCATCTCTCTAGACCAATGTTACAGAACTCCCGTAAGCTGCGTCTCCTACACACAGCAGACAAAAAACCCGCATATAGCGAATGCCTAATTCCAGGCCAAGAACTCTTGGAAACAGCTTTTCTCTACATTCAACATACAAAACTCTTGGAAACTGCATCTCTCTAGACCAAGGTTACAGAACTCCCATAAGCTGCGTCTGCTGCACTCAGGCTACAGGATTCCCATATAGAGCATATGCCTACTCTCAGACTACAGAACTCTTGGAAACAGCTTCTCTCTACATTCAATATACTAATCTCTTGGAAACTGCATCTCTCTAGACCAATGTTACAGAACTCCCATAAGCTGCGTCTGATACACTCAGCATACAGAAAACCCGCATATAGTGAATACCTGCTCATAGGCTACAGAACATTTGGAAACAGCTTTTCTCTACATTCAACATACAAAACTCTTGGAAACCGCATCTCTCTAGACCAATGTTACAGAACTCCCATAAGCTGCGTCTGCTACACTCAGGCTATAGGAATCCCATATAGAGCGTATGCCTACTCTCAGACTACAGAACTTTGGAAACAGCTTCTCTCTACATTCAACATACAAAAATCTTGCAAACCGCATCTCTCTAGACCAAGGTTACACAACTCCCATCAGCTGCGTCTCCTACACACAGCATAAGGAAAACCCACATATAGCGAATAACTATGCCCAGGCTACCGAAATCGCAGAAACAGCTTCTCTCTACATTCAACCTACGGAACTCCTGGATACTCTATGTCTCTACACTTAGGTTCTTCAACTCCCTTAAGCTGCGTCTCCTACACAGAGCATACGGAACACTCGCATATAGCGAATATCTATGCCCAGGCTACCAAAATATTAGAAACAGCTTCTCATTACATTCAACATATGGAACTTATGGATACTGTATGTCTCTACACGTAGGTTACGGAACTCACATAAGCTGCATCTCCTACACACAGCATACAGAAAACACGGAAATAGCGCACGCCTAATTGCAGGTCACAGAACTCTTGGAAACAGCTTCTCTCTACATTCAACATACAAAACTGTTTGAAACTGCATCTCCCTAGACCAAGGTTACAGAACTCCCATAAGCTGCGTCTCGTACACACAGCATAAGGAAAACCCGCATATAGCGAATAAGTATGCACAGGCTACCGAAATCGCAGAAACAGCTTCTCTCTACATTCAACATACGGAACTCCTGGATACTGTATGTCTCTACACTTAGGTTACGGAAATCCCGTAAGCTGCATCTCCTACACACAGCATACAGAAAACACCGAAATAACGCATGCCTAATACCAGGCCACAGAACCCTTGGAAACAGCTTCTCTCTACATACAACATACAAAACTCTTGGAAACTGCATCTCTCCAGACCAATGTTACAGAACTCCCATAAGCTGCGTCTCCTACACACAGCAGACAGAAAACCCGCATATAGCGAATGCCTAATTCCAGGCTACAGAAATCCAGAAAACAGCTTCTCCCTACACCCTGATACAGAACTTCGGTAAACTGTGTCTCTCTAATTCTAGGTTACAGAACTCCCATAAGCTGTGTCTGCTGCACTCAGGCTAAAGGAATCCCATATACAGCATATGCCTACACTCAGAATACAGAACTCATGGAAACAGCTTCTCTCAACATTCAACATACAGAACTATTGGAAACTGCATCTGTATACACAAAGCTTACAGAACTCACGAAAGCTGCATCTGCTACACAGCATACAGAATATCCGCAAATAGTGAATGTCTAATTCCAGGCCACAGAACTCTTGGAAACAGCTTCTCTCTACATTCAACATACAAAACTCTTGCAAACCGCATGTCTCTAGACCAAGGTTACAGAACTCCCATAAGCTGCGTCTCCTACACAGAGCATAAGGAAAACCCCCATATAGTGAATGCCTAATTCCAGGCTACAGAAATCCAGTAAACAGCTTCTCCCTACACCCTGATACAGAACTTCGGTAAACTGTGTCTCTCTAATTCTAGGTTACAGAACTCCCATAAGCTGCGTCGGCTGCACTCAGGCTAAAGGAATCCCATATACAGCATATGCCTACACTCAGAATACAGAACTCGTGGAAACAGCTTCTCTCAACATTCAACATACAGAACTATTGGAAACTGCATCTGTATACACAAAGCTTACAGAACTCACGAAAGATGCATCTGCTACACAGCATACAGAATATCCGCGAATAGCGAATGCCTAATTCCAGGCCACAGAACACTTGGAAACAGCTTCTCTCTACATTCAACATACAAAACTCTTGGAAACTGCATCTCTCTAGACCAAGGTTACAGAACTCCCGTAAGCTGCGTCTCCTACACACAGCAGACAAAAAACCCGCATATAGCGAATGCCTAATTCCAGGCCAAGAACTCTTGGAAACAGCTTTTCTCTACATTCAACATACAAAACTCTTGGAAACTGCATCTCTCTAGACCAAGGTTACAGAACTCCCATAAGCTGCGTCTGCTGCACTCAGGCTACAGGATTCCCATATAGAGCATATGCCTACTCTCAGACTACAGAACTCTTGGAAACAGCTTCTCTCTACATTCAATATACTAATCTGTTGGAAACTGCATCTCTCTAGACCAATGTTACAGAACTCCCATAAGCTGCGTCTCCTACACACAGCAGACAAAAAACCCGCATATAGCGAATGCCTAATTCCAGGCCACAGAACTCTTGGAAACAGCTTTTCTCTACATTCAACATACAAAACTCTTGGAAACCGCATCTCTCTAGACCAATGTTACAGAACTCCCATAAGCTGCGTCTGATACACTCAGCATACAGAAAACTCCCGTATAGTGAATACCTGCTCATAGGCTACAGAACATTTGGAAACAGCTTCTCTCTACATTCAACATACAAAACTCTTGGAAACCGCATCTCTCTAGACCAATGTTACAGAACTCCCATAAGCTGCGTCTGCTACACTCAGGCTATAGGAATCCCATATAGAGCGTATGCCTACTCTCAGACTACAGAACTTTGGAAACAGCTTCTCTCTACATTCAACATACAAAAATCTTGCAAACCGCATCTCTCTAGACCAAGGTTACACAACTCCCATCAGCTGCGTCTCCTACACACAGCATAAGGAAAACCCACATATAGCGAATAACTATGCCCAGGCTACCGAAATCGCAGAAACAGCTTCTCTCTACATTCAACCTACGGAACTCCTGGATACTCTATGTCTCTACACTTAGGTTCTTCAACTCCCTTAAGCTGCGTCTCCTACACAGAGCATACGGAACACTCGCATATAGCGAATATCTATGCCCAGGCTACCAAAATATTAGAAACAGCTTCTCATTACATTCAACATATGGAACTTATGGATACTGTATGTCTCTACACGTAGGTTACGGAACTCACATAAGCTGCATCTCCTACACACAGCATACAGAAAACACGGAAATAGCGCACGCCTAATTGCAGGTCACAGAACTCTTGGAAACAGCTTCTCTCTACATTCAACATACAAAACTGTTTGAAACTGCATCTCCCTAGACCAAGGTTACAGAACTCCCATAAGCTGCGTCTCGTACACACAGCATAAGGAAAACCCGCATATAGCGAATAAGTATGCACAGGCTACCGAAATCGCAGAAACAGCTTCTCTCTACATTCAACATACGGAACTCCTGGATACTGTATGTCTCTACACTTAGGTTACGGAAATCCCGTAAGCTGCATCTCCTACACACAGCATACAGAAAACACCGAAATAACGCATGCCTAATACCAGGCCACAGAACCCTTGGAAACAGCTTCTCTCTACATACAACATACAAAACTCTTGGAAACTGCATCTCTCCAGACCAATGTTACAGAACTCCCATAAGCTGCGTCTCCTACACACAGCAGACAGAAAACCCGCATATAGCGAATGCCTAATTCCAGGCTACAGAAATCCAGTAAACAGCTTCTCCCTACACCCTGATACAGAACTTCGGTAAACTGTGTCTCTCTAATTCTAGGTTACAGAACTCCCATAAGCTGCGTCGGCTGCACTCAGGCTAAAGGAGTCCCATATGCAGCGTATGCCTACTCTCAGAATACAGAACTCGTGGAAACAGCTTCTCTCAACATTCAACATACAGAACTATTGGAAACTGCATCTGTATACACAAAGCTTACAGAACTCACGAAAGCTGCATCTGCTACACAGCATACAGAATATCCGCAAATAGTGAATGTCTAATTCCAGGCCACAGAACTCTTGGAAACAGCTTCTCTCTACATTCAACATACAAAACTCTTGCAAACCGCATGTCTCTAGACCAAGGTTACAGAACTCCCATAAGCTGCGTCTCCTACACAGAGCATAAGGAAAACCCCCATATAGTGAATGCCTAATTCCAGGCTACAGAAATCCAGTAAACAGCTTCTCCCTACACCCTGATACAGAACTTCGGTAAACTGTGTCTCTCTAATTCTAGGTTACAGAACTCCCATAAGCTGCGTCGGCTGCACTCAGGCTAAAGGAATCCCATATACAGCATATGCCTACACTCAGAATACAGAACTCGTGGAAACAGCTTCTCTCAACATTCAACATACAGAACTATTGGAAACTGCATCTGTATACACAAAGCTTACAGAACTCATGAAAGCTGCATCTGCTACACAGCATACAGAATATCCGCGAATAGCGAATGCCTAATTCCAGGCCACAGAACACTTGGAAACAGCTTCTCTCTACATTCAATATACAAATCTCTTGGAAACTGCATCTCTCTAGACCAATGTTACAGAACTCCCGTAAGCTGCGTCTCCTACACACAGCAGACAAAAAACCCGCATATAGCGAATGCCTAATTCCAGGCCAAGAACTCTTGGAAACAGCTTTTCTCTACATTCAACATACAAAACTCTTGGAAACTGCATCTCTCTAGACCAAGGTTACAGAACTCCCATAAGCTGCGTCTGCTGCACTCAGGCTACAGGATTCCCATATAGAGCATATGCCTACTCTCAGACTACAGAACTCTTGGAAACAGCTTCTCTCTACATTCAATATACTAATCTGTTGGAAACTGCATCTCTCTAGACCAATGTTACAGAACTCCCATAAGCTGCGTCTCCTACACACAGCAGACAAAAAACCCGCATATAGCGAATGCCTAATTCCAGGCCACAGAACTCTTGGAAACAGCTTTTCTCTACATTCAACATACAAAACTCTTGGAAACCGCATCTCTCTAGACCAATGTTACAGAACTCCCATAAGCTGCGTCTGATACACTCAGCATACAGAAAACTCCCGTATAGTGAATACCTGCTCATAGGCTACAGAACATTTGGAAACAGCTTCTCTCTACATTCAACATACAAAACTCTTGGAAACCGCATCTCTCTAGACCAATGTTACAGAACTCCCATAAGCTGCGTCTGCTACACTCAGGCTATAGGAATCCCATATAGAGCGTATGCCTACTCTCAGACTACAGAACTTTGGAAACAGCTTCTCTCTACATTCAACATACAAAAATCTTGCAAACCGCATCTCTCTAGACCAAGGTTACACAACTCCCATCAGCTGCGTCTCCTACACACAGCATAAGGAAAACCCACATATAGCGAATAACTATGCCCAGGCTACCGAAATCGCAGAAACAGCTTCTCTCTACATTCAACCTACGGAACTCCTGGATACTCTATGTCTCTACACTTAGGTTCTTCAACTCCCTTAAGCTGCGTCTCCTACACAGAGCATACGGAACACTCGCATATAGCGAATATCTATGCCCAGGCTACCAAAATATTAGAAACAGCTTCTCATTACATTCAACATATGGAACTTATGGATACTGTATGTCTCTACACGTAGGTTACGGAACTCACATAAGCTGCATCTCCTACACACAGCATACAGAAAACACGGAAATAGCGCACGCCTAATTGCAGGTCACAGAACTCTTGGAAACAGCTTCTCTCTACATTCAACATACAAAACTGTTTGAAACTGCATCTCCCTAGACCAAGGTTACAGAACTCCCATAAGCTGCGTCTCGTACACACAGCATAAGGAAAACCCGCATATAGCGAATAAGTATGCACAGGCTACCGAAATCGCAGAAACAGCTTCTCTCTACATTCAACATACGGAACTCCTGGATACTGTATGTCTCTACACTTAGGTTACGGAAATCCCGTAAGCTGCATCTCCTACACACAGCATACAGAAAACACCGAAATAACGCATGCCTAATACCAGGCCACAGAACCCTTGGAAACAGCTTCTCTCTACATACAACATACAAAACTCTTGGAAACTGCATCTCTCCAGACCAATGTTACAGAACTCCCATAAGCTGCGTCTCCTACACACAGCAGACAGAAAACCCGCATATAGCGAATGCCTAATTCCAGGCTACAGAAATCCAGTAAACAGCTTCTCCCTACACCCTGATACAGAACTTCGGTAAACTGTGTCTCTCTAATTCTAGGTTACAGAACTCCCATAAGCTGTGTCGGCTGCACTCAGGCTAAAGGAATCCCATATACAGCATATGCCTACACTCAGAATACAGAACTCATGGAAACAGCTTCTCTCAACATTCAACATACAGAACTATTGGAAACTGCATCTGTATACACAAAGCTTACAGAACTCACGAAAGCTGCATCTGCTACACAGCATACAGAATATCCGCAAATAGTGAATGTCTAATTCCAGGCCACAGAACTCTTGGAAACAGCTTCTCTCTACATTCAACATACAAAACTCTTGCAAACCGCATGTCTCTAGACCAAGGTTACAGAACTCCCATAAGCTGCGTCTCCTACACAGAGCATAAGGAAAACCCCCATATAGTGAATGCCTAATTCCAGGCTACAGAAATCCAGTAAACAGCTTCTCCCTACACCCTGATACAGAACTTCGGTAAACTGTGTCTCTCTAATTCTAGGTTACAGAACTCCCATAAGCTGCGTCGGCTGCACTCAGGCTAAAGGAATCCCATATACAGCATATGCCTACACTCAGAATACAGAACTCGTGGAAACAGCTTCTCTCAACATTCAACATACAGAACTATTGGAAACTGCATCTGTATACACAAAGCTTACAGAACTCATGAAAGCTGCATCTGCTACACAGCATACAGAATATCCGCGAATAGCGAATGCCTAATTCCAGGCCACAGAACACTTGGAAACAGCTTCTCTCTACATTCAATATACAAATCTCTTGGAAACTGCATCTCTCTAGACCAATGTTACAGAACTCCCGTAAGCTGCGTCTCCTACACACAGCAGACAAAAAACCCGCATATAGCGAATGCCTAATTCCAGGCCAAGAACTCTTGGAAACAGCTTTTCTCTACATTCAACATACAAAACTCTTGGAAACTGCATCTCTCTAGACCAAGGTTACAGAACTCCCATAAGCTGCGTCTGCTGCACTCAGGCTACAGGATTCCCATATAGAGCATATGCCTACTCTCAGACTACAGAACTCTTGGAAACAGCTTCTCTCTACATTCAATATACTAATCTGTTGGAAACTGCATCTCTCTAGACCAATGTTACAGAACTCCCATAAGCTGCGTCTCCTACACACAGCAGACAAAAAACCCGCATATAGCGAATGCCTAATTCCAGGCCACAGAACTCTTGGAAACAGCTTTTCTCTACATTCAACATACAAAACTCTTGGAAACCGCATCTCTCTAGACCAATGTTACAGAACTCCCATAAGCTGCGTCTGATACACTCAGCATACAGAAAACTCCCGTATAGTGAATACCTGCTCATAGGCTACAGAACTTTGGAAACAGCTTCTCTCTACATTCAACATACAAAACTCTTGGAAACCGCATCTCTCTAGACCAATGTTACAGAACTCCCATAAGCTGCGTCTGCTACACTCAGGCTATAGGAATCCCATATAGAGCGTATGCCTACTCTCAGACTACAGAACTTTGGAAACAGCTTCTCTCTACATTCAACATACAAAAATCTTGCAAACCGCATCTCTCTAGACCAAGGTTACACAACTCCCATCAGCTGCGTCTCCTACACACAGCATAAGGAAAACCCACATATAGCGAATAACTATGCCCAGGCTACCGAAATCGCAGAAACAGCTTCTCTCTACATTCAACCTACGGAACTCCTGGATACTCTATGTCTCTACACTTAGGTTCTTCAACTCCCTTAAGCTGCGTCTCCTACACAGAGCATACGGAACACTCGCATATAGCGAATATCTATGCCCAGGCTACCAAAATATTAGAAACAGCTTCTCATTACATTCAACATATGGAACTTATGGATACTGTATGTCTCTACACGTAGGTTACGGAACTCACATAAGCTGCATCTCCTACACACAGCATACAGAAAACACGGAAATAGCGCACGCCTAATTGCAGGTCACAGAACTCTTGGAAACAGCTTCTCTCTACATTCAACATACAAAACTGTTTGAAACTGCATCTCCCTAGACCAAGGTTACAGAACTCCCATAAGCTGCGTCTCGTACACACAGCATAAGGAAAACCCGCATATAGCGAATAAGTATGCACAGGCTACCGAAATCGCAGAAACAGCTTCTCTCTACATTCAACATACGGAACTCCTGGATACTGTATGTCTCTACACTTAGGTTACGGAAATCCCGTAAGCTGCATCTCCTACACACAGCATACAGAAAACACCGAAATAACGCATGCCTAATACCAGGCCACAGAACCCTTGGAAACAGCTTCTCTCTACATACAACATACAAAACTCTTGGAAACTGCATCTCTCCAGACCAATGTTACAGAACTCCCATAAGCTGCGTCTCCTACACACAGCAGACAGAAAACCCGCATATAGCGAATGCCTAATTCCAGGCTACAGAAATCCAGTAAACAGCTTCTCCCTACACCCTGATACAGAACTTCGGTAAACTGTGTCTCTCTAATTCTAGGTTACAGAACTCCCATAAGCTGTGTCGGCTGCACTCAGGCTAAAGGAATCCCATATACAGCATATGCCTACACTCAGAATACAGAACTCGTGGAAACAGCTTCTCTCAACATTCAACATACAGAACTATTGGAAACTGCATCTGTATACACAAAGCTTACAGAACTCACGAAAGCTGCATCTGCTACACAGCATACAGAATATCCGCAAATAGTGAATGTCTAATTCCAGGCCACAGAACTCTTGGAAACAGCTTCTCTCTACATTCAACATACAAAACTCTTGCAAACCGCATGTCTCTAGACCAAGGTTACAGAACTCCCATAAGCTGCGTCTCCTACACAGAGCATAAGGAAAACCCCCATATAGTGAATGCCTAATTCCAGGCTACAGAAATCCAGTAAACAGCTTCTCCCTACACCCTGATACAGAACTTCGGTAAACTGTGTCTCTCTAATTCTAGGTTACAGAACTCCCATAAGCTGCGTCGGCTGCACTCAGGCTAAAGGAATCCCATATACAGCATATGCCTACACTCAGAATACAGAACTCGTGGAAACAGCTTCTCTCAACATTCAACATACAGAACTATTGGAAACTGCATCTGTATACACAAAGCTTACAGAACTCATGAAAGCTGCATCTGCTACACAGCATACAGAATATCCGCGAATAGCGAATGCCTAATTCCAGGCCACAGAACACTTGGAAACAGCTTCTCTCTACATTCAATATACAAATCTCTTGGAAACTGCATCTCTCTAGACCAATGTTACAGAACTCCCGTAAGCTGCGTCTCCTACACACAGCAGACAAAAAACCCGCATATAGCGAATGCCTAATTCCAGGCCAAGAACTCTTGGAAACAGCTTTTCTCTACATTCAACATACAAAACTCTTGGAAACTGCATCTCTCTAGACCAAGGTTACAGAACTCCCATAAGCTGCGTCTGCTGCACTCAGGCTACAGGATTCCCATATAGAGCATATGCCTACTCTCAGACTACAGAACTCTTGGAAACAGCTTCTCTCTACATTCAATATACTAATCTGTTGGAAACTGCATCTCTCTAGACCAATGTTACAGAACTCCCATAAGCTGCGTCTCCTACACACAGCAGACAAAAAACCCGCATATAGCGAATGCCTAATTCCAGGCCACAGAACTCTTGGAAACAGCTTTTCTCTACATTCAACATACAAAACTCTTGGAAACCGCATCTCTCTAGACCAATGTTACAGAACTCCCATAAGCTGCGTCTGATACACTCAGCATACAGAAAACTCCCGTATAGTGAATACCTGCTCATAGGCTACAGAACTTTTGGAAACAGCTTCTCTCTACATTCAACATACAAAACTCTTGGAAACCGCATCTCTCTAGACCAATGTTACAGAACTCCCATAAGCTGCGTCTGCTGCACTCACGCTACAGGAATCCCATATAGAGTGTATGCCTACTCTCAGAATACAGAACTCATGGAAACAGCTTCTCTCAACATTCAACATACAGAACTATTGGAAACTGCATCTGTATACACAAAGCTTACAGAACTCACGAAAGCTGCATCTGCTACACAGCATACAGAATATCCGCAAATAGTGAATGTCTAATTCCAGGCCACAGAACTCTTGGAAACAGCTTCTCTCTACATTCAACATACAAAACTCTTGCAAACCGCATGTCTCTAGACCAAGGTTACAGAACTCCCATAAGCTGCGTCTCCTACACAGAGCATAAGGAAAACCCCCATATAGTGAATGCCTAATTCCAGGCTACAGAAATCCAGTAAACAGCTTCTCCCTACACCCTGATACAGAACTTCGGTAAACTGTGTCTCTCTAATTCTAGGTTACAGAACTCCCATAAGCTGCGTCGGCTGCACTCAGGCTAAAGGAATCCCATATACAGCATATGCCTACACTCAGAATACAGAACTCGTGGAAACAGCTTCTCTCAACATTCAACATACAGAACTATTGGAAACTGCATCTGTATACACAAAGCTTACAGAACTCATGAAAGCTGCATCTGCTACACAGCATACAGAATATCCGCGAATAGCGAATGCCTAATTCCAGGCCACAGAACACTTGGAAACAGCTTCTCTCTACATTCAATATACAAATCTCTTGGAAACTGCATCTCTCTAGACCAATGTTACAGAACTCCCGTAAGCTGCGTCCCCTACACACAGCAGACAAAAAACCCGCATATAGCGAATGCCTAATTCCAGGCCAAGAACTCTTGGAAACAGCTTTTCTCTACATTCAACATACAAAACTCTTGGAAACTGCATCTCTCTAGACCAAGGTTACAGAACTCCCATAAGCTGCGTCTGCTGCACTCAGGCTACAGGATTCCCATATAGAGCATATGCCTACTCTCAGACTACAGAACTCTTGGAAACAGCTTCTCTCTACATTCAATATACTAATCTGTTGGAAACTGCATCTCTCTAGACCAATGTTACAGAACTCCCATAAGCTGCGTCTCCTACACACAGCAGACAAAAAACCCGCATATAGTGAATGCCTAATTCCAGGCCACAGAACTCTTGGAAACAGCTTTTCTCTACATTCAACATACAAAACTCTTGGAAACCGCATCTCTCTAGACCAATGTTACAGAACTCCCATAAGCTGCGTCTGATACACTCAGCATACAGAAAACTCCCGTATAGTGAATACCTGCTCATAGGCTACAGAACATTTGGAAACAGCTTCTCTCTACATTCAACATACAAAACTCTTGGAAACCGCATCTCTCCAGACCAATGTTACAGAACTCCCATAAGCTGCGTCTGCTACACTCAGGCTATAGGAATCCCATATAGAGCGTATGCCTACTCTCAGACTACAGAACTTTGGAAACAGCTTCTCTCTACATTCAACATACAAAAATCTTGCAAACCGCATCTCTCTAGACCAAGGTTACACAACTCCCATCAGCTGCGTCTCCTACACACAGCATAAGGAAAACCCACATATAGCGAATAACTATGCCCAGGCTACCGAAATCGCAGAAACAGCTTCTCTCTACATTCAACCTACGGAACTCCTGGATACTCTATGTCTCTACACTTAGGTTCTTCAACTCCCTTAAGCTGCGTCTCCTACACAGAGCATACGGAACACTCGCATATAGCGAATATCTATGCCCAGGCTACCAAAATATTAGAAACAGCTTCTCATTACATTCAACATATGGAACTTATGGATACTGTATGTCTCTACACGTAGGTTACGGAACTCACATAAGCTGCATCTCCTACACACAGCATACAGAAAACACGGAAATAGCGCACGCCTAATTGCAGGTCACAGAACTCTTGGAAACAGCTTCTCTCTACATTCAACATACAAAACTGTTTGAAACTGCATCTCCCTAGACCAAGGTTACAGAACTCCCATAAGCTGCGTCTCGTACACACAGCATAAGGAAAACCCGCATATAGCGAATAAGTATGCACAGGCTACCGAAATCGCAGAAACAGCTTCTCTCTACATTCAACATACGGAACTCCTGGATACTGTATGTCTCTACACTTAGGTTACGGAAATCCCGTAAGCTGCATCTCCTACACACAGCATACAGAAAACACCGAAATAACGCATGCCTAATACCAGGCCACAGAACCCTTGGAAACAGCTTCTCTCTACATACAACATACAAAACTCTTGGAAACTGCATCTCTCCAGACCAATGTTACAGAACTCCCATAAGCTGCGTCTCCTACACACAGCAGACAGAAAACCCGCATATAGCGAATGCCTAATTCCAGGCTACAGAAATCCAGTAAACAGCTTCTCCCTACACCCTGATACAGAACTTCGGTAAACTGTGTCTCTCTAATTCTAGGTTACAGAACTCCCATAAGCTGTGTCGGCTGCACTCAGGCTAAAGGAATCCCATATACAGCATATGCCTACACTCAGAATACAGAACTCGTGGAAACAGCTTCTCTCAACATTCAACATACAGAACTATTGGAAACTGCATCTGTATACACAAAGCTTACAGAACTCACGAAAGCTGCATCTGCTACACAGCATACAGAATATCCGCAAATAGTGAATGTCTAATTCCAGGCCACAGAACTCTTGGAAACAGCTTCTCTCTACATTCAACATACAAAACTCTTGCAAACCGCATGTCTCTAGACCAAGGTTACAGAACTCCCATAAGCTGCGTCTCCTACACAGAGCATAAGGAAAACCCCCATATAGTGAATGCCTAATTCCAGGCTACAGAAATCCAGTAAACAGCTTCTCCCTACACCCTGATACAGAACTTCGGTAAACTGTGTCTCTCTAATTCTAGGTTACAGAACTCCCATAAGCTGCGTCGGCTGCACTCAGGCTAAAGGAATCCCATATACAGCATATGCCTACACTCAGAATACAGAACTCGTGGAAACAGCTTCTCTCAACATTCAACATACAGAACTATTGGAAACTGCATCTGTATACACAAAGCTTACAGAACTCATGAAAGCTGCATCTGCTACACAGCATACAGAATATCCGCGAATAGCGAATGCCTAATTCCAGGCCACAGAACACTTGGAAACAGCTTCTCTCTACATTCAATATACAAATCTCTTGGAAACTGCATCTCTCTAGACCAATGTTACAGAACTCCCGTAAGCTGCGTCTCCTACACACAGCAGACAAAAAACCCGCATATAGCGAATGCCTAATTCCAGGCCAAGAACTCTTGGAAACAGCTTTTCTCTACATTCAACATACAAAACTCTTGGAAACTGCATCTCTCTAGACCAAGGTTACAGAACTCCCATAAGCTGCGTCTGCTGCACTCAGGCTACAGGATTCCCATATAGAGCATATGCCTACTCTCAGACTACAGAACTCTTGGAAACAGCTTCTCTCTACATTCAATATACTAATCTGTTGGAAACTGCATCTCTCTAGACCAATGTTACAGAACTCCCATAAGCTGCATCTCCTACACACAGCAGACAAAAAACCCGCATATAGCGAATGCCTAATTCCAGGCCACAGAACTCTTGGAAACAGCTTTTCTCTACATTCAACATACAAAACTCTTGGAAACCGCATCTCTCTAGACCAATGTTACAGAACTCCCATAAGCTGCGTCTGATACACTCAGCATACAGAAAACTCCCGTATAGTGAATACCTGCTCATAGGCTACAGAACTTTTGGAAACAGCTTCTCTCTACATTCAACATACAAAACTCTTGGAAACCGCATCTCTCTAGACCAATGTTACAGAACTCCCATAAGCTGCGTCTGCTGCACTCACGCTACAGGAATCCCATATAGAGTGTATGCCTACTCTCAGAATACAGAACTCATGGAAACAGCTTCTCTCAACATTCAACATACAGAACTATTGGAAACTGCATCTGTATACACAAAGCTTACAGAACTCACGAAAGCTGCATCTGCTACACAGCATACAGAATATCCGCAAATAGTGAATGTCTAATTCCAGGCCACAGAACTCTTGGAAACAGCTTCTCTCTACATTCAACATACAAAACTCTTGCAAACCGCATGTCTCTAGACCAAGGTTACAGAACTCCCATAAGCTGCGTCTCCTACACAGAGCATAAGGAAAACCCCCATATAGTGAATGCCTAATTCCAGGCTACAGAAATCCAGTAAACAGCTTCTCCCTACACCCTGATACAGAACTTCGGTAAACTGTGTCTCTCTAATTCTAGGTTACAGAACTCCCATAAGCTGCGTCGGCTGCACTCAGGCTAAAGGAATCCCATATACAGCATATGCCTACACTCAGAATACAGAACTCGTGGAAACAGCTTCTCTCAACATTCAACATACAGAACTATTGGAAACTGCATCTGTATACACAAAGCTTACAGAACTCATGAAAGCTGCATCTGCTACACAGCATACAGAATATCCGCGAATAGCGAATGCCTAATTCCAGGCCACAGAACACTTGGAAACAGCTTCTCTCTACATTCAATATACAAATCTCTTGGAAACTGCATCTCTCTAGACCAATGTTACAGAACTCCCGTAAGCTGCGTCTCCTACACACAGCAGACAAAAAACCCGCATATAGCGAATGCCTAATTCCAGGCCAAGAACTCTTGGAAACAGCTTTTCTCTACATTCAACATACAAAACTCTTGGAAACTGCATCTCTCTAGACCAAGGTTACAGAACTCCCATAAGCTGCGTCTGCTGCACTCAGGCTACAGGATTCCCATATAGAGCATATGCCTACTCTCAGACTACAGAACTCTTGGAAACAGCTTCTCTCTACATTCAATATACTAATCTGTTGGAAACTGCATCTCTCTAGACCAATGTTACAGAACTCCCATAAGCTGCATCTCCTACACACAGCAGACAAAAAACCCGCATATAGCGAATGCCTAATTCCAGGCCACAGAACTCTTGGAAACAGCTTTTCTCTACATTCAACATACAAAACTCTTGGAAACCGCATCTCTCTAGACCAATGTTACAGAACTCCCATAAGCTGCGTCTGATACACTCAGCATACAGAAAACTCCCGTATAGTGAATACCTGCTCATAGGCTACAGAACTTTTGGAAACAGCTTCTCTCTACATTCAACATACAAAACTCTTGGAAACCGCATCTCTCTAGACCAATGTTACAGAACTCCCATAAGCTGCGTCTGCTGCACTCACGCTACAGGAATCCCATATAGAGTGTATGCCTACTCTCAGAATACAGAACTCATGGAAACAGCTTCTCTCAACATTCAACATACAGAACTATTGGAAACTGCATCTGTATACACAAAGCTTACAGAACTCACGAAAGCTGCATCTGCTACACAGCATACAGAATATCCGCAAATAGTGAATGTCTAATTCCAGGCCACAGAACTCTTGGAAACAGCTTCTCTCTACATTCAACATACAAAACTCTTGCAAACCGCATGTCTCTAGACCAAGGTTACAGAACTCCCATAAGCTGCGTCTCCTACACAGAGCATAAGGAAAACCCCCATATAGTGAATGCCTAATTCCAGGCTACAGAAATCCAGTAAACAGCTTCTCCCTACACCCTGATACAGAACTTCGGTAAACTGTGTCTCTCTAATTCTAGGTTACAGAACTCCCATAAGCTGCGTCGGCTGCACTCAGGCTAAAGGAATCCCATATACAGCATATGCCTACACTCAGAATACAGAACTCGTGGAAACAGCTTCTCTCAACATTCAACATACAGAACTATTGGAAACTGCATCTGTATACACAAAGCTTACAGAACTCATGAAAGCTGCATCTGCTACACAGCATACAGAATATCCGCGAATAGCGAATGCCTAATTCCAGGCCACAGAACACTTGGAAACAGCTTCTCTCTACATTCAATATACAAATATCTTGGAAACTGCATCTCTCTAGACCAATGTTACAGAACTCCCGTAAGCTGCGTCTCCTACACACAGCAGACAAAAAACCCGCATATAGCGAATGCCTAATTCCAGGCCAAGAACTCTTGGAAACAGCTTTTCTCTACATTCAACATACAAAACTCTTGGAAACTGCATCTCTCTAGACCAAGGTTACAGAACTCCCATAAGCTGCGTCTGCTGCACTCAGGCTACAGGATTCCCATATAGAGCATATGCCTACTCTCAGACTACAGAACTCTTGGAAACAGCTTCTCTCTACATTCAATATACTAATCTGTTGGAAACTGCATCTCTCTAGACCAATGTTACAGAACTCCCATAAGCTGCGTCTCCTACACACAGCAGACAAAAAACCCGCATATAGCGAATGCCTAATTCCAGGCCACAGAACTCTTGGAAACAGCTTTTCTCTACATTCAACATACAAAACTCTTGGAAACCGCATCTCTCTAGACCAATGTTACAGAACTCCCATAAGCTGCGTCTGATACACTCAGCATACAGAAAACTCCCGTATAGTGAATACCTGCTCATAGGCTACAGAACTTTTGGAAACAGCTTCTCTCTACATTCAACATACAAAACTCTTGGAAACCGCATCTCTCTAGACCAATGTTACAGAACTCCCATAAGCTGCGTCTGCTGCACTCACGCTACAGGAATCCCATATAGAGTGTATGCCTACTCTCAGAATACAGAACTCATGGAAACAGCTTCTCTCAACATTCAACATACAGAACTATTGGAAACTGCATCTGTATACACAAAGCTTACAGAACTCACGAAAGCTGCATCTGCTACACAGCATACAGAATATCCGCAAATAGTGAATGTCTAATTCCAGGCCACAGAACTCTTGGAAACAGCTTCTCTCTACATTCAACATACAAAACTCTTGCAAACCGCATGTCTCTAGACCAAGGTTACAGAACTCCCATAAGCTGCGTCTCCTACACAGAGCATAAGGAAAACCCCCATATAGTGAATGCCTAATTCCAGGCTACAGAAATCCAGTAAACAGCTTCTCCCTACACCCTGATACAGAACTTTGGTAAACTGTGTCTCTCTAATTCTAGGTTACAGAACTCCCATAAGCTGCGTCGGCTGCACTCAGGCTAAAGGAATCCCATATACAGCATATGCCTACACTCAGAATACAGAACTCGTGGAAACAGCTTCTCTCAACATTCAACATACAGAACTATTGGAAACTGCATCTGTATACACAAAGCTTACAGAACTCATGAAAGCTGCATCTGCTACACAGCATACAGAATATCCGCGAATAGCGAATGCCTAATTCCAGGCCACAGAACACTTGGAAACAGCTTCTCTCTACATTCAATATACAAATCTCTTGGAAACTGCATCTCTCTAGACCAATGTTACAGAACTCCCGTAAGCTGCGTCTCCTACACACAGCAGACAAAAAACCCGCATATAGCGAATGCCTAATTCCAGGCCAAGAACTCTTGGAAACAGCTTTTCTCTACATTCAACATACAAAACTCTTGGAAACTGCATCTCTCTAGACCAAGGTTACAGAACTCCCATAAGCTGCGTCTGCTGCACTCAGGCTACAGGATTCCCATATAGAGCATATGCCTACTCTCAGACTACAGAACTCTTGGAAACAGCTTCTCTCTACATTCAATATACTAATCTGTTGGAAACTGCATCTCTCTAGACCAATGTTACAGAACTCCCATAAGCTGCGTCTCCTACACACAGCAGACAAAAAACCCGCATATAGCGAATGCCTAATTCCAGGCCACAGAACTCTTGGAAACAGCTTTTCTCTACATTCAACATACAAAACTCTTGGAAACCGCATCTCTCTAGACCAATGTTACAGAACTCCCATAAGCTGCGTCTGATACACTCAGCATACAGAAAACTCCCGTATAGTGAATACCTGCTCATAGGCTACAGAACTTTTGGAAACAGCTTCTCTCTACATTCAACATACAAAACTCTTGGAAACCGCATCTCTCTAGACCAATGTTACAGAACTCCCATAAGCTGCGTCTGCTGCACTCACGCTACAGGAATCCCATATAGAGTGTATGCCTACTCTCAGAATACAGAACTCATGGAAACAGCTTCTCTCAACATTCAACATACAGAACTATTGGAAACTGCATCTGTATACACAAAGCTTACAGAACTCACGAAAGCTGCATCTGCTACACAGCATACAGAATATCCGCAAATAGTGAATGTCTAATTCCAGGCCACAGAACTCTTGGAAACAGCTTCTCTCTACATTCAACATACAAAACTCTTGCAAACCGCATGTCTCTAGACCAAGGTTACAGAACTCCCATAAGCTGCGTCTCCTACACAGAGCATAAGGAAAACCCCCATATAGTGAATGCCTAATTCCAGGCTACAGAAATCCAGTAAACAGCTTCTCCCTACACCCTGATACAGAACTTCGGTAAACTGTCTCTCTAATTCTAGGTTACAGAACTCCCATAAGCTGCGTCGGCTGCACTCAGGCTAAAGGAATCCCATATACAGCATATGCCTACACTCAGAATACAGAACTCGTGGAAACAGCTTCTCTCAACATTCAACATACAGAACTATTGGAAACTGCATCTGTATACACAAAGCTTACAGAACTCATGAAAGCTGCATCTGCTACACAGCATACAGAATATCCGCGAATAGCGAATGCCTAATTCCAGGCCACAGAACACTTGGAAACAGCTTCTCTCTACATTCAATATACAAATATCTTGGAAACTGCATCTCTCTAGACCAATGTTACAGAACTCCCGTAAGCTGCGTCTCCTACACACAGCAGACAAAAAACCCGCATATAGCGAATGCCTAATTCCAGGCCAAGAACTCTTGGAAACAGCTTTTCTCTACATTCAACATACAAAACTCTTGGAAACTGCATCTCTCTAGACCAAGGTTACAGAACTCCCATAAGCTGCGTCTGCTGCACTCAGGCTACAGGATTCCCATATAGAGCATATGCCTACTCTCAGACTACAGAACTCTTGGAAACAGCTTCTCTCTACATTCAATATACTAATCTCTTGGAAACTGCATCTCTCTAGACCAATGTTACAGAACTCCCATAAGCTGCGTCTCCTACACACAGCAGACAAAAAACCCGCATATAGCGAATGCCTAATTCCAGGCCACAGAACTCTTGGAAACAGCTTTTCTCTACATTCAACATACAAAACTCTTGGAAACCGCATCTCTCTAGACCAATGTTACAGAACTCCCATAAGCTGCGTCTGATACACTCAGCATACAGAAAACTCCCGTATAGTGAATACCTGCTCATAGGCTACAGAACTTTTGGAAACAGCTTCTCTCTACATTCAACATACAAAACTCTTGGAAACCGCATCTCTCTAGACCAATGTTACAGAACTCCCATAAGCTGCGTCTGCTGCACTCACGCTACAGGAATCCCATATAGAGTGTATGCCTACTCTCAGAATACAGAACTCATGGAAACAGCTTCTCTCAACATTCAACATACAGAACTATTGGAAACTGCATCTGTATACACAAAGCTTACAGAACTCACGAAAGCTGCATCTGCTACACAGCATACAGAATATCCGCAAATAGTGAATGTCTAATTCCAGGCCACAGAACTCTTGGAAACAGCTTCTCTCTACATTCAACATACAAAACTCTTGCAAACCGCATGTCTCTAGACCAAGGTTACAGAACTCCCATAAGCTGCGTCTCCTACACAGAGCATAAGGAAAACCCCCATATAGTGAATGCCTAATTCCAGGCTACAGAAATCCAGTAAACAGCTTCTCCCTACACCCTGATACAGAACTTTGGTAAACTGTGTCTCTCTAATTCTAGGTTACAGAACTCCCATAAGCTGCGTCGGCTGCACTCAGGCTAAAGGAATCCCATATACAGCATATGCCTACACTCAGAATACAGAACTCGTGGAAACAGCTTCTCTCAACATTCAACATACAGAACTATTGGAAACTGCATCTGTATACACAAAGCTTACAGAACTCATGAAAGCTGCATCTGCTACACAGCATACAGAATATCCGCGAATAGCGAATGCCTAATTCCAGGCCACA
The DNA here is from genome assembly GCA_036325905.1 of Lepus oiostolus. Lineage (NCBI taxonomy): Eukaryota > Metazoa > Chordata > Mammalia > Lagomorpha > Leporidae > Lepus > Lepus oiostolus. The sequence goes on from CM070808.1 coordinate 135,405,236, forward strand.
GAACACTTGGAAACAGCTTCTCTCTACATTCAATATACAAATCTCTTGGAAACTGCATCTCTCTAGACCAATGTTACAGAACTCCCGTAAGCTGCGTCTCCTACACACAGCAGACAAAAAACCCGCATATAGCGAATGCCTAATTCCAGGCCAAGAACTCTTGGAAACAGCTTTTCTCTACATTCAACATACAAAACTCTTGGAAACTGCATCTCTCCAGACCAAGGTTACAGAACTCCCATAAGCTGCGTCTGCTGCACTCAGGCTACAGGATTCCCATATAGAGCATATGCCTACTCTCAGACTACAGAACTCTTGGAAACAGCTTCTCTCTACATTCAATATACTAATCTGTTGGAAACTGCATCTCTCTAGACCAATGTTACAGAACTCCCATAAGCTGCGTCTCCTACACACAGCAGACAAAAAACCCGCATATAGCGAATGCCTAATTCCAGGCCACAGAACTCTTGGAAACAGCTTTTCTCTACATTCAACATACAAAACTCTTGGAAACCGCATCTCTCTAGACCAATGTTACAGAACTCCCATAAGCTGCGTCTGATACACTCAGCATACAGAAAACTCCCGTATAGTGAATACCTGCTCATAGGCTACAGAACTTTTGGAAACAGCTTCTCTCTACATTCAACATACAAAACTCTTGGAAACCGCATCTCTCTAGACCAATGTTACAGAACTCCCATAAGCTGCGTCTGCTGCACTCACGCTACAGGAATCCCATATAGAGTGTATGCCTACTCTCAGAATACAGAACTCATGGAAACAGCTTCTCTCAACATTCAACATACAGAACTATTGGAAACTGCATCTGTATACACAAAGCTTACAGAACTCACGAAAGCTGCATCTGCTACACAGCATACAGAATATCCGCAAATAGTGAATGTCTAATTCCAGGCCACAGAACTCTTGGAAACAGCTTCTCTCTACATTCAACATACAAAACTCTTGCAAACCGCATGTCTCTAGACCAAGGTTACAGAACTCCCATAAGCTGCGTCTCCTACACAGAGCATAAGGAAAACCCCCATATAGTGAATGCCTAATTCCAGGCTACAGAAATCCAGTAAACAGCTTCTCCCTACACCCTGATACAGAACTTCGGTAAACTGTGTCTCTCTAATTCTAGGTTACAGAACTCCCATAAGCTGCGTCGGCTGCACTCAGGCTAAAGGAATCCCATATACAGCATATGCCTACACTCAGAATACAGAACTCGTGGAAACAGCTTCTCTCAACATTCAACATACAGAACTATTGGAAACTGCATCTGTATACACAAAGCTTACAGAACTCATGAAAGCTGCATCTGCTACACAGCATACAGAATATCCGCGAATAGCGAATGCCTAATTCCAGGCCACAGAACACTTGGAAACAGCTTCTCTCTACATTCAATATACAAATCTCTTGGAAACTGCATCTCTCTAGACCAATGTTACAGAACTCCCGTAAGCTGCGTCTCCTACACACAGCAGACAAAAAACCCGCATATAGCGAATGCCTAATTCCAGGCCAAGAACTCTTGGAAACAGCTTTTCTCTACATTCAACATACAAAACTCTTGGAAACTGCATCTCTCTAGACCAAGGTTACAGAACTCCCATAAGCTGCGTCTGCTGCACTCAGGCTACAGGATTCCCATATAGAGCATATGCCTACTCTCAGACTACAGAACTCTTGGAAACAGCTTCTCTCTACATTCAATATACTAATCTGTTGGAAACTGCATCTCTCTAGACCAATGTTACAGAACTCCCATAAGCTGCGTCTCCTACACACAGCAGACAAAAAACCCGCATATAGCGAATGCCTAATTCCAGGCCACAGAACTCTTGGAAACAGCTTTTCTCTACATTCAACATACAAAACTCTTGGAAACCGCATCTCTCTAGACCAATGTTACAGAACTCCCATAAGCTGCGTCTGATACACTCAGCATACAGAAAACTCCCGTATAGTGAATACCTGCTCATAGGCTACAGAACTTTTGGAAACAGCTTCTCTCTACATTCAACATACAAAACTCTTGGAAACCGCATCTCTCTAGACCAATGTTACAGAACTCCCATAAGCTGCGTCTGCTGCACTCACGCTACAGGAATCCCATATAGAGTGTATGCTTACTCTCAGAATACAGAACTCATGGAAACAGCTTCTCTCAACATTCAACATACAGAACTATTGGAAACTGCATCTGTATACACAAAGCTTACAGAACTCACGAAAGCTGCATCTGCTACACAGCATACAGAATATCCGCAAATAGTGAATGTCTAATTCCAGGCCACAGAACTCTTGGAAACAGCTTCTCTCTACATTCAACATACAAAACTCTTGCAAACCGCATGTCTCTAGACCAAGGTTACAGAACTCCCATAAGCTGCGTCTCCTACACAGAGCATAAGGAAAACCCCCATATAGTGAATGCCTAATTCCAGGCTACAGAAATCCAGTAAACAGCTTCTCCCTACACCCTGATACAGAACTTCGGTAAACTGTGTCTCTCTAATTCTAGGTTACAGAACTCCCATAAGCTGCGTCGGCTGCACTCAGGCTAAAGGAATCCCATATACAGCATATGCCTACACTCAGAATACAGAACTCGTGGAAACAGCTTCTCTCAACATTCAACATACAGAACTATTGGAAACTGCATCTGTATACACAAAGCTTACAGAACTCATGAAAGCTGCATCTGCTACACAGCATACAGAATATCCGCGAATAGCGAATGCCTAATTCCAGGCCACAGAACACTTGGAAACAGCTTCTCTCTACATTCAATATACAAATCTCTTGGAAACTGCATCTCTCTAGACCAATGTTACAGAACTCCCGTAAGCTGCGTCTCCTACACACAGCAGACAAAAAACCCGCATATAGCGAATGCCTAATTCCAGGCCAAGAACTCTTGGAAACAGCTTTTCTCTACATTCAACATACAAAACTCTTGGAAACTGCATCTCTCCAGACCAAGGTTACAGAACTCCCATAAGCTGCGTCTGCTGCACTCAGGCTACAGGATTCCCATATAGAGCATATGCCTACTCTCAGACTACAGAACTCTTGGAAACAGCTTCTCTCTACATTCAATATACTAATCTCTTGGAAACTGCATCTCTCTAGACCAATGTTACAGAACTCCCATAAGCTGCGTCTGATACACTCAGCATACAGAAAACCCGCATATAGTGAATACCTGCTCATAGGCTACAGAACATTTGGAAACAGCTTCTCTCTACATTCAACATACAAAACTCTTGGAAACCGCATCTCTCTAGACCAATGTTACAGAACTCCCATAAGCTGCGTCTGCTACACTCAGGCTATAGGAATCCCATATAGAGCGTATGCCTACTCTCAGACTACAGAACTTTGGAAACAGCTTCTCTCTACATTCAACATACAAAACTCTTGCAAACCGCATCTCTCTAGACCAAGGTTACACAACTCCCATCAGCTGCGTCTCCTACACACAGCATAAGGAAAACCCACATATAGCGAATAACTATGCCCAGGCTACCGAAATCGCAGAAACAGCTTCTCTCTACATTCAACCTACGGAACTCCTGGATACTCTATGTCTCTACACTTAGGTTCTTCAACTCCCTTAAGCTGCGTCTCCTACACAGAGCATACGGAACACTCGCATATAGCGAATATCTATGCCCAGGCTACCAAAATATTAGAAACAGCTTCTCATTACATTCAACATATGGAACTTATGGATACAGTATGTCTCTACACGTAGGTTACGGAACTCACATAAGCTGCATCTCCTACACACAGCATACAGAAAACACGGAAATAGCGCACGCCTAATTGCAGGTCACAGAACTCTTGGAAACAGCTTCTCTCTACATTCAACATACAAAACTGTTTGAAACTGCATCTCCCTAGACCAAGGTTACAGAACTCCCATAAGCTGCGTCTCGTACACACAGCATAAGGAAAACCCGCATATAGCGAATAAGTGTGCCCAGGCTACCGAAATCGCAGAAACAGCTTCTCTCTACATTCAACATACGGAACTCCTGGATACTGTATGTCTCTACACTTAGGTTACGGAACTCCCGTAAGCTGCATCTCCTACACACAGCATACAGAAAACACCGAAATAACGCATGCCTAATACCAGGCCACAGAACCCTTGGAAACAGCTTCTCTCTACATACAACATACACAACTCTTGGAAACTGCATCTCTCCAGACCAATGTTACAGAACTCCCATAAGCTGCGTCTCCTACACACAGCAGACAGAAAACCCGCATATAGCGAATGCCTAATTCCAGGCTACAGAAATCCAGTAAACAGCTTCTCCCTACACCCTGATACAGAACTTCGGTAAACTGTGTCTCTCTAATTCTAGGTTACAGAACTCCCATAAGCTGTGTCGGCTGCACTCAGGCTAAAGGAATCCCATATACAGCATATTCCTACACTCAGAATACAGAACTCGTGGAAACAGCTTCTCTCAACATTCAACATACAGAACTATTGGAAACTGCATCTGTATACACAAAGCTTACAGAACTCATGAAAGCTGCATCTGCTACACAGCATACAGAATATCCGCGAATAGCGAATGCCTAATTCCAGGCCACAGAACACTTGGAAACAGCTTCTCTCTACATTCAATATACAAATCTCTTGGAAACTGCATCTCTCTAGACCAATGTTACAGAACTCCCGTAAGCTGCGTCTCCTACACACAGCAGACAAAAAACCCGCATATAGCGAATGCCTAATTCCAGGCCAAGAACTCTTGGAAACAGCTTTTCTCTACATTCAACATACAAAACTCTTGGAAACTGCATCTCTCTAGACCAAGGTTACAGAACTCCCATAAGCTGCGTCTGCTGCACTCAGGCTACAGGATTCCCATATAGAGCATATGCCTACTCTCAGACTACAGAACTCTTGGAAACAGCTTCTCTCTACATTCAATATACTAATCTCTTGGAAACTGCATCTCTCTAGACCAATGTTACAGAACTCCCATAAGCTGCGTCTCCTACACACAGCAGACAAAAAACCCGCATATAGCGAATGCCTAATTCCAGGCCACAGAACTCTTGGAAACAGCTTCTCTCTACATTCAATATACAAATATCTTGGAAACTGCATCTCTCTAGACCAATGTTACAGAACTCCCGTAAGCTGCGTCTCCTACACACAGCAGACAAAAAACCCGCATATAGCGAATGCCTAATTCCAGGCCAAGAACTCTTGGAAACAGCTTTTCTCTACATTCAACATACAAAACTCTTGGAAACTGCATCTCTCCAGACCAAGGTTACAGAACTCCCATAAGCTGCGTCTGCTGCACTCAGGCTACAGGATTCCCATATAGAGCATATGCCTACTCTCAGACTACAGAACTCTTGGAAACAGCTTCTCTCTACATTCAATATACTAATCTCTTGGAAACTGCATCTCTCTAGACCAATGTTACAGAACTCCCATAAGCTGCGTCTGATACACTCAGCATACAGAAAACCCGCATATAGTGAATACCTGCTCATAGGCTACAGAACATTTGGAAACAGCTTCTCTCTACATTCAACATACAAAACTCTTGGAAACCGCATCTCTCTAGACCAATGTTACAGAACTCCCATAAGCTGCGTCTGCTACACTCAGGCTATAGGAATCCCATATAGAGCGTATGCCTACTCTCAGACTACAGAACTTTGGAAACAGCTTCTCTCTACATTCAACATACAAAAATCTTGCAAACCGCATCTCTCTAGACCAAGGTTACACAACTCCCATCAGCTGCGTCTCCTACACACAGCATAAGGAAAACCCACATATAGCGAATAACTATGCCCAGGCTACCGAAATCGCAGAAACAGCTTCTCTCTACATTCAACCTACGGAACTCCTGGATACTGTATGTCTCTACACTTAGGTTCTTCAACTCCCTTAAGCTGCGTCTCCTACACAGAGCATACGGAACACTCGCATATAGCGAATATCTATGCCCAGGCTACCAAAATATTAGAAACAGCTTCTCATTACATTCAACATATGGAACTTATGGATACAGTATGTCTCTACACGTAGGTTACGGAACTCACATAAGCTGCATCTCCTACACACAGCATACAGAAAACACGGAAATAGCGCACGCCTAATTGCAGGTCACAGAACTCTTGGAAACAGCTTCTCTCTACATTCAACATACAAAACTGTTTGAAACTGCATCTCCCTAGACCAAGGTTACAGAACTCCCATAAGCTGCGTCTCGTACACACAGCATAAGGAAAACCCGCATATAGCGAATAAGTATGCCCAGGCTACCGAAATCGCAGAAACAGCTTCTCTCTACATTCAACATACGGAACTCCTGGATACTGTATGTCTCTACACTTAGGTTACGGAAATCCCGTAAGCTGCATCTCCTACACACAGCATACAGAAAACACCGAAATAACGCATGCCTAATACCAGGCCACAGAACCCTTGGAAACAGCTTCTCTCTACATACAACATACAAAACTCTTGGAAACTGCATCTCTCCAGACCAATGTTACAGAACTCCCATAAGCTGCGTCTCCTACACACAGCAGACAGAAAACCCGCATATAGCGAATGCCTAATTCCAGGCTACAGAAATCCAGTAAACAGCTTCTCCCTACACCCTGATACAGAACTTCGGTAAACTGTGTCTCTCTAATTCTAGGTTACAGAACTCCCATAAGCTGCGTCGGCTGCACTCAGGCTAAAGGAATCCCATATACAGCATATGCCTACACTCAGAATACAGAACTCGTGGAAACAGCTTCTCTCAACATTCAACATACAGAACTATTGGAAACTGCATCTGTATACACAAAGCTTACAGAACTCACGAAAGCTGCATCTGCTGCACAGCATACAGAATATCCGCAAATAGTGAATGTCTAATTCCAGGCCACAGAACTCTTGGAAACAGCTTCTCTCTACATTCAACATACAAAACTCTTGCAAACCGCATGTCTCTAGACCAAGGTTACAGAACTCCCATAAGCTGCGTCTCCTACACAGAGCATAAGGAAAACCCCCATATAGTGAATGCCTAATTCCAGGCTACAGAAATCCAGTAAACAGCTTCTCCCTACACCCTGATACAGAACTTCGGTAAACTGTGTCTCTCTAATTCTAGGTTACAGAACTCCCATAAGCTGCGTCGGCTGCACTCAGGCTAAAGGAATCCCATATACAGCATATGCCTACACTCAGAATACAGAACTCGTGGAAACAGCTTCTCTCAACATTCAACATACAGAACTATTGGAAACTGCATCTGTATACACAAAGCTTACAGAACTCATGAAAGCTGCATCTGCTACACAGCATACAGAATATCCGCGAATAGCGAATGCCTAATTCCAGGCCACAGAACACTTGGAAACAGCTTCTCTCTACATTCAATATACAAATCTCTTGGAAACTGCATCTCTCTAGACCAATGTTACAGAACTCCCTTAAGCTGCATCTCGTACACACAGCAGACAAAAAACCCGCATATAGCGAATGCCTAATTCCAGGCCACAGAACTCTTGGAAGCAGCTTTTCTCTACATTCAACATACAAAACTCTTGGAAACTGCATCTCTCTAGACCAAGGTTACAGAACTCCCATAAGCTGCGTCTGCTGCACTCAGGCTACAGGATTCCCATATAGAGCATATGCCTACTCTCAGACTACAGAACTCTTGGAAACAGCTTCTCTCTACATTCAATATACTAATCTCTTGGAAACTGCATCTCTCTAGACCAATGTTACAGAACTCCCATAAGCTGCGTCTGATACACTCAGCATACAGAAAACCCGCATATAGTGAATACCTGCTCATAGGCTACAGAACATTTGGAAACAGCTTCTCTCTACATTCAACATACAAAACTCTTGGAAACCGCATCTCTCTAGACCAATGTTACAGAACTCCCATAAGCTGCGTCTGCTACACTCAGGCTATAGGAATCCCATATAGAGCGTATGCCTACTCTCAGACTACAGAACTTTGGAAACAGCTTCTCTCTACATTCAACATACAAAAATCTTGCAAACCGCATCTCTCTAGACCAAGGTTACACAACTCCCATCAGCTGCGTCTCCTACACACAGCATAAGGAAAACCCACATATAGCGAATAACTATGCCCAGGCTACCGAAATCGCAGAAACAGCTTCTCTCTACATTCAACCTACGGAACTCCTGGATACTGTATGTCTCTACACTTAGGTTCTTCAACTCCCTTAAGCTGCGTCTCCTACACAGAGCATACGGAACACTCGCATATAGCGAATATCTATGCCCAGGCTACCAAAATATTAGAAACAGCTTCTCATTACATTCAACATATGGAACTTATGGATACAGTATGTCTCTACACGTAGGTTACGGAACTCACATAAGCTGCATCTCCTACACACAGCATACAGAAAACACGGAAATAGCGCACGCCTAATTGCAGGTCACAGAACTCTTGGAAACAGCTTCTCTCTACATTCAACATACAAAACTGTTTGAAACTGCATCTCCCTAGACCAAGGTTACAGAACTCCCATAAGCTGCGTCTCGTACACACAGCATAAGGAAAACCCGCATATAGCGAATAAGTATGCCCAGGCTACCGAAATCGCAGAAACAGCTTCTCTCTACATTCAACATACGGAACTCCTGGATACTGTATGTCTCTACACTTAGGTTACGGAACTCCCGTAAGCTGCATCTCCTACACACAGCATACAGAAAACACCGAAATAACGCATGCCTAATACCAGGCCACAGAACCCTTGGAAACAGCTTCTCTCTACATACAACATACAAAACTCTTGGAAACTGCATCTCTCCAGACCAATGTTACAGAACTCCCATAAGCTGCGTCTCCTACACACAGCAGACAGAAAACCCGCATATAGCGAATGCCTAATTCCAGGCTACAGAAATCCAGTAAACAGCTTCTCCCTACACCCTGATACAGAACTTCGGTAAACTGTGTCTCTCTAATTCTAGGTTACAGAACTCCCATAAGCTGCGTCGGCTGCACTCAGGCTAAAGGAATCCCATATACAGCATATGCCTACACTCAGAATACAGAACTCGTGGAAACAGCTTCTCTCAACATTCAACATACAGAACTATTGGAAACTGCATCTGTATACACAAAGCTTACAGAACTCACGAAAGCTGCATCTGCTGCACAGCATACAGAATATCCGCAAATAGTGAATGTCTAATTCCAGGCCACAGAACTCTTGGAAACAGCTTCTCTCTACATTCAACATACAAAACTCTTGCAAACCGCATGTCTCTAGACCAAGGTTACAGAACTCCCATAAGCTGCGTCTCCTACACAGAGCATAAGGAAAACCCCCATATAGTGAATGCCTAATTCCAGGCTACAGAAATCCAGTAAACAGCTTCTCCCTACACCCTGATACAGAACTTCGGTAAACTGTGTCTCTCTAATTCTAGGTTACAGAACTCCCATAAGCTGCGTCGGCTGCACTCAGGCTAAAGGAATCCCATATACAGCATATGCCTACACTCAGAATACAGAACTCGTGGAAACAGCTTCTCTCAACATTCAACATACAGAACTATTGGAAACTGCATCTGTATACACAAAGCTTACAGAACTCATGAAAGCTGCATCTGCTACACAGCATACAGAATATCCGCGAATAGCGAATGCCTAATTCCAGGCCACAGAACACTTGGAAACAGCTTCTCTCTACATTCAATATACAAATATCTTGGAAACTGCATCTCTCTAGACCAATGTTACAGAACTCCCGTAAGCTGCGTCTCCTACACACAGCAGACAAAAAACCCGCATATAGCGAATGCCTAATTCCAGGCCAAGAACTCTTGGAAACAGCTTTTCTCTACATTCAACATACAAAACTCTTGGAAACTGCATCTCTCTAGACCAAGGTTACAGAACTCCCATAAGCTGCGTCTGCTGCACTCAGGCTACAGGATTCCCATATAGAGCATATGCCTACTCTCAGACTACAGAACTCTTGGAAACAGCTTCTCTCTACATTCAATATACTAATCTCTTGGAAACTGCATCTCTCTAGACCAATGTTACAGAACTCCCATAAGCTGCGTCTGATACACTCAGCATACAGAAAACCCGCATATAGTGAATACCTGCTCATAGGCTACAGAACATTTGGAAACAGCTTCTCTCTACATTCAACATACAAAACTCTTGGAAACCGCATCTCTCTAGACCAATGTTACAGAACTCCCATAAGCTGCGTCTGCTACACTCAGGCTATAGGAATCCCATATAGAGCGTATGCCTACTCTCAGACTACAGAACTTTGGAAACAGCTTCTCTCTACATTCAACATACAAAAATCTTGCAAACCGCATCTCTCTAGACCAAGGTTACACAACTCCCATCAGCTGCGTCTCCTACACACAGCATAAGGAAAACCCACATATAGCGAATAACTATGCCCAGGCTACCGAAATCGCAGAAACAGCTTCTCTCTACATTCAACCTACGGAACTCCTGGATACTGTATGTCTCTACACTTAGGTTCTTCAACTCCCTTAAGCTGCGTCTCCTACACAGAGCATACGGAACACTCGCATATAGCGAATATCTATGCCCAGGCTACCAAAATATTAGAAACAGCTTCTCATTACATTCAACATATGGAACTTATGGATACAGTATGTCTCTACACGTAGGTTACGGAACTCACATAAGCTGCATCTCCTACACACAGCATACAGAAAACACGGAAATAGCGCACGCCTAATTGCAGGTCACAGAACTCTTGGAAACAGCTTCTCTCTACATTCAACATACAAAACTGTTTGAAACTGCATCTCCCTAGACCAAGGTTACAGAACTCCCATAAGCTGCGTCTCGTACACACAGCATAAGGAAAACCCGCATATAGCGAATAAGTATGCCCAGGCTACCGAAATCGCAGAAACAGCTTCTCTCTACATTCAACATACGGAACTCCTGGATACTGTATGTCTCTACACTTAGGTTACGGAACTCCCGTAAGCTGCATCTCCTACACACAGCATACAGAAAACACCGAAATAACGCATGCCTAATACCAGGCCACAGAACCCTTGGAAACAGCTTCTCTCTACATACAACATACAAAACTCTTGGAAACTGCATCTCTCCAGACCAATGTTACAGAACTCCCATAAGCTGCGTCTCCTACACACAGCAGACAGAAAACCCGCATATAGCGAATGCCTAATTCCAGGCTACAGAAATCCAGTAAACAGCTTCTCCCTACACCCTGATACAGAACTTCGGTAAACTGTGTCTCTCTAATTCTAGGTTACAGAACTCCCATAAGCTGCGTCGGCTGCACTCAGGCTAAAGGAATCCCATATACAGCATATGCCTACACTCAGAATACAGAACTCGTGGAAACAGCTTCTCTCAACATTCAACATACAGAACTATTGGAAACTGCATCTGTATACACAAAGCTTACAGAACTCACGAAAGCTGCATCTGCTGCACAGCATACAGAATATCCGCAAATAGTGAATGTCTAATTCCAGGCCACAGAACTCTTGGAAACAGCTTCTCTCTACATTCAACATACAAAACTCTTGCAAACCGCATGTCTCTAGACCAAGGTTACAGAACTCCCATAAGCTGCGTCTCCTACACAGAGCATAAGGAAAACCCCCATATAGTGAATGCCTAATTCCAGGCTACAGAAATCCAGTAAACAGCTTCTCCCTACACCCTGATACAGAACTTCGGTAAACTGTGTCTCTCTAATTCTAGGTTACAGAACTCCCATAAGCTGCGTCGGCTGCACTCAGGCTAAAGGAATCCCATATACAGCATATGCCTACACTCAGAATACAGAACTCGTGGAAACAGCTTCTCTCAACATTCAACATACAGAACTATTGGAAACTGCATCTGTATACACAAAGCTTACAGAACTCATGAAAGCTGCATCTGCTACACAGCATACAGAATATCCGCGAATAGCGAATGCCTAATTCCAGGCCACAGAACACTTGGAAACAGCTTCTCTCTACATTAAATATACAAATATCTTGGAAACTGCATCTCTCTAGACCAATGTTACAGAACTCCCGTAAGCTGCGTCTCCTACACACAGCAGACAAAAAACCCGCATATAGCGAATGCCTAATTCCAGGCCAAGAACTCTTGGAAACAGCTTTTCTCTACATTCAACATACAAAACTCTTGGAAACTGCATCTCTCTAGACCAAGGTTACAGAACTCCCATAAGCTGCATCTGCTGCACTCAGGCTACAGGATTCCCATATAGAGCATATGCCTACTCTCAGACTACAGAACTCTTGGAAACAGCTTCTCTCTACATTCAATATACTAATCTCTTGGAAACTGCATCTCTCTAGACCAATGTTACAGAACTCCCATAAGCTGCGTCTCCTACACACAGCAGACAGAAAACCCGCATATAGCGAATGCCTAATTCCAGGCTACAGAAATCCAGTAAACAGCTTCTCCCTACACCCTGATACAGAACTTCGGTAAACTGTGTCTCTCTAATTCTAGGTTACAGAACTCCCATAAGCTGCGTCGGCTGCACTCAGGCTAAAGGAATCCCATATACAGCATATGCCTACACTCAGAATACAGAACTCGTGGAAACAGCTTCTCTCAACATTCAACATACAGAACTATTGGAAACTGCATCTGTATACACAAAGCTTACAGAACTCACGAAAGCTGCATCTGCTGCACAGCATACAGAATATCCGCAAATAGTGAATGTCTAATTCCAGGCCACAGAACTCTTGGAAACAGCTTCTCTCTACATTCAACATACAAAACTCTTGCAAACCGCATGTCTCTAGACCAAGGTTACAGAACTCCCATAAGCTGCGTCTCCTACACAGAGCATAAGGAAAACCCCCATATAGTGAATGCCTAATTCCAGGCTACAGAAATCCAGTAAACAGCTTCTCCCTACACCCTGATACAGAACTTCGGTAAACTGTGTCTCTCTAATTCTAGGTTACAGAACTCCCATAAGCTGCGTCGGCTGCACTCAGGCTAAAGGAATCCCATATACAGCATATGCCTACACTCAGAATACAGAACTCGTGGAAACAGCTTCTCTCAACATTCAACATACAGAACTATTGGAAACTGCATCTGTATACACAAAGCTTACAGAACTCATGAAAGCTGCATCTGCTACACAGCATACAGAATATCCGCGAATAGCGAATGCCTAATTCCAGGCCACAGAACACTTGGAAACAGCTTCTCTCTACATTCAATATACAAATCTCTTGGAAACTGCATCTCTCTAGACCAATGTTACAGAACTCCCATAAGCTGCGTCTCCTACACACAGCAGACAAAAAACCCGCATATAGCGAATGCCTAATTCCAGGCCACAGAACTCTTGGAAACAGCTTCTCTCTACATTCAATATACAAATATCTTGGAAACTGCATCTCTCTAGACCAATGTTACAGAACTCCCGTAAGCTGCGTCTCCTACACACAGCAGACAAAAAACCCGCATATAGCGAATGCCTAATTCCAGGCCAAGAACTCTTGGAAACAGCTTTTCTCTACATTCAACATACAAAACTCTTGGAAACTGCATCTCTCCAGACCAAGGTTACAGAACTCCCATAAGCTGCGTCTGCTGCACTCAGGCTACAGGATTCCCATATAGAGCATATGCCTACTCTCAGACTACAGAACTCTTGGAAACAGCTTCTCTCTACATTCAATATACTAATCTCTTGGAAACTGCATCTCTCTAGACCAATGTTACAGAACTCCCATAAGCTGCGTCTGATACACTCAGCATACAGAAAACCCGCATATAGTGAATACCTGCTCATAGGCTACAGAACATTTGGAAACAGCTTCTTTCTACATTCAACATACAAAACTCTTGGAAACCGCATCTCTCTAGACCAATGTTACAGAACTCCCATAAGCTGCGTCTGCTACACTCAGGCTATAGGAATCCCATATAGAGCGTATGCCTACTCTCAGACTACAGAACTTTGGAAACAGCTTCTCTCTACATTCAACATACAAAAATCTTGCAAACCGCATCTCTCTAGACCAAGGTTACACAACTCCCATCAGCTGCGTCTCCTACACACAGCATAAGGAAAACCCACATATAGCGAATAACTATGCCCAGGCTACCGAAATCGCAGAAACAGCTTCTCTCTACATTCAACCTACGGAACTCCTGGATACTCTATGTCTCTACACTTAGGTTCTTCAACTCCCTTAAGCTGCGTCTCCTACACAGAGCATACGGAACACTCGCATATAGCGAATATCTATGCCCAGGCTACCAAAATATTAGAAACAGCTTCTCATTACATTCAACATATGGAACTTATGGATACAGTATGTCTCTACACGTAGGTTACGGAACTCACATAAGCTGCATCTCCTACACACAGCATACAGAAAACACGGAAATAGCGCACGCCTAATTGCAGGTCACAGAACTCTTGGAAACAGCTTCTCTCTACATTCAACATACAAAACTGTTTGAAACTGCATCTCCCTAGACCAAGGTTACAGAACTCCCATAAGCTGCGTCTCGTACACACAGCATAAGGAAAACCCGCATATAGCGAATAAGTATGCCCAGGCTACCGAAATCGCAGAAACAGCTTCTCTCTACATTCAACATACGGAACTCCTGGATACTGTATGTCTCTACACTTAGGTTACGGAAATCCCGTAAGCTGCATCTCCTACACACAGCATACAGAAAACACCGAAATAACGCATGCCTAATACCAGGCCACAGAACCCTTGGAAACAGCTTCTCTCTACATACAACATACAAAACTCTTGGAAACTGCATCTCTCCAGACCAATGTTACAGAACTCCATAAGCTGCGTCTCCTACACACAGCAGACAGAAAACCCGCATATAGCGAATGCCTAATTCCAGGCTACAGAAATCCAGTAAACAGCTTCTCCCTACACCCTGATACAGAACTTCGGTAAACTGTGTCTCTCTAATTCTAGGTTACAGAACTCCCATAAGCTGCGTCGGCTGCACTCAGGCTAAAGGAATCCCATATACAGCATATGCCTACACTCAGAATACAGAACTCGTGGAAACAGCTTCTCTCAACATTCAACATACAGAACTATTGGAAACTGCATCTGTATACACAAAGCTTACAGAACTCACGAAAGCTGCATCTGCTGCACAGCATACAGAATATCCGCAAATAGTGAATGTCTAATTCCAGGCCACAGAACTCTTGGAAACAGCTTCTCTCTACATTCAACATACAAAACTCTTGCAAACCGCATGTCTCTAGACCAAGGTTACAGAACTCCCATAAGCTGCGTCTCCTACACAGAGCATAAGGAAAACCCCCATATAGTGAATGCCTAATTCCAGGCTACAGAAATCCAGTAAACAGCTTCTCCCTACACCCTGATACAGAACTTCGGTAAACTGTGTCTCTCTAATTCTAGGTTACAGAACTCCCATAAGCTGCGTCGGCTGCACTCAGGCTAAAGGAATCCCATATACAGCATATGCCTACACTCAGAATACAGAACTCGTGGAAACAGCTTCTCTCAACATTCAACATACAGAACTATTGGAAACTGCATCTGTATACACAAAGCTTACAGAACTCATGAAAGCTGCATCTGCTACACAGCATACAGAATATCCGCGAATAGCGAATGCCTAATTCCAGGCCACAGAACACTTGGAAACAGCTTCTCTCTACATTCAATATACAAATCTCTTGGAAACTGCATCTCTCTAGACCAATGTTACAGAACTCCCTTAAGCTGCATCTCGTACACACAGCAGACAAAAAACCCGCATATAGCGAATGCCTAATTCCAGGCCAAGAACTCTTGGAAGCAGCTTTTCTCTACATTCAACATACAAAACTCTTGGAAACTGCATCTCTCTAGACCAAGGTTACAGAACTCCCATAAGCTGCGTCTGCTGCACTCAGGCTACAGGATTCCCATATAGAGCATATGCCTACTCTCAGACTACAGAACTCTTGGAAACAGCTTCTCTCTACATTCAATATACTAATCTCTTGGAAACTGCATCTCTCTAGACCAATGTTACAGAACTCCCATAAGCTGCGTCTGATACACTCAGCATACAGAAAACCCGCATATAGTGAATACCTGCTCATAGGCTACAGAACATTTGGAAACAGCTTCTCTCTACATTCAACATACAAAACTCTTGGAAACCGCATCTCTCTAGACCAATGTTACAGAACTCCCATAAGCTGCGTCTGCTACACTCAGGCTATAGGAATCCCATATAGAGCGTATGCCTACTCTCAGACTACAGAACTTTGGAAACAGCTTCTGTCTACATTCAACATACAAAAATCTTGCAAACCGCATCTCTCTAGACCAAGGTTACACAACTCCCATCAGCTGCGTCTCCTACACACAGCATAAGGAAAACCCACATATAGCGAATAACTATGCCCAGGCTACCGAAATCGCAGAAACAGCTTCTCTCTACATTCAACCTACGGAACTCCTGGATACTGTATGTCTCTACACTTAGGTTCTTCAACTCCCTTAAGCTGCGTCTCCTACACAGAGCATACGGAACACTCGCATATAGCGAATATCTATGCCCAGGCTACCAAAATATTAGAAACAGCTTCTCATTACATTCAACATATGGAACTTATGGATACAGTATGTCTCTACACGTAGGTTACGGAACTCACATAAGCTGCATCTCCTACACACAGCATACAGAAAACACGGAAATAGCGCACGCCTAATTGCAGGTCACAGAACTCTTGGAAACAGCTTCTCTCTACATTCAACATACAAAACTGTTTGAAACTGCATCTCCCTAGACCAAGGTTACAGAACTCCCATAAGCTGCGTCTCGTACACACAGCATAAGGAAAACCCGCATATAGCGAATAAGTATGCCCAGGCTACCGAAATCGCAGAAACAGCTTCTCTCTACATTCAACATACGGAACTCCTGGATACTGTATGTCTCTACACTTAGGTTACGGAACTCCCGTAAGCTGCATCTCCTACACACAGCATACAGAAAACACCGAAATAACGCATGCCTAATACCAGGCCACAGAACCCTTGGAAACAGCTTCTCTCTACATACAACATACAAAACTCTTGGAAACTGCATCTCTCCAGACCAATGTTACAGAACTCCCATAAGCTGCGTCTCCTACACACAGCAGACAGAAAACCCGCATATAGCGAATGCCTAATTCCAGGCTACAGAAATCCAGTAAACAGCTTCTCCCTACACCCTGATACAGAACTTCGGTAAACTGTGTCTCTCTAATTCTAGGTTACAGAACTCCCATAAGCTGCGTCGGCTGCACTCAGGCTAAAGGAATCCCATATACAGCATATGCCTACACTCAGAATACAGAACTCGTGGAAACAGCTTCTCTCAACATTCAACATACAGAACTATTGGAAACTGCATCTGTATACACAAAGCTTACAGAACTCACGAAAGCTGCATCTGCTGCACAGCATACAGAATATCCGCAAATAGTGAATGTCTAATTCCAGGCCACAGAACTCTTGGAAACAGCTTCTCTCTACATTCAACATACAAAACTCTTGCAAACCGCATGTCTCTAGACCAAGGTTACAGAACTCCCATAAGCTGCGTCTCCTACACAGAGCATAAGGAAAACCCCCATATAGTGAATGCCTAATTCCAGGCTACAGAAATCCAGTAAACAGCTTCTCCCTACACCCTGATACAGAACTTCGGTAAACTGTGTCTCTCTAATTCTAGGTTACAGAACTCCCATAAGCTGCGTCGGCTGCACTCAGGCTAAAGGAATCCCATATACAGCATATGCCTACACTCAGAATACAGAACTCGTGGAAACAGCTTCTCTCAACATTCAACATACAGAACTATTGGAAACTGCATCTGTATACACAAAGCTTACAGAACTCATGAAAGCTGCATCTGCTACACAGCATACAGAATATCCGCGAATAGCGAATGCCTAATTCCAGGCCACAGAACACTTGGAAACAGCTTCTCTCTACATTAAATATACAAATATCTTGGAAACTGCATCTCTCTAGACCAATGTTACAGAACTCCCGTAAGCTGCGTCTCCTACACACAGCAGACAAAAAACCCGCATATAGCGAATGCCTAATTCCAGGCCAAGAACTCTTGGAAACAGCTTTTCTCTACATTCAACATACAAAACTCTTGGAAACTGCATCTCTCTAGACCAAGGTTACAGAACTCCCATAAGCTGCATCTGCTGCACTCAGGCTACAGGATTCCCATATAGAGCATATGCCTACTCTCAGACTACAGAACTCTTGGAAACAGCTTCTCTCTACATTCAATATACTAATCTCTTGGAAACTGCATCTCTCTAGACCAATGTTACAGAACTCCCATAAGCTGCGTCTCCTACACACAGCAGACAGAAAACCCGCATATAGCGAATGCCTAATTCCAGGCTACAGAAATCCAGTAAACAGCTTCTCCCTACACCCTGATACAGAACTTCGGTAAACTGTGTCTCTCTAATTCTAGGTTACAGAACTCCCATAAGCTGCGTCGGCTGCACTCAGGCTAAAGGAATCCCATATACAGCATATGCCTACACTCAGAATACAGAACTCGTGGAAACAGCTTCTCTCAACATTCAACATACAGAACTATTGGAAACTGCATCTGTATACACAAAGCTTACAGAACTCACGAAAGCTGCATCTGCTGCACAGCATACAGAATATCCGCAAATAGTGAATGTCTAATTCCAGGCCACAGAACTCTTGGAAACAGCTTCTCTCTACATTCAACATACAAAACTCTTGCAAACCGCATGTCTCTAGACCAAGGTTACAGAACTCCCATAAGCTGCGTCTCCTACACAGAGCATAAGGAAAACCCCCATATAGTGAATGCCTAATTCCAGGCTACAGAAATCCAGTAAACAGCTTCTCCCTACACCCTGATACAGAACTTCGGTAAACTGTGTCTCTCTAATTCTAGGTTACAGAACTCCCATAAGCTGCGTCGGCTGCACTCAGGCTAAAGGAATCCCATATACAGCATATGCCTACACTCAGAATACAGAACTCGTGGAAACAGCTTCTCTCAACATTCAACATACAGAACTATTGGAAACTGCATCTGTATACACAAAGCTTACAGAACTCATGAAAGCTGCATCTGCTACACAGCATACAGAATATCCGCGAATAGCGAATGCCTAATTCCAGGCCACAGAACACTTGGAAACAGCTTCTCTCTACATTCAATATACAAATCTCTTGGAAACTGCATCTCTCTAGACCAATGTTACAGAACTCCCATAAGCTGCGTCTCCTACACACAGCAGACAAAAAACCCGCATATAGCGAATGCCTAATTCCAGGCCACAGAACTCTTGGAAACAGCTTCTCTCTACATTCAATATACAAATATCTTGGAAACTGCATCTCTCTAGACCAATGTTACAGAACTCCCGTAAGCTGCGTCTCCTACACACAGCAGACAAAAAACCCGCATATAGCGAATGCCTAATTCCAGGCCAAGAACTCTTGGAAACAGCTTTTCTCTACATTC
Organism: Lepus oiostolus; assembly: GCA_036325905.1. Taxonomy (NCBI): domain Eukaryota; kingdom Metazoa; phylum Chordata; class Mammalia; order Lagomorpha; family Leporidae; genus Lepus; species Lepus oiostolus. The sequence continues at coordinate 135,424,879 of CM070808.1, forward strand.
AACATACAAAACTCTTGGAAACTGCATCTCTCCAGACCAAGGTTACAGAACTCCCATAAGCTGCGTCTGCTGCACTCAGGCTACAGGATTCCCATATAGAGCATATGCCTACTCTCAGACTACAGAACTCTTGGAAACAGCTTCTCTCTACATTCAATATACTAATCTCTTGGAAACTGCATCTCTCTAGACCAATGTTACAGAACTCCCATAAGCTGCGTCTGATACACTCAGCATACAGAAAACCCGCATATAGTGAATACCTGCTCATAGGCTACAGAACATTTGGAAACAGCTTCTTTCTACATTCAACATACAAAACTCTTGGAAACCGCATCTCTCTAGACCAATGTTACAGAACTCCCATAAGCTGCGTCTGCTACACTCAGGCTATAGGAATCCCATATAGAGCGTATGCCTACTCTCAGACTACAGAACTTTGGAAACAGCTTCTCTCTACATTCAACATACAAAAATCTTGCAAACCGCATCTCTCTAGACCAAGGTTACACAACTCCCATCAGCTGCGTCTCCTACACACAGCATAAGGAAAACCCACATATAGCGAATAACTATGCCCAGGCTACCGAAATCGCAGAAACAGCTTCTCTCTACATTCAACCTACGGAACTCCTGGATACTCTATGTCTCTACACTTAGGTTCTTCAACTCCCTTAAGCTGCGTCTCCTACACAGAGCATACGGAACACTCGCATATAGCGAATATCTATGCCCAGGCTACCAAAATATTAGAAACAGCTTCTCATTACATTCAACATATGGAACTTATGGATACAGTATGTCTCTACACGTAGGTTACGGAACTCACATAAGCTGCATCTCCTACACACAGCATACAGAAAACACGGAAATAGCGCACGCCTAATTGCAGGTCACAGAACTCTTGGAAACAGCTTCTCTCTACATTCAACATACAAAACTGTTTGAAACTGCATCTCCCTAGACCAAGGTTACAGAACTCCCATAAGCTGCGTCTCGTACACACAGCATAAGGAAAACCCGCATATAGCGAATAAGTATGCCCAGGCTACCGAAATCGCAGAAACAGCTTCTCTCTACATTCAACATACGGAACTCCTGGATACTGTATGTCTCTACACTTAGGTTACGGAAATCCCGTAAGCTGCATCTCCTACACACAGCATACAGAAAACACCGAAATAACGCATGCCTAATACCAGGCCACAGAACCCTTGGAAACAGCTTCTCTCTACATACAACATACAAAACTCTTGGAAACTGCATCTCTCCAGACCAATGTTACAGAACTCCATAAGCTGCGTCTCCTACACACAGCAGACAGAAAACCCGCATATAGCGAATGCCTAATTCCAGGCTACAGAAATCCAGTAAACAGCTTCTCCCTACACCCTGATACAGAACTTCGGTAAACTGTGTCTCTCTAATTCTAGGTTACAGAACTCCCATAAGCTGCGTCGGCTGCACTCAGGCTAAAGGAATCCCATATACAGCATATGCCTACACTCAGAATACAGAACTCGTGGAAACAGCTTCTCTCAACATTCAACATACAGAACTATTGGAAACTGCATCTGTATACACAAAGCTTACAGAACTCACGAAAGCTGCATCTGCTGCACAGCATACAGAATATCCGCAAATAGTGAATGTCTAATTCCAGGCCACAGAACTCTTGGAAACAGCTTCTCTCTACATTCAACATACAAAACTCTTGCAAACCGCATGTCTCTAGACCAAGGTTACAGAACTCCCATAAGCTGCGTCTCCTACACAGAGCATAAGGAAAACCCCCATATAGTGAATGCCTAATTCCAGGCTACAGAAATCCAGTAAACAGCTTCTCCCTACACCCTGATACAGAACTTCGGTAAACTGTGTCTCTCTAATTCTAGGTTACAGAACTCCCATAAGCTGCGTCGGCTGCACTCAGGCTAAAGGAATCCCATATACAGCATATGCCTACACTCAGAATACAGAACTCGTGGAAACAGCTTCTCTCAACATTCAACATACAGAACTATTGGAAACTGCATCTGTATACACAAAGCTTACAGAACTCATGAAAGCTGCATCTGCTACACAGCATACAGAATATCCGCGAATAGCGAATGCCTAATTCCAGGCCACAGAACACTTGGAAACAGCTTCTCTCTACATTCAATATACAAATATCTTGGAAACTGCATCTCTCTAGACCAATGTTACAGAACTCCCATAAGCTGCGTCTCCTACACACAGCAGACAAAAAACCCGCATATAGCGAATGCCTAATTCCAGGCCACAGAACTCTTGGAAACAGCTTCTCTCTACATTCAATATACAAATATCTTGGAAACTGCATCTCTCTAGACCAATGTTACAGAACTCCCGTAAGCTGCGTCTCCTACACACAGCAGACAAAAAACCCGCATATAGCGAATGCCTAATTCCAGGCCAAGAACTCTTGGAAACAGCTTTTCTCTACATTCAACATACAAAACTCTTGGAAACTGCATCTCTCCAGACCAAGGTTACAGAACTCCCATAAGCTGCGTCTGCTGCACTCAGGCTACAGGATTCCCATATAGAGCATATGCCTACTCTCAGACTACAGAACTCTTGGAAACAGCTTCTCTCTACATTCAATATACTAATCTCTTGGAAACTGCATCTCTCTAGACCAATGTTACAGAACTCCCATAAGCTGCGTCTGATACACTCAGCATACAGAAAACCCGCATATAGTGAATACCTGCTCATAGGCTACAGAACATTTGGAAACAGCTTCTCTCTACATTCAACATACAAAACTCTTGGAAACCGCATCTCTCTAGACCAATGTTACAGAACTCCCATAAGCTGCGTCTGCTACACTCAGGCTATAGGAATCCCATATAGAGCGTATGCCTACTCTCAGACTACAGAACTTTGGAAACAGCTTCTCTCTACATTCAACATACAAAAATCTTGCAAACCGCATCTCTCTAGACCAAGGTTACACAACTCCCATCAGCTGCGTCTCCTACACACAGCATAAGGAAAACCCACATATAGCGAATAACTATGCCCAGGCTACCGAAATCGCAGAAACAGCTTCTCTCTACATTCAACCTACGGAACTCCTGGATACTCTATGTCTCTACACTTAGGTTCTTCAACTCCCTTAAGCTGCGTCTCCTACACAGAGCATACGGAACACTCGCATATAGCGAATATCTATGCCCAGGCTACCAAAATATTAGAAACAGCTTCTCATTACATTCAACATATGGAACTTATGGATACAGTATGTCTCTACACGTAGGTTACGGAACTCACATAAGCTGCATCTCCTACACACAGCATACAGAAAACACGGAAATAGCGCACGCCTAATTGCAGGTCACAGAACTCTTGGAAACAGCTTCTCTCTACATTCAACATACAAAACTGTTTGAAACTGCATCTCCCTAGACCAAGGTTACAGAACTCCCATAAGCTGTGTCTCGTACACACAGCATAAGGAAAACCCGCATATAGCGAATAAGTATGCCCAGGCTACCGAAATCGCAGAAACAGCTTCTCTCTACATTCAACATACGGAACTCCTGGATACTGTATGTCTCTACACTTAGGTTACGGAAATCCCGTAAGCTGCATCTCCTACACACAGCATACAGAAAACACCGAAATAACGCATGCCTAATACCAGGCCACAGAACCCTTGGAAACAGCTTCTCTCTACATACAACATACAAAACTCTTGGAAACTGCATCTCTCCAGACCAATGTTACAGAACTCCATAAGCTGCGTCTCCTACACACAGCAGACAGAAAACCCGCATATAGCGAATGCCTAATTCCAGGCTACAGAAATCCAGTAAACAGCTTCTCCCTACACCCTGATACAGAACTTCGGTAAACTGTGTCTCTCTAATTCTAGGTTACAGAACTCCCATAAGCTGCGTCGGCTGCACTCAGGCTAAAGGAATCCCATATACAGCATATGCCTACACTCAGAATACAGAACTCGTGGAAACAGCTTCTCTCAACATTCAACATACAGAACTATTGGAAACTGCATCTGTATACACAAAGCTTACAGAACTCACGAAAGCTGCATCTGCTGCACAGCATACAGAATATCCGCAAATAGTGAATGTCTAATTCCAGGCCACAGAACTCTTGGAAACAGCTTCTCTCTACATTCAACATACAAAACTCTTGCAAACCGCATGTCTCTAGACCAAGGTTACAGAACTCCCATAAGCTGCGTCTCCTACACAGAGCATAAGGAAAACCCCCATATAGTGAATGCCTAATTCCAGGCTACAGAAATCCAGTAAACAGCTTCTCCCTACACCCTGATACAGAACTTCGGTAAACTGTGTCTCTCTAATTCTAGGTTACAGAACTCCCATAAGCTGCGTCGGCTGCACTCAGGCTAAAGGAATCCCATATACAGCATATGCCTACACTCAGAATACAGAACTCGTGGAAACAGCTTCTCTCAACATTCAACATACAGAACTATTGGAAACTGCATCTGTATACACAAAGCTTACAGAACTCATGAAAGCTGCATCTGCTACACAGCATACAGAATATCCGCGAATAGCGAATGCCTAATTCCAGGCCACAGAACACTTGGAAACAGCTTCTCTCTACATTAAATATACAAATATCTTGGAAACTGCATCTCTCTAGACCAATGTTACAGAACTCCCGTAAGCTGCGTCTCCTACACACAGCAGACAAAAAACCCGCATATAGCGAATGCCTAATTCCAGGCCAAGAACTCTTGGAAACAGCTTTTCTCTACATTCAACATACAAAACTCTTGGAAACTGCATCTCTCTAGACCAAGGTTACAGAACTCCCATAAGCTGCGTCTGCTGCACTCAGGCTACAGGATTCCCATATAGAGCATATGCCTACTCTCAGACTACAGAACTCTTGGAAACAGCTTCTCTCTACATTCAATATACTAATCTCTTGGAAACTGCATCTCTCTAGACCAATGTTACAGAACTCCCATAAGCTGCGTCTCCTACACACAGCAGACAGAAAACCCGCATATAGCGAATGCCTAATTCCAGGCTACAGAAATCCAGTAAACAGCTTCTCCCTACACCCTGATACAGAACTTCGGTAAACTGTGTCTCTCTAATTCTAGGTTACAGAACTCCCATAAGCTGCGTCGGCTGCACTCAGGCTAAAGGAATCCCATATACAGCATATGCCTACACTCAGAATACAGAACTCGTGGAAACAGCTTCTCTCAACATTCAACATACAGAACTATTGGAAACTGCATCTGTATACACAAAGCTTACAGAACTCACGAAAACTGCATCTGCTGCACAGCATACAGAATATCCGCAAATAGTGAATGTCTAATTCCAGGCCACAGAACTCTTGGAAACAGCTTCTCTCTACATTCAACATACAAAACTCTTGCAAACCGCATGTCTCTAGACCAAGGTTACAGAACTCCCATAAGCTGCGTCTCCTACACAGAGCATAAGGAAAACCCCCATATAGTGAATGCCTAATTCCAGGCTACAGAAATCCAGTAAACAGCTTCTCCCTACACCCTGATACAGAACTTCGGTAAACTGTGTCTCTCTAATTCTAGGTTACAGAACTCCCATAAGCTGCGTCGGCTGCACTCAGGCTAAAGGAATCCCATATACAGCATATGCCTACACTCAGAATACAGAACTCGTGGAAACAGCTTCTCTCAACATTCAACATACAGAACTATTGGAAACTGCATCTGTATACACAAAGCTTACAGAACTCATGAAAGCTGCATCTGCTACACAGCATACAGAATATCCGCGAATAGCGAATGCCTAATTCCAGGCCACAGAACACTTGGAAACAGCTTCTCTCTACATTAAATATACAAATATCTTGGAAACTGCATCTCTCTAGACCAATGTTACAGAACTCCCGTAAGCTGCGTCTCCTACACACAGCAGACAAAAAACCCGCATATAGCGAATGCCTAATTCCAGGCCAAGAACTCTTGGAAACAGCTTTTCTCTACATTCAACATACAAAACTCTTGGAAACTGCATCTCTCTAGACCAAGGTTACAGAACTCCCATAAGCTGCGTCTGCTGCACTCAGGCTACAGGATTCCCATATAGAGCATATGCCTACTCTCAGACTACAGAACTCTTGGAAACAGCTTCTCTCTACATTCAATATACTAATCTCTTGGAAACTGCATCTCTCTAGACCAATGTTACAGAACTCCCATAAGCTGCGTCTCCTACACACAGCAGACAGAAAACCCGCATATAGCGAATGCCTAATTCCAGGCTACAGAAATCCAGTAAACAGCTTCTCCCTACACCCTGATACAGAACTTCGGTAAACTGTGTCTCTCTAATTCTAGGTTACAGAACTCCCATAAGCTGCGTCGGCTGCACTCAGGCTAAAGGAATCCCATATACAGCATATGCCTACACTCAGAATACAGAACTCGTGGAAACAGCTTCTCTCAACATTCAACATACAGAACTATTGGAAACTGCATCTGTATACACAAAGCTTACAGAACTCATGAAAGCTGCATCTGCTACACAGCATACAGAATATCCGCGAATAGCGAATGCCTAATTCCAGGCCACAGAACACTTGGAAACAGCTTCTCTCTACATTCAATATACAAATCTCTTGGAAACTGCATCTCTCTAGACCAATGTTACAGAACTCCCGTAAGCTGCGTCTCCTACACACAGCAGACAAAAAACCCGCATATAGCGAATGCCTAATTCCAGGCCAAGAACTCTTGGAAACAGCTTTTCTCTACATTCAACATACAAAACTCTTGGAAACTGCATCTCTCTAGACCAAGGTTACAGAACTCCCATAAGCTGCGTCTGCTGCACTCAGGCTACAGGATTCCCATATAGAGCATATGCCTACTCTCAGACTACAGAACTCTTGGAAACAGCTTCTCTCTACATTCAATATACTAATCTGTTGGAAACTGCATCTCTCTAGACCAATGTTACAGAACTCCCATAAGCTGCGTCTCCTACACACAGCAGACAAAAAACCCGCATATAGCGAATGCCTAATTCCAGGCCACAGAACTCTTGGAAACAGCTTCTCTCTACATTCAACATACAAAACTCTTGGAAACTGCATCTCTCTAGACCAAGGTTACAGAACTCCCATAAGCTGCGTCTGCTGCACTCACGCTACAGGATTCCCATATAGAGCATATGCCTACTCTCAGACTACAGAACTCTTGGAAACAGCTTCTCTCTACATTCAATATACTAATCTCTTGGAAACTGCATCTCTCTAGACCAATGTTACAGAACTCCCATAAGCTGCGTCTGATACACTCAGCATACAGAAAACCCGCATATAGTGAATACCTGCTCATAGGCTACAGAACATTTGGAAACAGCTTCTCTCTACATTCAACATACAAAACTCTTGGAAACCGCATCTCTCTAGACCAATGTTACAGAACTCCCATAAGCTGCGTCTGCTACACTCAGGCTATAGGAATCCCATATAGAGCGTATGCCTACTCTCAGACTACAGAACTTTGGAAACAGCTTCTCTCTACATTCAACATACAAAAATCTTGCAAACCGCATCTCTCTAGACCAAGGTTACACAACTCCCATCAGCTGCGTCTCCTACACACAGCATAAGGAAAACCCACATATAGCGAATAACTATGCCCAGGCTACCGAAATCGCAGAAACAGCTTCTCTCTACATTCAACCTACGGAACTCCTGGATACTCTATGTCTCTACACTTAGGTTCTTCAACTCCCTTAAGCTGCGTCTCCTACACAGAGCATACGGAACACTCGCATATAGCGAATATCTATGCCCAGGCTACCAAAATATTAGAAACAGCTTCTCATTACATTCAACATATGGAACTTATGGATACAGTATGTCTCTACACGTAGGTTACGGAACTCACATAAGCTGCATCTCCTACACACAGCATACAGAAAACACGGAAATAGCGCACGCCTAATTGCAGGTCACAGAACTCTTGGAAACAGCTTCTCTCTACATTCAACATACAAAACTGTTTGAAACTGCATCTCCCTAGACCAAGGTTACAGAACTCCCATAAGCTGCGTCTCGTACACACAGCATAAGGAAAACCCGCATATAGCGAATAAGTATGCCCAGGCTACCGAAATCGCAGAAACAGCTTCTCTCTACATTCAACATACGGAACTCCTGGATACTGTATGTCTCTACACTTAGGTTACGGAAATCCCGTAGGCTGCATCTCCTACACACAGCATACAGAAAACACCAAAATAACGCATGCCTAATACCAGGCCACAGAACCCTTGGAAACAGCTTCTCTCTACATACAACATACAAAACTCATGGAAACTGCATCTCTCCAGACCAATGTTACAGAACTCCATAAGCTGCGTCTCCTACACACAGCAGAGAGAAAACCCGCATATAGCGAATGCCTAATTCCAGGCTACAGAAATCCAGTAAACAGCTTCTCCCTACACCCTGATACAGAACTTCGGTAAACTGTGTCTCTCTAATTCTAGGTTACAGAACTCCCATAAGCTGCGTCGGCTGCACTCAGGCTAAAGGAATCCCATATACAGCATATGCCTACACTCAGAATACAGAACTCGTGGAAACAGCTTCTCTCAACATTCAACATACAGAACTATTGGAAACTGCATCTGTATACACAAAGCTTACAGAACTCACGAAAGCTGCATCTGCTGCACAGCATACAGAATATCCGCAAATAGTGAATGTCTAATTCCAGGCCACAGAACTCTTGGAAACAGCTTCTCTCTACATTCAACATACAAAACTCTTGCAAACCGCATGTCTCTAGACCAAGGTTACAGAACTCCCATAAGCTGCGTCTCCTACACAGAGCATAAGGAAAACCCCCATATAGTGAATGCCTAATTCCAGGCTACAGAAATCCAGTAAACAGCTTCTCCCTACACCCTGATACAGAACTTCGGTAAACTGTGTCTCTCTAATTCTAGGTTACAGAACTCCCATAAGCTGCGTCGGCTGCACTCAGGCTAAAGGAATCCCATATACAGCATATGCCTACACTCAGAATACAGAACTCGTGGAAACAGCTTCTCTCAACATTCAACATACAGAACTATTGGAAACTGCATCTGTATACACAAAGCTTACAGAACTCATGAAAGCTGCATCTGCTACACAGCATACAGAATATCCGCGAATAGCGAATGCCTAATTCCAGGCCACAGAACACTTGGAAACAGCTTCTCTCTACATTCAATATACAAATCTCTTGGAAACTGCATCTCTCTAGACCAATGTTACAGAACTCCCTTAAGCTGCATCTCGTACACAGAGCAGACAAAAAACCCGCATATAGCGAATGCCTAATTCCAGGCCACAGAACTCTTGGAAGCAGCTTTTCTCTACATTCAACATACAAAACTCTTGGAAACTGCATCTCTCTAGACCAAGGTTACAGAACTCCCATAAGCTGCGTCTGCTGCACTCAGGCTACAGGATTCCCATATAGAGCATATGCCTACTCTCAGACTACAGAACTCTTGGAAACAGCTTCTCTCTACATTCAATATACTAATCTCTTGGAAACTGCATCTCTCTAGACCAATGTTACAGAACTCCCATAAGCTGCGTCTGATACACTCAGCATACAGAAAACCCGCATATAGTGAATACCTGCTCATAGGCTACAGAACATTTGGAAACAGCTTCTCTCTACATTCAACATACAAAACTCTTGGAAACCGCATCTCTCTAGACCAATGTTACAGAACTCCCATAAGCTGCGTCTGCTACACTCAGGCTATAGGAATCCCATATAGAGCGTATGCCTACTCTCAGACTACAGAACTTTGGAAACAGCTTCTCTCTACATTCAACATACAAAAATCTTGCAAACCGCATCTCTCTAGACCAAGGTTACACAACTCCCATCAGCTGCGTCTCCTACACACAGCATAAGGAAAACCCACATATAGCGAATAACTATGCCCAGGCTACCGAAATCGCAGAAACAGCTTCTCTCTACATTCAACCTACGGAACTCCTGGATACTGTATGTCTCTACACTTAGGTTCTTCAACTCCCTTAAGCTGCGTCTCCTACACAGAGCATACGGAACACTCGCATATAGCGAATATCTATGCCCAGGCTACCAAAATATTAGAAACAGCTTCTCATTACATTCAACATATGGAACTTATGGATACAGTATGTCTCTACACGTAGGTTACGGAACTCACATAAGCTGCATCTCCTACACACAGCATACAGAAAACACGGAAATAGCACACGCCTAATTGCAGGTCACAGAACTCTTGGAAACAGAAACTCTCTACATTCAACATACAAAACTGTTTGAAACTGCATCTCCCTAGACCAAGGTTACAGAACTCCCATAAGCTGCGTCTCGTACACACAGCATAAGGAAAACCCGCATATAGCGAATAAGTATGCCCAGGCTACCGAAATCGCAGAAACAGCTTCTCTCTACATTCAACATACGGAACTCCTGGATACTGTATGTCTCTACACTTAGGTTACGGAACTCCCGTAAGCTGCATCTCCTACACACAGCATACAGAAAACACCGAAATAACGCATGCCTAATACCACGCCACAGAACCCTTGGAAACAGCTTCTCTCTACATACAACATACAAAACTCTTGGAAACTGCATCTCTCCAGACCAATGTTACAGAACTCCCATAAGCTGCGTCTCCTACACACAGCAGACAGAAAACCCGCATATAGCGAATGCCTAATTCCAGGCTACAGAAATCCAGTAAACAGCTTCTCCCTACACCCTGATACAGAACTTCGGTAAACTGTGTCTCTCTAATTCTAGGTTACAGAACTCCCATAAGCTGCGTCGGCTGCACTCAGGCTAAAGGAATCCCATATACAGCATATGCCTACACTCAGAATACAGAACTCGTGGAAACAGCTTCTCTCAACATTCAACATACAGAACTATTGGAAACTGCATCTGTATACACAAAGCTTACAGAACTCACGAAAGCTGCATCTGCTGCACAGCATACAGAATATCCGCAAATAGTGAATGTCTAATTCCAGGCCACAGAACTCTTGGAAACAGCTTCTCTCTACATTCAACATACAAAACTCTTGCAAACCGCATGTCTCTAGACCAAGGTTACAGAACTCCCATAAGCTGCGTCTCCTACACAGAGCATAAGGAAAACCCCCATATAGTGAATGCCTAATTCCAGGCTACAGAAATCCAGTAAACAGCTTCTCCCTACACCCTGATACAGAACTTCGGTAAACTGTGTCTCTCTAATTCTAGGTTACAGAACTCCCATAAGCTGCGTCGGCTGCACTCAGGCTAAAGGAATCCCATATACAGCATATGCCTACACTCAGAATACAGAACTCGTGGAAACAGCTTCTCTCAACATTCAACATACAGAACTATTGGAAACTGCATCTGTATACACAAAGCTTACAGAACTCATGAAAGCTGCATCTGCTACACAGCATACAGAATATCCGCGAATAGCGAATGCCTAATTCCAGGCCACAGAACACTTGGAAACAGCTTCTCTCTACATTCAATATACAAATCTCTTGGAAACTGCATCTCTCTAGACCAATGTTACAGAACTCCCTTAAGCTGCATCTCGTACACACAGCAGACAAAAAACCCGCATATAGCGAATGCCTAATTCCAGGCCACAGAACTCTTGGAAGCAGCTTTTCTCTACATTCAACATACAAAACTCTTGGAAACTGCATCTCTCTAGACCAAGGTTACAGAACTCCCATAAGCTGCGTCTGCTGCACTCAGGCTACAGGATTCCCATATAGAGCATATGCCTACTCTCAGACTACAGAACTCTTGGAAACAGCTTCTCTCTACATTCAATATACTAATCTCTTGGAAACTGCATCTCTCTAGACCAATGTTACAGAACTCCCATAAGCTGCGTCTGATACACTCAGCATACAGAAAACCCGCATATAGTGAATACCTGCTCATAGGCTACAGAACATTTGGAAACAGCTTCTCTCTACATTCAACATACAAAACTCTTGGAAACCGCATCTCTCTAGACCAATGTTACAGAACTCCCATAAGCTGCGTCTGCTACACTCAGGCTATAGGAATCCCATATAGAGCGTATGCCTACTCTCAGACTACAGAACTTTGGAAACAGCTTCTCTCTACATTCAACATACAAAAATCTTGCAAACCGCATCTCTCTAGACCAAGGTTACACAACTCCCATCAGCTGCGTCTCCTACACACAGCATAAGGAAAACCCACATATAGCGAATAACTATGCCCAGGCTACCGAAATCGCAGAAACAGCTTCTCTCTACATTCAACCTACGGAACTCCTGGATACTCTATGTCTCTACACTTAGGTTCTTCAACTCCCTTAAGCTGCGTCTCCTACACAGAGCATACGGAACACTCGCATATAGCGAATATCTATGCCCAGGCTACCAAAATATTAGAAACAGCTTCTCATTACATTCAACATATGGAACTTATGGATACAGTATGTCTCTACACGTAGGTTACGGAACTCACATAAGCTGCATCTCCTACACACAGCATACAGAAAACACGGAAATAGCGCACGCCTAATTGCAGGTCACAGAACTCTTGGAAACAGCTTCTCTCTACATTCAACATACAAAACTGTTTGAAACTGCATCTCCCTAGACCAAGGTTACAGAACTCCCATAAGCTGCGTCTCGTACACACAGCATAAGGAAAACCCGCATATAGCGAATAAGTATGCCCAGGCTACCGAAATCGCAGAAACAGCTTCTCTCTACATTCAACATACGGAACTCCTGGATACTGTATGTCTCTACACTTAGGTTACGGAACTCCCGTAAGCTGCATCTCCTACACACAGCATACAGAAAACACCGAAATAACGCATGCCTAATACCAGGCCACAGAACCCTTGGAAACAGCTTCTCTCTACATACAACATACAAAACTCTTGGAAACTGCATCTCTCCAGACCAATGTTACAGAACTCCCATAAGCTGCGTCTCCTACACACAGCAGACAGAAAACCCGCATATAGCGAATGCCTAATTCCAGGCTACAGAAATCCAGTAAACAGCTTCTCCCTACACCCTGATACAGAACTTCGGTAAACTGTGTCTCTCTAATTCTAGGTTACAGAACTCCCATAAGCTGTGTCGGCTGCACTCAGGCTAAAGGAATCCCATATACAGCATATGCCTACACTCAGAATACAGAACTCGTGGAAACAGCTTCTCTCAACATTCAACATACAGAACTATTGGAAACTGCATCTGTATACACAAAGCTTACAGAACTCATGAAAGCTGCATCTGCTACACAGCGTACAGAATATCCGCAAATAGCGAATGCCTAATTCCAGGCCACAGAACACTTGGAAACAGCTTCTCTCTACATTCAATATACAAATCTCTTGGAAACTGCATCTCTCTAGACCAATGTTACAGAACTCCCGTAAGCTGCGTCTCCTACACACAGCAGACAAAAAACCCGCATATAGCGAATGCCTAATTCCAGGCCAAGAACTCTTGGAAACAGCTTTTCTCTACATTCAACATACAAAACTCTTGGAAACTGCATCTCTCTAGACCAAGGTTACAGAACTCCCATAAGCTGCGTCTGCTGCACTCAGGCTACAGGATTCCCATATAGAGCATATGCCTACTCTCAGACTACAGAACTCTTGGAAACAGCTTCTCTCTACATTCAATATACTAATCTCTTGGAAACTGCATCTCTCTAGACCAATGTTACAGAACTCCCATAAGCTGCGTCTGATACACTCAGCATACAGAAAACCCGCATATAGTGAATACCTGCTCATAGGCTACAGAACATTTGGAAACAGCTTCTCTCTACATTCAACATACAAAACTCTTGGAAACCGCATCTCTCTAGACCAATGTTACAGAACTCCCATAAGCTGCGTCTGCTACACTCAGGCTATAGGAATCCCATATAGAGCGTATGCCTACTCTCAGACTACAGAACTTTGGAAACAGCTTCTCTCTACATTCAACATACAAAAATCTTGCAAACCGCATCTCTCTAGACCAAGGTTACACAACTCCCATCAGCTGCGTCTCCTACACACAGCATAAGGAAAACCCACATATAGCGAATAACTATGCCCAGGCTACCGAAATCGCAGAAACAGCTTCTCTCTACATTCAACCTACGGAACTCCTGGATACTCTATGTCTCTACACTTAGGTTCTTCAACTCCCTTAAGCTGCGTCTCCTACACAGAGCATACGGAACACTCGCATATAGCGAATATCTATGCCCAGGCTACCAAAATATTAGAAACAGCTTCTCATTACATTCAACATATGGAACTTATGGATACAGTATGTCTCTACACGTAGGTTACGGAACTCACATAAGCTGCATCTCCTACACACAGCATACAGAAAACACGGAAATAGCGCACGCCTAATTGCAGGTCACAGAACTCTTGGAAACAGAAACTCTCTACATTCAACATACAAAACTGTTTGAAACTGCATCTCCCTAGACCAAGGTTACAGAACTCCCATAAGCTGCGTCTCGTACACACAGCATAAGGAAAACCCGCATATAGCGAATAAGTATGCCCAGGCTACCGAAATCGCAGAAACAGCTTCTCTCTACATTCAACATACAAAACTCTTGCAAACCGCATGTCTCTAGACCAAGGTTACAGAACTCCCATAAGCTGCGTCTCCTACACAGAGCATAAGGAAAACCCCCATATAGTGAATGCCTAATTCCAGGCTACAGAAATCCAGTAAACAGCTTCTCCCTACACCCTGATACAGAACTTCGGTAAACTGTGTCTCTCTAATTCTAGGTTACAGAACTCCCATAAGCTGCGTCGGCTGCACTCAGGCTAAAGGAATCCCATATACAGCATATGCCTACACTCAGAATACAGAACTCGTGGAAACAGCTTCTCTCAACATTCAACATACAGAACTATTGGAAACTGCATCTGTATACACAAAGCTTACAGAACTCATGAAAGCTGCATCTGCTACACAGCATACAGAATATCCGCGAATAGCGAATGCCTAATTCCAGGCCACAGAACACTTGGAAACAGCTTCTCTCTACATTCAATATACAAATCTCTTGGAAACTGCATCTCTCTAGACCAATGTTACAGAACTCCCTTAAGCTGCATCTCGTACACACAGCAGACAAAAAACCCGCATATAGCGAATGCCTAATTCCAGGCCACAGAACTCTTGGAAGCAGCTTTTCTCTACATTCAACATACAAAACTCTTGGAAACTGCATCTCTCTAGACCAAGGTTACAGAACTCCCATAAGCTGCGTCTGCTGCACTCAGGCTACAGGATTCCCATATAGAGCATATGCCTACTCTCAGACTACAGAACTCTTGGAAACAGCTTCTCTCTACATTCAATATACTAATCTCTTGGAAACTGCATCTCTCTAGACCAATGTTACAGAACTCCCATAAGCTGCGTCTGATACACTCAGCATACAGAAAACCCGCATATAGTGAATACCTGCTCATAGGCTACAGAACATTTGGAAACAGCTTCTCTCTACATTCAACATACAAAACTCTTGGAAACCGCATCTCTCTAGACCAATGTTACAGAACTCCCATAAGCTGCGTCTGCTACACTCAGGCTATAGGAATCCCATATAGAGCGTATGCCTACTCTCAGACTACAGAACTTTGGAAACAGCTTCTCTCTACATTCAACATACAAAAATCTTGCAAACCGCATCTCTCTAGACCAAGGTTACACAACTCCCATCAGCTGCGTCTCCTACACACAGCATAAGGAAAACCCACATATAGCGAATAACTATGCCCAGGCTACCGAAATCGCAGAAACAGCTTCTCTCTACATTCAACCTACGGAACTCCTGGATACTCTATGTCTCTACACTTAGGTTCTTCAACTCCCTTAAGCTGCGTCTCCTACACAGAGCATACGGAACACTCGCATATAGCGAATATCTATGCCCAGGCTACCAAAATATTAGAAACAGCTTCTCATTACATTCAACATATGGAACTTATGGATACAGTATGTCTCTACACGTAGGTTACGGAACTCACATAAGCTGCATCTCCTACACACAGCATACAGAAAACACGGAAATAGCGCACGCCTAATTGCAGGTCACAGAACTCTTGGAAACAGCTTCTCTCTACATTCAACATACAAAACTGTTTGAAACTGCATCTCCCTAGACCAAGGTTACAGAACTCCCATAAGCTGCGTCTCGTACACACAGCATAAGGAAAACCCGCATATAGCGAATAAGTATGCCCAGGCTACCGAAATCGCAGAAACAGCTTCTCTCTACATTCAACATACGGAACTCCTGGATACTGTATGTCTCTACACTTAGGTTACGGAACTCCCGTAAGCTGCATCTCCTACACACAGCATACAGAAAACACCGAAATAACGCATGCCTAATACCAGGCCACAGAACCCTTGGAAACAGCTTCTCTCTACATACAACATACAAAACTCTTGGAAACTGCATCTCTCCAGACCAATGTTACAGAACTCCCATAAGCTGCGTCTCCTACACACAGCAGACAGAAAACCCGCATATAGCGAATGCCTAATTCCAGGCTACAGAAATCCAGTAAACAGCTTCTCCCTACACCCTGATACAGAACTTCGGTAAACTGTGTCTCTCTAATTCTAGGTTACAGAACTCCCATAAGCTGTGTCGGCTGCACTCAGGCTAAAGGAATCCCATATACAGCATATGCCTACACTCAGAATACAGAACTCGTGGAAACAGCTTCTCTCAACATTCAACATACAGAACTATTGGAAACTGCATCTGTATACACAAAGCTTACAGAACTCATGAAAGCTGCATCTGCTACACAGCGTACAGAATATCCGCAAATAGCGAATGCCTAATTCCAGGCCACAGAACACTTGGAAACAGCTTCTCTCTACATTCAATATACAAATCTCTTGGAAACTGCATCTCTCTAGACCAATGTTACAGAACTCCCGTAAGCTGCGTCTCCTACACACAGCAGACAAAAAACCCGCATATAGCGAATGCCTAATTCCAGGCCAAGAACTCTTGGAAACAGCTTTTCTCTACATTCAACATACAAAACTCTTGGAAACTGCATCTCTCTAGACCAAGGTTACAGAACTCCCATAAGCTGCGTCTGCTGCACTCAGGCTACAGGATTCCCATATAGAGCATATGCCTACTCTCAGACTACAGAACTCTTGGAAACAGCTTCTCTCTACATTCAATATACTAATCTCTTGGAAACTGCATCTCTCTAGACCAATGTTACAGAACTCCCATAAGCTGCGTCTGATACACTCAGCATACAGAAAACCCGCATATAGTGAATACCTGCTCATAGGCTACAGAACATTTGGAAACAGCTTCTCTCTACATTCAACATACAAAACTCTTGGAAACCGCATCTCTCTAGACCAATGTTACAGAACTCCCATAAGCTGCGTCTGCTACACTCAGGCTATAGGAATCCCATATAGAGCGTATGCCTACTCTCAGACTACAGAACTTTGGAAACAGCTTCTCTCTACATTCAACATACAAAAATCTTGCAAACCGCATCTCTCTAGACCAAGGTTACACAACTCCCATCAGCTGCGTCTCCTACACACAGCATAAGGAAAACCCACATATAGCGAATAACTATGCCCAGGCTACCGAAATCGCAGAAACAGCTTCTCTCTACATTCAACCTACGGAACTCCTGGATACTCTATGTCTCTACACTTAGGTTCTTCAACTCCCTTAAGCTGCGTCTCCTACACAGAGCATATGGAACACTCGCATATAGCGAATATCTATGCCCAGGCTACCAAAATATTAGAAACAGCTTCTCATTACATTCAACATATGGAACTTATGGATACAGTATGTCTCTACACGTAGGTTACGGAACTCACATAAGCTGCATCTCCTACACACAGCATACAGAAAACACGGAAATAGCGCACGCCTAATTGCAGGTCACAGAACTCTTGGAAACAGCTTCTCTCTACATTCAACATACAAAACTGTTTGAAACTGCATCTCCCTAGACCAAGGTTACAGAACTCCCATAAGCTGCGTCTCGTACACACAGCATAAGGAAAACCCGCATATAGCGAATAAGTATGCCCAGGCTACCGAAATCGCAGAAACAGCTTCTCTCTACATTCAACATACGGAACTCCTGGATACTGTATGTCTCTACACTTAGGTTATGGAACTCCCGTAAGCTGCATCTCCTACACACAGCATACAGAAAACACCGAAATAACGCATGCCTAATACCAGGCCACAGAACCCTTGGAAACAGCTTCTCTCTACATACAACATACAAAACTCTTGGAAACTGCATCTCTCCAGACCAATGTTACAGAACTCCCATAAGCTGCGTCTCCTACACACAGCAGACAGAAAACCCGCATATAGCGAATGCCTAATTCCAGGCTACAGAAATCCAGTAAACAGCTTCTCCCTACACCCTGATACAGAACTTCGGTAAACTGTGTCTCTCTAATTCTAGGTTACAGAACTCCCATAAGCTGTGTCGGCTGCACTCAGGCTAAAGGAATCCCATATACAGCATATTCCTACACTCAGAATACAGAACTCGTGGAAACAGCTTCTCTCAACATTCAACATACAGAACTATTGGAAACTGCATCTGTATACACAAAGCTTACAGAACTCATGAAAGCTGCATCTGCTACACAGCGTACAGAATATCCGCGAATAGCGAATGCCTAATTCCAGGCCACAGAACACTTGGAAACAGCTTCTCTCTACATTCAATATACAAATCTCTTGGAAACTGCATCTCTCTAGACCAATGTTACAGAACTCCCGTAAGCTGCGTCTCCTACACACAGCAGACAAAAAACCCGCATATAGCGAATGCCTAATTCCAGGCCAAGAACTCTTGGAAACAGCTTTTCTCTACATTCAACATACAAAACTCTTGGAAACTGCATCTCTCTAGACCAAGGTTACAGAACTCCCATAAGCTGCGTCTGCTGCACTCAGGCTACAGGATTCCCATATAGAGCATATGCCTACTCTCAGACTACAGAACTCTTGGAAACAGCTTCTCTCTACATTCAATATACTAATCTCTTGGAAACTGCATCTCTCTAGACCAATGTTACAGAACTCCCATAAGCTGCGTCTCCTACACACAGCAGACAAAACACCCGCATATAGCGAATGCCTAATTCCAGGCCACAGAACTCTTGGAAACAGCTTCTCTCTACATTCAATATACAAATATCTTGGAAACTGCATCTCTCTAGACCAATGTTACAGAACTCCCATAAGCTGCGTCTGCTGCACTCAGGCTACAGGATTCCCATATAGAGCATATGCCTACTCTCAGACTACAGAACTCTTGGAAACAGCTTCTCTCTACATTCAATATACAAATATCTTGGAAACTGCATCTCTCTAGACCAAGGTTACAGAACTCCCATAAGCTGCGTCTGCTGCACTCAGGCTACAGGATTCCCATATAGAGCATATGCCTACTCTCAGACTACAGAACTCTTGGAAACAGCTTCTCTCTACATTCAATATACTAATCTCTTGGAAACTGCATCTCTCTAGACCAATGTTACAGAACTCCCATAAGCTGCGTCTGATACACTCAGCATACAGAAAACCCGCATATAGTGAATACCTGCTCATAGGCTACAGAACTTTTGGAAACAGCTTCTCTCTACATTCAACATACAAAACTCTTGGAAACCGCATCTCTCTAGACCAATGTTACAGAACTCCCATAAGCTGCGTCTGCTGCACTCACGCTACAGGAATCCCATATAGAGTGTATGCCTACTCTCAGAATACAGAACTCATGGAAACAGCTTCTCTCAACATTCAACATACAGAACTATTGGAAACTGCATCTGTATACACAAAGCTTACAGAACTCACGAAAGCTGCATCTGCTACACAGCATACAGAATATCCGCAAATAGTGAATGTCTAATTCCAGGCCACAGAACTCTTGGAAACAGCTTCTCTCTACATTCAACATACAAAACTCTTGCAAACCGCATGTCTCTAGACCAAGGTTACAGAACTCCCATAAGCTGCGTCTCCTACACAGAGCATAAGGAAAACCCCCATATAGTGAATGCCTAATTCCAGGCTACAGAAATCCAGTAAACAGCTTCTCCCTACACCCTGATACAGAACTTCGGTAAACTGTGTCTCTCTAATTCTAGGTTACAGAACTCCCATAAGCTGCGTCGGCTGCACTCAGGCTAAAGGAATCCCATATACAGCATATGCCTACACTCAGAATACAGAACTCGTGGAAACAGCTTCTCTCAACATTCAACATACAGAACTATTGGAAACTGCATCTGTATACACAAAGCTTACAGAACTCATGAAAGCTGCATCTGCTACACAGCATACAGAATATCCGCGAATAGCGAATGCCTAATTCCAGGCCACAGAACACTTGGAAACAGCTTCTCTCTACATTCAATATACAAATCTCTTGGAAACTGCATCTCTCTAGACCAATGTTACAGAACTCCCGTAAGCTGCGTCTCCTACACACAGCAGACAAAAAACCCGCATATAGCGAATGCCTAATTCCAGGCCAAGAACTCTTGGAAACAGCTTTTCTCTACATTCAACATACAAAACTCTTGGAAACTGCATCTCTCTAGACCAAGGTTACAGAACTCCCATAAGCTGCGTCTGCTGCACTCAGGCTACAGGATTCCCATATAGAGCATATGCCTACTCTCAGACTACAGAACTCTTGGAAACAGCTTCTCTCTACATTCAATATACTAATCTCTTGGAAACTGCATCTCTCTAGACCAATGTTACAGAACTCCCATAAGCTGCGTCTCCTACACACAGCAGACAAAAAACCCGCATATAGCGAATGCCTAATTCCAGGCCACAGAACTCTTGGAAACAGCTTCTCTCTACATTCAATATACAAATATCTTGGAAACTGCATCTCTCTAGACCAATGTTACAGAACTCCCGTAAGCTGCGTCTCCTACACACAGCAGACAAAAAACCCGCATATAGCGAATGCCTAATTCCAGGCCAAGAACTCTTGGAAACAGCTTTTCTCTACATTCAACATACAAAACTCTTGGAAACTGCATCTCTCCAGACCAAGGTTACAGAACTCCCATAAGCTGCGTCTGCTGCACTCAGGCTACAGGATTCCCATATAGAGCATATGCCTACTCTCAGACTACAGAACTCTTGGAAACAGCTTCTCTCTACATTCAATATACTAATCTCTTGGAAACTGCATCTCTCTAGACCAATGTTACAGAACTCCCATAAGCTGCGTCTGATACACTCAGCATACAGAAAACCCGCATATAGTGAATACCTGCTCATAGGCTGCAGAACTTTTGGAAACAGCTTCTCTCTACATTCAACATACAAAACTCTTGGAAACCGCATCTCTCTAGACCAATGTTACAGAACTCCCATAAGCTGCGTCTGCTGCACTCACGCTACAGGAATCCCATATAGAGTGTATGCCTACTCTCAGAATACAGAACTCATGGAAACAGCTTCTCTCAACATTCAACATACAGAACTATTGGAAACTGCATCTGTATACACAAAGCTTACAGAACTCACGAAAGCTGCATCTGCTACACAGCATACAGAATATCCGCAAATAGTGAATGTCTAATTCCAGGCCACAGAACTCTTGGAAACAGCTTCTCTCTACATTCAACATACAAAACTCTTGCAAACCGCATGTCTCTAGACCAAGGTTACAGAACTCCCATAAGCTGCGTCTCCTACACAGAGCATAAGGAAAACCCCCATATAGTGAATGCCTAATTCCAGGCTACAGAAATCCAGTAAACAGCTTCTCCCTACACCCTGATACAGAACTTCGGTAAACTGTGTCTCTCTAATTCTAGGTTACAGAACTCCCATAAGCTGCGTCGGCTGCACTCAGGCTGAAGGAATCCCATATACAGCATATGCCTACACTCAGAATACAGAACTCGTGGAAACAGCTTCTCTCAACATTCAACATACAGAACTATTGGAAACTGCATCTGTATACACAAAGCTTACAGAACTCACGAAAGATGCATCTGCTACACAGCATACAGAATATCCGCGAATAGCGAATGCCTAATTCCAGGCCACAGAACACTTGGAAACAGCTTCTCTCTACATTCAACATACAAAACTCTTGGAAACTGCATCTCTCTAGACCAAGGTTACAGAACTCCCGTAAGCTGCGTCTCCTACACACAGCAGACAAAAAACCCGCATATAGCGAATGCCTAATTCCAGGCCAAGAACTCTTGGAAACAGCTTTTCTCTACATTCAACATACAAAACTCTTGGAAACTGCATCTCTCTAGACCAAGGTTACAGAACTCCCATAAGCTGCGTCTGCTGCACTCAGGCTACAGGATTCCCATATAGAGCATATGCCTACTCTCAGACTACAGAACTCTTGGAAACAGCTTCTCTCTACATTCAATATACTAATCTCTTGGAAACTGCATCTCTCTAGACCAATGTTACAGAACTCCCATAAGCTGCGTCTCCTACACACAGCAGACAAAACACCCGCATATAGCGAATGCCTAATTCCAGGCCACAGAACTCTTGGAAACAGCTTCTCTCTACATTCAATATACAAATATCTTGGAAACTGCATCTCTCTAGACCAATGTTACAGAACTCCCATAAGCTGCGTCTGCTGCACTCAGGCTACAGGATTCCCATATAGAGCATATGCCTACTCTCAGACTACAGAACTCTTGGAAACAGCTTCTCTCTACATTCAATATACAAATATCTTGGAAACTGCATCTCTCTAGACCAAGGTTACAGAACTCCCATAAGCTGCGTCTGCTGCACTCAGGCTACAGGATTCCCATATAGAGCATATGCCTACTCTCAGACTACAGAACTCTTGGAAACAGCTTCTCTCTACATTCAATATACTAATCTCTTGGAAACTGCATCTCTCTAGACCAATGTTACAGAACTCCCATAAGCTGCGTCTGATACACTCAGCATACAGAAAACACGCATATAGTGAATACCTGCTCATAGGCTACAGAACTTTTGGAAACAGCTTCTCTCTACATTCAACATACAAAACTCTTGGAAACCGCATCTCTCTAGACCAATGTTACAGAACTCCCATAAGCTGCGTCTGCTACACTCAGGCTATAGGAATCCCATATAGAGCGTATGCCTACTCTCAGACTACAGAACTTTGGAAACAGCTTCTCTCTACATTCAACATACAAAAATCTTGCAAACCGCATCTCTCTAGACCAAGGTTACACAACTCCCATCAGCTGCGTCTCCTACACACAGCATAAGGAAAACCCACATATAGCGAATAACTATGCCCAGGCTACCGAAATCGCAGAAACAGCTTCTCTCTACATTCAACCTACGGAACTCCTGGATACTCTATGTCTCTACACTTAGGTTCTTCAACTCCCTTAAGCTGCGTCTCCTACACAGAGCATACGGAACACTCGCATATAGCGAATATCTATGCCCAGCCTACCAAAATATTAGAAACAGCTTCTCATTACATTCAACATATGGAACTTATGGATACAGTATGTCTCTACACGTAGGTTACGGAACTCACATAAGCTGCATCTCCTACACACAGCATACAGAAAACACGGAAATAGCGCACGCCTAATTGCAGGTCACAGAACTCTTGGAAACAGCTTCTCTCTACATTCAACATACAAAACTGTTTGAAACTGCATCTCCCTAGACCAAGGTTACAGAACTCCCATAAGCTGCGTCTCGTACACACAGCATAAGGAAAACCCGCATATAGCGAATAAGTATGCCCAGGCTACCGAAATCGCAGAAACAGCTTCTCTCTACATTCAACATACGGAACTCCTGGATACTGTATGTCTCTACACTTAGGTTACGGAAATCCCGTAAGCTGCATCTCCTACACACAGCATACAGAAAACACCGAAATAATGCATGCCTAATACCAGGCCACAGAACCCTTGGAAACAGCTTCTCTCTACATACAACATACAAAACTCTTGGAAACTGCATCTCTCCAGACCAATGTTACAGAACTCCCATAAGCTGCGTCTCCTACACACAGCAGACAGAAAACCCGCATATAGCGAATGCCTAATTCCAGGCTACAGAAATCCAGTAAACAGCTTCTCCCTACACCCTGATACAGAACTTCGGTAAACTGTGTCTCTCTAATTCTAGGTTACAGAACTCCCATAAGCTGCGTCGGCTGCACTCAGGCTAAAGGAATCCCATATACAGCATATTCCTACACTCAGAATACAGAACTCGTGGAAACAGCTTCTCTCAACATTCAACATACAGAACTATTGGAAACTGCATCTGTATACACAAAGCTTACAGAACTCATGAAAGCTGCATCTGCTGCACAGCATACAGAATATCCGCAAATAGTGAATGTCTAATTCCAGGCCACAGAACTCTTGGAAACAGCTTCTCTCTACATTCAATATACAAATCTCTTGGAAACTGCATCTCTCTAGACCAATGTTACAGAACTCCCTTAAGCTGCATCTCGTACACACAGCAGACAAAAAACCCGCATATAGCGAATGCCTAATTCCAGGCCACAGAACTCTTGGAAGCAGCTTTTCTCTACATTCAACATACAAAACTCTTGGAAACTGCATCTCTCTAGACCAAGGTTACAGAACTCCCATAAGCTGCGTCTGCTGCACTCAGGCTACAGGATTCCCATATAGAGCATATGCCTACTCTCAGACTACAGAACTCTTGGAAACAGCTTCTCTCTACATTCAATATACTAATCTCTTGGAAACTGCATCTCTCTAGACCAATGTTACAGAACTCCCATAAGCTGCGTCTGATACACTCAGCATACAGAAAACCCGCATATAGTGAATACCTGCTCATAGGCTACAGAACATTTGGAAACAGCTTCTCTCTACATTCAACATACAAAACTCTTGGAAACCGCATCTCTCTAGACCAATGTTACAGAACTCCCATAAGCTGCGTCTGCTACACTCAGGCTATAGGAATCCCATATAGAGCGTATGCCTACTCTCAGACTACAGAACTTTGGAAACAGCTTCTCTCTACATTCAACATACAAAAATCTTGCAAACCGCATCTCTCTAGACCAAGGTTACACAACTCCCATCAGCTGCGTCTCCTACACACAGCATAAGGAAAACCCACATATAGCGAATAACTATGCCCAGGCTACCGAAATCGCAGAAACAGCTTCTCTCTACATTCAACCTACGGAACTCCTGGATACTGTATGTCTCTACACTTAGGTTCTTCAACTCCCTTAAGCTGCGTCTCCTACACAGAGCATACGGAACACTCGCATATAGCGAATATCTATGCCCAGGCTACCAAAATATTAGAAACAGCTTCTCATTACATTCAACATATGGAACTTATGGATACAGTATGTCTCTACACGTAGGTTACGGAACTCACATAAGCTGCATCTCCTACACACAGCATACAGAAAACACGGAAATAGCGCACGCCTAATTGCAGGTCACAGAACTCTTGGAAACAGCTTCTCTCTACATTCAACATACAAAACTGTTTGAAACTGCATCTCCCTAGACCAAGGTTACAGAACTCCCATAAGCTGCGTCTCGTACACACAGCATAAGGAAAACCCGCATATAGCGAATAAGTATGCCCAGGCTACCGAAATCGCAGAAACAGCTTCTCTCTACATTCAACATACGGAACTCCTGGATACTGTATGTCTCTACACTTAGGTTATGGAACTCCCGTAAGCTGCATCTCCTACACACAGCATACAGAAAACACCGAAATAACGCATGCCTAATACCAGGCCACAGAACCCTTGGAAACAGCTTCTCTCTACATACAACATACAAAACTCTTGGAAACTGCATCTCTCCAGACCAATGTTACAGAACTCCCATAAGCTGCGTCTCCTACACACAGCAGACAGAAAACCCGCATATAGCGAATGCCTAATTCCAGGCTACAGAAATCCAGTAAACAGCTTCTCCCTACACCCTGATACAGAACTTCGGTAAACTGTGTCTCTCTAATTCTAGGTTACAGAACTCCCATAAGCTGTGTCGGCTGCACTCAGGCTAAAGGAATCCCATATACAGCATATTCCTACACTCAGAATACAGAACTCGTGGAAACAGCTTCTCTCAACATTCAACATACAGAACTATTGGAAACTGCATCTGTATACACAAAGCTTACAGAACTCATGAAAGCTGCATCTGCTACACAGCGTACAGAATATCCGCGAATAGCGAATGCCTAATTCCAGGCCACAGAACACTTGGAAACAGCTTCTCTCTACATTCAATATACTAATCTCTTGGAAACTGCATCTATCTAGACCAATGTTACAGAACTCCCATAAGCTGCGTCTCCTACACACAGCAGACAAAAAACCCGCATATAGCGAATGCCTAATTCCAGGCCACAGAACTCTTGGAAACAGCTTCTCTCTACATTCAATATACAAATATCTTGGAAACTGCATCTCTCTAGACCAATGTTACAGAACTCCCGTAAGCTGCGTCTCCTACACACAGCAGACAAAAAACCCGCATATAGCGAATGCCTAATTCCAGGCCAAGAACTCTTGGAAACAGCTTTTCTCTACATTCAACATACAAAACTCTTGGAAACTGCATCTCTCTAGACCAAGGTTACAGAACTCCCATAAGCTGCGTCTGCTGCACTCAGGCTACAGGATTCCCATATAGAGCATATGCCTACTCTCAGACTACAGAACTCTTGGAAACAGCTTCTCTCTACATTCAATATACTAATCTCTTGGAAACTGCATCTCTCTAGACCAATGTTACAGAACTCCCATAAGCTGCGTCTCCTACACACAGCAGACAAAAAACCCGCATATAGCGAATGCCTAATTCCAGGCCACAGAACTCTTGGAAACAGCTTCTCTCTACATTCAATATACAAATATCTTGGAAACTGCATCTCTCTAGACCAATGTTACAGAACTCCCGTAAGCTGCGTCTCCTACACACAGCAGACAAAAAACCCGCATATAGCGAATGCCTAATTCCAGGCCAAGAACTCTTGGAAACAGCTTTTCTCTACATTCAACATACAAAACTCTTGGAAACTGCATCTCTCCAGACCAAGGTTACAGAACTCCCATAAGCTGCGTCTGCTGCACTCAGGCTACAGGATTCCCATATAGAGCATATGCCTACTCTCAGACTACAGAACTCTTGGAAACAGCTTCTCTCTACATTCAATATACTAATCTCTTGGAAACTGCATCTCTCTAGACCAATGTTACAGAACTCCCATAAGCTGCGTCTGATACACTCAGCATACAGAAAACCCGCATATAGTGAATACCTGCTCATAGGCTACAGAACTTTTGGAAACAGCTTCTCTCTACATTCAACATACAAAACTCTTGGAAACCGCATCTCTCTAGACCAATGTTACAGAACTCCCATAAGCTGCGTCTGCTGCACTCACGCTACAGGAATCCCATATAGAGTGTATGCCTACTCTCAGAATACAGAACTCATGGAAACAGCTTCTCTCAACATTCAACATACAGAACTATTGGAAACTGCATCTGTATACACAAAGCTTACAGAACTCACGAAAGCTGCATCTGCTACACAGCATACAGAATATCCGCAAATAGTGAATGTCTAATTCCAGGCCACAGAACTCTTGGAAACAGCTTCTCTCTACATTCAACATACAAAACTCTTGCAAACCGCATGTCTCTAGACCAAGGTTACAGAACTCCCATAAGCTGCGTCTCCTACACAGAGCATAAGGAAAACCCCCATATAGTGAATGCCTAATTCCAGGCTACAGAAATCCAGTAAACAGCTTCTCCCTACACCCTGATACAGAACTTCGGTAAACTGTGTCTCTCTAATTCTAGGTTACAGAACTCCCATAAGCTGCGTCGGCTGCACTCAGGCTGAAGGAATCCCATATACAGCATATGCCTACACTCAGAATACAGAACTCGTGGAAACAGCTTCTCTCAACATTCAACATACAGAACTATTGGAAACTGCATCTGTATACACAAAGCTTACAGAACTCACGAAAGATGCATCTGCTACACAGCATACAGAATATCCGCGAATAGCGAATGCCTAATTCCAGGCCACAGAACACTTGGAAACAGCTTCTCTCTACATTCAACATACAAAACTCTTGGAAACTGCATCTCTCTAGACCAAGGTTACAGAACTCCCGTAAGCTGCGTCTCCTACACACAGCAGACAAAAAACCCGCATATAGCGAATGCCTAATTCCAGGCCAAGAACTCTTGGAAACAGCTTTTCTCTACATTCAACATACAAAACTCTTGGAAACTGCATCTCTCTAGACCAAGGTTACAGAACTCCCATAAGCTGCGTCTGCTGCACTCAGGCTACAGGATTCCCATATAGAGCATATGCCTACTCTCAGACTACAGAACTCTTGGAAACAGCTTCTCTCTACATTCAATATACTAATCTCTTGGAAACTGCATCTCTCTAGACCAATGTTACAGAACTCCCATAAGCTGCGTCTGATACACTCAGCATACAGAAAACCCGCATATAGTGAATACCTGCTCATAGGCTACAGAACTTTTGGAAACAGCTTCTCTCTACATTCAACATACAAAACTCTTGGAAACCGCATCTCTCTAGACCAATGTTACAGAACTCCCATAAGCTGCGTCTGCTGCACTCACGCTACAGGAATCCCATATAGAGTGTATGCCTACTCTCAGAATACAGAACTCATGGAAACAGCTTCTCTCAACATTCAACATACAGAACTATTGGAAACTGCATCTGTATACACAAAGCTTACAGAACTCACGAAAGCTGCATCTGCTACACAGCATACAGAATATCCGCAAATAGTGAATGTCTAATTCCAGGCCACAGAACTCTTGGAAACAGCTTCTCTCTACATTCAACATACAAAACTCTTGCAAACCGCATGTCTCTAGACCAAGGTTACAGAACTCCCATAAGCTGCGTCTCCTACACAGAGCATAAGGAAAACCCCCATATAGTGAATGCCTAATTCCAGGCTACAGAAATCCAGTAAACAGCTTCTCCCTACACCCTGATACAGAACTTCGGTAAACTGTGTCTCTCTAATTCTAGGTTACAGAACTCCCATAAGCTGCGTCGGCTGCACTCAGGCTAAAGGAATCCCATATATACAGCATATGCCTACACTCAGAATACAGAACTCGTGGAAACAGCTTCTCTCAACATTCAACATACAGAACTATTGGAAACTGCATCTGTATACACAAAGCTTACAGAACTCATGAAAGCTGCATCTGCTACACAGCATACAGAATATCCGCGAATAGCGAATGCCTAATTCCAGGCCACAGAACACTTGGAAACAGCTTCTCTACATTCAATATACAAATCTCTTGGAAACTGCATCTCTCTAGACCAATGTTACAGAACTCCCGTAAGCTGCGTCTCCTACACACAGCAGACAAAAAACCCGCATATAGCGAATGCCTAATTCCAGGCCAAGAACTCTTGGAAACAGCTTTTCTCTACATTCAACATACAAAACTCTTGGAAACTGCATCTCTCTAGACCAAGGTTACAGAACTCCCATAAGCTGCGTCTGCTGCACTCAGGCTACAGGATTCCCATATAGAGCATATGCCTACTCTCAGACTACAGAACTCTTGGAAACAGCTTCTCTCTACATTCAATATACTAATCTCTTGGAAACTGCATCTCTCTAGACCAATGTTACAGAACTCCCATAAGCTGCGTCTCCTACACACAGCAGACAAAAAACCCGCATATAGCGAATGCCTAATTCCAGGCCACAGAACTCTTGGAAACAGCTTCTCTCTACATTCAATATACAAATATCTTGGAAACTGCATCTCTCTAGACCAATGTTACAGAACTCCCGTAAGCTGCGTCTCCTACACACAGCAGACAAAAAACCCGCATATAGCGAATGCCTAATTCCAGGCCAAGAACTCTTGGAAACAGCTTTTCTCTACATTCAACATACAAAACTCTTGGAAACTGCATCTCTCCAGACCAAGGTTACAGAACTCCCATAAGCTGCGTCTGCTGCACTCAGGCTACAGGATTCCCATATAGAGCATATGCCTACTCTCAGACTACAGAACTCTTGGAAACAGCTTCTCTCTACATTCAATATACTAATCTCTTGGAAACTGCATCTCTCTAGACCAATGTTACAGAACTCCCATAAGCTGCGTCTGATACACTCAGCATACAGAAAACCCGCATATAGTGAATACCTGCTCATAGGCTACAGAACTCTTGGAAACAGCTTCTCTCTACATTCAACATACAAAACTCTTGGAAACCGCATCTCTCTAGACCAATGTTACAGAACTCCCATAAGCTGCGTCTGCTGCACTCACGCTACAGGAATCCCATATAGAGTGTATGCCTACTCTCAGAATACAGAACTCATGGAAACAGCTTCTCTCAACATTCAACATACAGAACTATTGGAAACTGCATCTGTATACACAAAGCTTACAGAACTCACGAAAGCTGCATCTGCTACACAGCATACAGAATATCCGCAAATAGTGAATGTCTAATTCCAGGCCACAGAACTCTTGGAAACAGCTTCTCTCTACATTCAACATACAAAACTCTTGCAAACCGCATGTCTCTAGACCAAGGTTACAGAACTCCCATAAGCTGCGTCTCCTACACAGAGCATAAGGAAAACCCCCATATAGTGAATGCCTAATTCCAGGCTACAGAAATCCAGTAAACAGCTTCTCCCTACACCCTGATACAGAACTTCGGTAAACTGTGTCTCTCTAATTCTAGGTTACAGAACTCCCATAAGCTGCGTCGGCTGCACTCAGGCTAAAGGAATCCCATATACAGCATATGCCTACACTCAGAATACAGAACTCGTGGAAACAGCTTCTCTCAACATTCAACATACAGAACTATTGGAAACTGCATCTGTATACACAAAGCTTACAGAACTCATGAAAGCTGCATCTGCTACACAGCATACAGAATATCCGTGAATAGCGAATGCCTAATTCCAGGCCACAGAACACTTGGAAACAGCTTCTCTACATTCAATATACAAATCTCTTGGAAACTGCATCTCTCTAGACCAATGTTACAGAACTCCCGTAAGCTGCGTCTCCTACACACAGCAGACAAAAAACCCGCATATAGCGAATGCCTAATTCCAGGCCAAGAACTCTTGGAAACAGCTTTTTCTCTACATTCAACATACAAAACTCTTGGAAACTGCATCTCTCTAGACCAAGGTTACAGAACTCCCATAAGCTGCGTCTGCTGCACTCAGGCTACAGGATTCCCATATAGAGCATATGCCTACTCTCAGACTACAGAACTCTTGGAAACAGCTTCTCTCTACATTCAATATACTAATCTCTTGGAAACTGCATCTCTCTAGACCAATGTTACAGAACTCCCATAAGCTGCGTCTCCTACACACAGCAGACAAAACACCCGCATATAGCGAATGCCTAATTCCAGGCCACAGAACTCTTGGAAACAGCTTCTCTCTACATTCAATATACAAATATCTTGGAAACTGCATCTCTCTAGACCAATGTTACAGAACTCCCATAAGCTGCGTCTGCTGCACTCAGGCTACAGGATTCCCATATAGAGCATATGCCTACTCTCAGACTACAGAACTCTTGGAAACAGCTTCTCTCTACATTCAATATACAAATATCTTGGAAACTGCATCTCTCTAGACCAAGGTTACAGAACTCCCATAAGCTGCGTCTGCTGCACTCAGGCTACAGGATTCCCATATAGAGCATATGCCTACTCTCAGACTACAGAACTCTTGGAAACAGCTTCTCTCTACATTCAATATACTAATCTCTTGGAAACTGCATCTCTCTAGACCAATGTTACAGAACTCCCATAAGCTGCGTCTGATACACTCAGCATACAGAAAACCCGCATATAGTGAATACCTGCTCATAGGCTACAGAACTTTTGGAAACAACTTCTCTCTACATTCAACATACAAAACTCTTGGAAACCGCATCTCTCTAGACCAATGTTACAGAACTCCCATAAGCTGCGTCTGCTGCACTCACGCTACAGGAATCCCATATAGAGTGTATGCCTACTCTCAGAATACAGAACTCATGGAAACAGCTTCTCTCAACATTCAACATACAGAACTATTGGAAACTGCATCTGTATACACAAAGCTTACAGAACTCACGAAAGCTGCATCTGCTACACAGCATACAGAATATCCGCAAATAGTGAATGTCTAATTCCAGGCCACAGAACTCTTGGAAACAGCTTCTCTCTACATTCAACATACAAAACTCTTGCAAACCGCATGTCTCTAGACCAAGGTTACAGAACTCCCATAAGCTGCGTCTCCTACACAGAGCATAAGGAAAACCCCCATATAGTGAATGCCTAATTCCAGGCTACAGAAATCCAGTAAACAGCTTCTCCCTACACCCTGATACAGAACTTCGGTAAACTGTGTCTCTCTAATTCTAGGTTACAGAACTCCCATAAGCTGCGTCGGCTGCACTCAGGCTAAAGGAATCCCATATACAGCATATGCCTACACTCAGAATACAGAACTCGTGGAAACAGCTTCTCTCAACATTCAACATACAGAACTATTGGAAACTGCATCTGTATACACAAAGCTTACAGAACTCATGAAAGCTGCATCTGCTACACAGCATACAGAATATCCGCGAATAGCGAATGCCTAATTCCAGGCCACAGAACACTTGGAAACAGCTTCTCTCTACATTCAATATACAAATCTCTTGGAAACTGCATCTCTCTAGACCAATGTTACAGAACTCCCGTAAGCTGCGTCTCCTACACACAGCAGACAAAAAACCCGCATATAGCGAATGCCTAATTCCAGGCCAAGAACTCTTGGAAACAGCTTTTCTCTACATTCAACATACAAAACTCTTGGAAACTGCATCTCTCTAGACCAAGGTTACAGAACTCCCATAAGCTGCGTCTGCTGCACTCAGGCTACAGGATTCCCATATAGAGCATATGCCTACTCTCAGACTACAGAACTCTTGGAAACAGCTTCTCTCTACATTCAATATACTAATCTCTTGGAAACTGCATCTCTCTAGACCAATGTTACAGAACTCCCATAAGCTGCGTCTCCTACACACAGCAGACAAAAAACCCGCATATAGCGAATGCCTAATTCCAGGCCACAGAACTCTTGGAAACAGCTTCTCTCTACATTCAATATACAAATATCTTGGAAACTGCATCTCTCTAGACCAATGTTACAGAACTCCCGTAAGCTGCGTCTCCTACACACAGCAGACAAAAAACCCGCATATAGCGAATGCCTAATTCCAGGCCAAGAACTCTTGGAAACAGCTTTTCTCTACATTCAACATACAAAACTCTTGGAAACTGCATCTCTCCAGACCAAGGTTACAGAACTCCCATAAGCTGCGTCTGCTGCACTCAGGCTACAGGATTCCCATATAGAGCATATGCCTACTCTCAGACTACAGAACTCTTGGAAACAGCTTCTCTCTACATTCAATATACTAATCTCTTGGAAACTGCATCTCTCTAGACCAATGTTACAGAACTCCCATAAGCTGCGTCTGATATACTCAGCATACAGAAAACCCGCATATAGTGAATACCTGCTCATAGGCTACAGAACTTTTGGAAACAGCTTCTCTCTACATTCAACATACAAAACTCTTGGAAACCGCATCTCTCTAGACCAATGTTACAGAACTCCCATAAGCTGCGTCTGCTGCACTCACGCTACAGGAATCCCATATAGAGTGTATGCCTACTCTCAGAGTACAGAACTCATGGAAACAGCTTCTCTCAACATTCAACATACAGAACTATTGGAAACTGCATCTGTATACACAAAGCTTACAGAACTCACGAAAGCTGCATCTGCTACACAGCATACAGAATATCCGCAAATAGTGAATGTCTAATTCCAGGCCACAGAACTCTTGGAAACAGCTTCTCTCTACATTCAACATACAAAACTCTTGCAAACCGCATGTCTCTAGACCAAGGTTACAGAACTCCCATAAGCTGCGTCTCCTACACAGAGCATAAGGAAAACCCCCATATAGTGAATGCCTAATTCCAGGCTACAGAAATCCAGTAAACAGCTTCTCCCTACACCCTGATACAGAACTTCGGTAAACTGTGTCTCTCTAATTCTAGGTTACAGAACTCCCATAAGCTGCGTCGGCTGCACTCAGGCTAAAGGAATCCCATATACAGCATATGCCTACACTCAGAATACAGAACTCGTGGAAACAGCTTCTCTCAACATTCAACATACAGAACTATTGGAAACTGCATCTGTATACACAAAGCTTACAGAACTCATGAAAGCTGCATCTGCTACACAGCATACAGAATATCCGCGAATAGCGAATGCCTAATTCCAGGCCACAGAACACTTGGAAACAGCTTCTCTCTACATTCAATATACAAATCTCTTGGAAACTGCATCTCTCTAGACCAATGTTACAGAACTCCCGTAAGCTGCGTCTCCTACACACAGCAGACAAAAAACCCGCATATAGCGAATGCCTAATTCCAGGCCAAGAACTCTTGGAAACAGCTTTTCTCTACATTCAACATACAAAACTCTTGGAAACTGCATCTCTCTAGACCAATGTTACAGAACTCCCATAAGCTGCGTCTGCTGCACTCAGGCTACAGGATTCCCATATAGAGCATATGCCTACTCTCAGACTACAGAACTCTTGGAAACAGCTTCTCTCTACATTCAATATACAAATATCTTGGAAACTGCATCTCTCTAGACCAAGGTTACAGAACTCCCATAAGCTGCGTCTGCTGCACTCAGGCTACAGGATTCCCATATAGAGCATATGCCTACTCTCAGACTACAGAACTCTTGGAAACAGCTTCTCTCTACATTCAATATACTAATCTCTTGGAAACTGCATCTCTCTAGACCAATGTTACAGAACTCCCATAAGCTGCGTCTGATACACTCAGCATACAGAAAACACGCATATAGTGAATACCTGCTCATAGGCTACAGAACTTTTGGAAACAGCTTCTCTCTACATTCAACATACAAAACTCTTGGAAACCGCATCTCTCTAGACCAATGTTACAGAACTCCCATAAGCTGCGTCTGCTACACTCAGGCTATAGGAATCCCATATAGAGCGTATGCCTACTCTCAGACTACAGAACTTTGGAAACAGCTTCTCTCTACATTCAACATACAAAAATCTTGCAAACCGCATCTCTCTAGACCAAGGTTACACAACTCCCATCAGCTGCGTCTCCTACACACAGCATAAGGAAAACCCACATATAGCGAATAACTATGCCCAGGCTACCGAAATCGCAGAAACAGCTTCTCTCTACATTCAACCTACGGAACTCCTGGATACTCTATGTCTCTACACTTAGGTTCTTCAACTCCCTTAAGCTGCGTCTCCTACACAGAGCATACGGAACACTCGCATATAGCGAATATCTATGCCCAGCCTACCAAAATATTAGAAACAGCTTCTCATTACATTCAACATATGGAACTTATGGATACAGTATGTCTCTACACGTAGGTTACGGAACTCACATAAGCTGCATCTCCTACACACAGCATACAGAAAACACGGAAATAGCGCACGCCTAATTGCAGGTCACAGAACTCTTGGAAACAGCTTCTCTCTACATTCAACATACAAAACTGTTTGAAACTGCATCTCCCTAGACCAAGGTTACAGAACTCCCATAAGCTGCGTCTCGTACACACAGCATAAGGAAAACCCGCATATAGCGAATAAGTATGCCCAGGCTACCGAAATCGCAGAAACAGCTTCTCTCTACATTCAACATACGGAACTCCTGGATACTGTATGTCTCTACACTTAGGTTACGGAAATCCCGTAAGCTGCATCTCCTACACACAGCATACAGAAAACACCGAAATAATGCATGCCTAATACCAGGCCACAGAACCCTTGGAAACAGCTTCTCTCTACATACAACATACAAAACTCTTGGAAACTGCATCTCTCCAGACCAATGTTACAGAACTCCCATAAGCTGCGTCTCCTACACACAGCAGACAGAAAACCCGCATATAGCGAATGCCTAATTCCAGGCTACAGAAATCCAGTAAACAGCTTCTCCCTACACCCTGATACAGAACTTCGGTAAACTGTGTCTCTCTAATTCTAGGTTACAGAACTCCCATAAGCTGCGTCGGCTGCACTCAGGCTAAAGGAATCCCATATACAGCATATTCCTACACTCAGAATACAGAACTCGTGGAAACAGCTTCTCTCAACATTCAACATACAGAACTATTGGAAACTGCATCTGTATACACAAAGCTTACAGAACTCATGAAAGCTGCATCTGCTGCACAGCATACAGAATATCCGCAAATAGTGAATGTCTAATTCCAGGCCACAGAACTCTTGGAAACAGCTTCTCTCTACATTCAATATACAAATCTCTTGGAAACTGCATCTCTCTAGACCAATGTTACAGAACTCCCTTAAGCTGCATCTCGTACACACAGCAGACAAAAAACCCGCATATAGCGAATGCCTAATTCCAGGCCACAGAACTCTTGGAAGCAGCTTTTCTCTACATTCAACATACAAAACTCTTGGAAACTGCATCTCTCTAGACCAAGGTTACAGAACTCCCATAAGCTGCGTCTGCTGCACTCAGGCTACAGGATTCCCATATAGAGCATATGCCTACTCTCAGACTACAGAACTCTTGGAAACAGCTTCTCTCTACATTCAATATACTAATCTCTTGGAAACTGCATCTCTCTAGACCAATGTTACAGAACTCCCATAAGCTGCGTCTGATACACTCAGCATACAGAAAACCCGCATATAGTGAATACCTGCTCATAGGCTACAGAACATTTGGAAACAGCTTCTCTCTACATTCAACATACAAAACTCTTGGAAACCGCATCTCTCTAGACCAATGTTACAGAACTCCCATAAGCTGCGTCTGCTACACTCAGGCTATAGGAATCCCATATAGAGCGTATGCCTACTCTCAGACTACAGAACTTTGGAAACAGCTTCTCTCTACATTCAACATACAAAAATCTTGCAAACCGCATCTCTCTAGACCAAGGTTACACAACTCCCATCAGCTGCGTCTCCTACACACAGCATAAGGAAAACCCACATATAGCGAATAACTATGCCCAGGCTACCGAAATCGCAGAAACAGCTTCTCTCTACATTCAACCTACGGAACTCCTGGATACTGTATGTCTCTACACTTAGGTTCTTCAACTCCCTTAAGCTGCGTCTCCTACACAGAGCATACGGAACACTCGCATATAGCGAATATCTATGCCCAGGCTACCAAAATATTAGAAACAGCTTCTCATTACATTCAACATATGGAACTTATGGATACAGTATGTCTCTACACGTAGGTTACGGAACTCACATAAGCTGCATCTCCTACACACAGCATACAGAAAACACGGAAATAGCGCACGCCTAATTGCAGGTCACAGAACTCTTGGAAACAGCTTCTCTCTACATTCAACATACAAAACTGTTTGAAACTGCATCTCCCTAGACCAAGGTTACAGAACTCCCATAAGCTGCGTCTCGTACACACAGCATAAGGAAAACCCGCATATAGCGAATAAGTATGCCCAGGCTACCGAAATCGCAGAAACAGCTTCTCTCTACATTCAACATACGGAACTCCTGGATACTGTATGTCTCTACACTTAGGTTATGGAACTCCCGTAAGCTGCATCTCCTACACACAGCATACAGAAAACACCGAAATAACGCATGCCTAATACCAGGCCACAGAACCCTTGGAAACAGCTTCTCTCTACATACAACATACAAAACTCTTGGAAACTGCATCTCTCCAGACCAATGTTACAGAACTCCCATAAGCTGCGTCTCCTACACACAGCAGACAGAAAACCCGCATATAGCGAATGCCTAATTCCAGGCTACAGAAATCCAGTAAACAGCTTCTCCCTACACCCTGATACAGAACTTCGGTAAACTGTGTCTCTCTAATTCTAGGTTACAGAACTCCCATAAGCTGTGTCGGCTGCACTCAGGCTAAAGGAATCCCATATACAGCATATTCCTACACTCAGAATACAGAACTCGTGGAAACAGCTTCTCTCAACATTCAACATACAGAACTATTGGAAACTGCATCTGTATACACAAAGCTTACAGAACTCATGAAAGCTGCATCTGCTACACAGCGTACAGAATATCCGCGAATAGCGAATGCCTAATTCCAGGCCACAGAACACTTGGAAACAGCTTCTCTCTACATTCAATATACTAATCTCTTGGAAACTGCATCTATCTAGACCAATGTTACAGAACTCCCATAAGCTGCGTCTCCTACACACAGCAGACAAAAAACCCGCATATAGCGAATGCCTAATTCCAGGCCACAGAACTCTTGGAAACAGCTTCTCTCTACATTCAATATACAAATATCTTGGAAACTGCATCTCTCTAGACCAATGTTACAGAACTCCCGTAAGCTGCGTCTCCTACACACAGCAGACAAAAAACCCGCATATAGCGAATGCCTAATTCCAGGCCAAGAACTCTTGGAAACAGCTTTTCTCTACATTCAACATACAAAACTCTTGGAAACTGCATCTCTCTAGACCAAGGTTACAGAACTCCCATAAGCTGCGTCTGCTGCACTCAGGCTACAGGATTCCCATATAGAGCATATGCCTACTCTCAGACTACAGAACTCTTGGAAACAGCTTCTCTCTACATTCAATATACTAATCTCTTGGAAACTGCATCTCTCTAGACCAATGTTACAGAACTCCCATAAGCTGCGTCTCCTACACACAGCAGACAAAAAACCCGCATATAGCGAATGCCTAATTCCAGGCCACAGAACTCTTGGAAACAGCTTCTCTCTACATTCAATATACAAATATCTTGGAAACTGCATCTCTCTAGACCAATGTTACAGAACTCCCGTAAGCTGCGTCTCCTACACACAGCAGACAAAAAACCCGCATATAGCGAATGCCTAATTCCAGGCCAAGAACTCTTGGAAACAGCTTTTCTCTACATTCAACATACAAAACTCTTGGAAACTGCATCTCTCCAGACCAAGGTTACAGAACTCCCATAAGCTGCGTCTGCTGCACTCAGGCTACAGGATTCCCATATAGAGCATATGCCTACTCTCAGACTACAGAACTCTTGGAAACAGCTTCTCTCTACATTCAATATACTAATCTCTTGGAAACTGCATCTCTCTAGACCAATGTTACAGAACTCCCATAAGCTGCGTCTGATACACTCAGCATACAGAAAACCCGCATATAGTGAATACCTGCTCATAGGCTACAGAACTTTTGGAAACAGCTTCTCTCTACATTCAACATACAAAACTCTTGGAAACCGCATCTCTCTAGACCAATGTTACAGAACTCCCATAAGCTGCGTCTGCTGCACTCACGCTACAGGAATCCCATATAGAGTGTATGCCTACTCTCAGAATACAGAACTCATGGAAACAGCTTCTCTCAACATTCAACATACAGAACTATTGGAAACTGCATCTGTATACACAAAGCTTACAGAACTCACGAAAGCTGCATCTGCTACACAGCATACAGAATATCCGCAAATAGTGAATGTCTAATTCCAGGCCACAGAACTCTTGGAAACAGCTTCTCTCTACATTCAACATACAAAACTCTTGCAAACCGCATGTCTCTAGACCAAGGTTACAGAACTCCCATAAGCTGCGTCTCCTACACAGAGCATAAGGAAAACCCCCATATAGTGAATGCCTAATTCCAGGCTACAGAAATCCAGTAAACAGCTTCTCCCTACACCCTGATACAGAACTTCGGTAAACTGTGTCTCTCTAATTCTAGGTTACAGAACTCCCATAAGCTGCGTCGGCTGCACTCAGGCTGAAGGAATCCCATATACAGCATATGCCTACACTCAGAATACAGAACTCGTGGAAACAGCTTCTCTCAACATTCAACATACAGAACTATTGGAAACTGCATCTGTATACACAAAGCTTACAGAACTCACGAAAGATGCATCTGCTACACAGCATACAGAATATCCGCGAATAGCGAATGCCTAATTCCAGGCCACAGAACACTTGGAAACAGCTTCTCTCTACATTCAACATACAAAACTCTTGGAAACTGCATCTCTCTAGACCAAGGTTACAGAACTCCCGTAAGCTGCGTCTCCTACACACAGCAGACAAAAAACCCGCATATAGCGAATGCCTAATTCCAGGCCAAGAACTCTTGGAAACAGCTTTTCTCTACATTCAACATACAAAACTCTTGGAAACTGCATCTCTCTAGACCAAGGTTACAGAACTCCCATAAGCTGCGTCTGCTGCACTCAGGCTACAGGATTCCCATATAGAGCATATGCCTACTCTCAGACTACAGAACTCTTGGAAACAGCTTCTCTCTACATTCAATATACTAATCTCTTGGAAACTGCATCTCTCTAGACCAATGTTACAGAACTCCCATAAGCTGCGTCTCCTACACACAGCAGACAAAAAACCCGCATATAGCGAATGCCTAATTCCAGGCCACAGAACTCTTGGAAACAGCTTCTCTCTACATTCAATATACAAATATCTTGGAAACTGCATCTCTCTAGACCAATGTTACAGAACTCCCGTAAGCTGCGTCTCCTACACACAGCAGACAAAAAACCCGCATATAGCGAATGCCTAATTCCAGGCCAAGAACTCTTGGAAACAGCTTTTCTCTACATTCAACATACAAAACTCTTGGAAACTGCATCTCTCCAGACCAAGGTTACAGAACTCCCATAAGCTGCGTCTGCTGCACTCAGGCTACAGGATTCCCATATAGAGCATATGCCTACTCTCAGACTACAGAACTCTTGGAAACAGCTTCTCTCTACATTCAATATACTAATCTCTTGGAAACTGCATCTCTCTAGACCAATGTTACAGAACTCCCATAAGCTGCGTCTGATACACTCAGCATACAGAAAACCCGCATATAGTGAATACCTGCTCATAGGCTACAGAACTCTTGGAAACAGCTTCTCTCTACATTCAACATACAAAACTCTTGGAAACCGCATCTCTCTAGACCAATGTTACAGAACTCCCATAAGCTGCGTCTGCTGCACTCACGCTACAGGAATCCCATATAGAGTGTATGCCTACTCTCAGAATACAGAACTCATGGAAACAGCTTCTCTCAACATTCAACATACAGAACTATTGGAAACTGCATCTGTATACACAAAGCTTACAGAACTCACGAAAGCTGCATCTGCTACACAGCATACAGAATATCCGCAAATAGTGAATGTCTAATTCCAGGCCACAGAACTCTTGGAAACAGCTTCTCTCTACATTCAACATACAAAACTCTTGCAAACCGCATGTCTCTAGACCAAGGTTACAGAACTCCCATAAGCTGCGTCTCCTACACAGAGCATAAGGAAAACCCCCATATAGTGAATGCCTAATTCCAGGCTACAGAAATCCAGTAAACAGCTTCTCCCTACACCCTGATACAGAACTTCGGTAAACTGTGTCTCTCTAATTCTAGGTTACAGAACTCCCATAAGCTGCGTCGGCTGCACTCAGGCTAAAGGAATCCCATATACAGCATATGCCTACACTCAGAATACAGAACTCGTGGAAACAGCTTCTCTCAACATTCAACATACAGAACTATTGGAAACTGCATCTGTATACACAAAGCTTACAGAACTCATGAAAGCTGCATCTGCTACACAGCATACAGAATATCCGTGAATAGCGAATGCCTAATTCCAGGCCACAGAACACTTGGAAACAGCTTCTCTACATTCAATATACAAATCTCTTGGAAACTGCATCTCTCTAGACCAATGTTACAGAACTCCCGTAAGCTGCGTCTCCTACACACAGCAGACAAAAAACCCGCATATAGCGAATGCCTAATTCCAGGCCAAGAACTCTTGGAAACAGCTTTTTCTCTACATTCAACATACAAAACTCTTGGAAACTGCATCTCTCTAGACCAAGGTTACAGAACTCCCATAAGCTGCGTCTGCTGCACTCAGGCTACAGGATTCCCATATAGAGCATATGCCTACTCTCAGACTACAGAACTCTTGGAAACAGCTTCTCTCTACATTCAATATACTAATCTCTTGGAAACTGCATCTCTCTAGACCAATGTTACAGAACTCCCATAAGCTGCGTCTCCTACACACAGCAGACAAAACACCCGCATATAGCGAATGCCTAATTCCAGGCCACAGAACTCTTGGAAACAGCTTCTCTCTACATTCAATATACAAATATCTTGGAAACTGCATCTCTCTAGACCAATGTTACAGAACTCCCATAAGCTGCGTCTGCTGCACTCAGGCTACAGGATTCCCATATAGAGCATATGCCTACTCTCAGACTACAGAACTCTTGGAAACAGCTTCTCTCTACATTCAATATACAAATATCTTGGAAACTGCATCTCTCTAGACCAAGGTTACAGAACTCCCATAAGCTGCGTCTGCTGCACTCAGGCTACAGGATTCCCATATAGAGCATATGCCTACTCTCAGACTACAGAACTCTTGGAAACAGCTTCTCTCTACATTCAATATACTAATCTCTTGGAAACTGCATCTCTCTAGACCAATGTTACAGAACTCCCATAAGCTGCGTCTGATACACTCAGCATACAGAAAACCCGCATATAGTGAATACCTGCTCATAGGCTACAGAACTTTTGGAAACAACTTCTCTCTACATTCAACATACAAAACTCTTGGAAACCGCATCTCTCTAGACCAATGTTACAGAACTCCCATAAGCTGCGTCTGCTGCACTCACGCTACAGGAATCCCATATAGAGTGTATGCCTACTCTCAGAATACAGAACTCATGGAAACAGCTTCTCTCAACATTCAACATACAGAACTATTGGAAACTGCATCTGTATACACAAAGCTTACAGAACTCACGAAAGCTGCATCTGCTACACAGCATACAGAATATCCGCAAATAGTGAATGTCTAATTCCAGGCCACAGAACTCTTGGAAACAGCTTCTCTCTACATTCAACATACAAAACTCTTGCAAACCGCATGTCTCTAGACCAAGGTTACAGAACTCCCATAAGCTGCGTCTCCTACACAGAGCATAAGGAAAACCCCCATATAGTGAATGCCTAATTCCAGGCTACAGAAATCCAGTAAACAGCTTCTCCCTACACCCTGATACAGAACTTCGGTAAACTGTGTCTCTCTAATTCTAGGTTACAGAACTCCCATAAGCTGCGTCGGCTGCACTCAGGCTAAAGGAATCCCATATACAGCATATGCCTACACTCAGAATACAGAACTCGTGGAAACAGCTTCTCTCAACATTCAACATACAGAACTATTGGAAACTGCATCTGTATACACAAAGCTTACAGAACTCATGAAAGCTGCATCTGCTACACAGCATACAGAATATCCGCGAATAGCGAATGCCTAATTCCAGGCCACAGAACACTTGGAAACAGCTTCTCTCTACATTCAATATACAAATCTCTTGGAAACTGCATCTCTCTAGACCAATGTTACAGAACTCCCGTAAGCTGCGTCTCCTACACACAGCAGACAAAAAACCCGCATATAGCGAATGCCTAATTCCAGGCCAAGAACTCTTGGAAACAGCTTTTCTCTACATTCAACATACAAAACTCTTGGAAACTGCATCTCTCTAGACCAAGGTTACAGAACTCCCATAAGCTGCGTCTGCTGCACTCAGGCTACAGGATTCCCATATAGAGCATATGCCTACTCTCAGACTACAGAACTCTTGGAAACAGCTTCTCTCTACATTCAATATACTAATCTCTTGGAAACTGCATCTCTC
This sequence comes from Lepus oiostolus, assembly GCA_036325905.1. Classification (NCBI taxonomy): domain Eukaryota; kingdom Metazoa; phylum Chordata; class Mammalia; order Lagomorpha; family Leporidae; genus Lepus; species Lepus oiostolus. Next base: position 135,468,937 of record CM070808.1, read on the forward strand.
TAGACCAATGTTACAGAACTCCCATAAGCTGCGTCTCCTACACACAGCAGACAAAAAACCCGCATATAGCGAATGCCTAATTCCAGGCCACAGAACTCTTGGAAACAGCTTCTCTCTACATTCAATATACAAATATCTTGGAAACTGCATCTCTCTAGACCAATGTTACAGAACTCCCGTAAGCTGCGTCTCCTACACACAGCAGACAAAAAACCCGCATATAGCGAATGCCTAATTCCAGGCCAAGAACTCTTGGAAACAGCTTTTCTCTACATTCAACATACAAAACTCTTGGAAACTGCATCTCTCCAGACCAAGGTTACAGAACTCCCATAAGCTGCGTCTGCTGCACTCAGGCTACAGGATTCCCATATAGAGCATATGCCTACTCTCAGACTACAGAACTCTTGGAAACAGCTTCTCTCTACATTCAATATACTAATCTCTTGGAAACTGCATCTCTCTAGACCAATGTTACAGAACTCCCATAAGCTGCGTCTGATATACTCAGCATACAGAAAACCCGCATATAGTGAATACCTGCTCATAGGCTACAGAACTTTTGGAAACAGCTTCTCTCTACATTCAACATACAAAACTCTTGGAAACCGCATCTCTCTAGACCAATGTTACAGAACTCCCATAAGCTGCGTCTGCTGCACTCACGCTACAGGAATCCCATATAGAGTGTATGCCTACTCTCAGAATACAGAACTCATGGAAACAGCTTCTCTCAACATTCAACATACAGAACTATTGGAAACTGCATCTGTATACACAAAGCTTACAGAACTCACGAAAGCTGCATCTGCTACACAGCATACAGAATATCCGCAAATAGTGAATGTCTAATTCCAGGCCACAGAACTCTTGGAAACAGCTTCTCTCTACATTCAACATACAAAACTCTTGCAAACCGCATGTCTCTAGACCAAGGTTACAGAACTCCCATAAGCTGCGTCTCCTACACAGAGCATAAGGAAAACCCCCATATAGTGAATGCCTAATTCCAGGCTACAGAAATCCAGTAAACAGCTTCTCCCTACACCCTGATACAGAACTTCGGTAAACTGTGTCTCTCTAATTCTAGGTTACAGAACTCCCATAAGCTGCGTCGGCTGCACTCAGGCTAAAGGAATCCCATATACAGCATATGCCTACACTCAGAATACAGAACTCGTGGAAACAGCTTCTCTCAACATTCAACATACAGAACTATTGGAAACTGCATCTGTATACACAAAGCTTACAGAACTCATGAAAGCTGCATCTGCTACACAGCATACAGAATATCCGCGAATAGCGAATGCCTAATTCCAGGCCACAGAACACTTGGAAACAGCTTCTCTCTACATTCAATATACAAATCTCTTGGAAACTGCATCTCTCTAGACCAATGTTACAGAACTCCCGTAAGCTGCGTCTCCTACACACAGCAGACAAAAAACCCGCATATAGCGAATGCCTAATTCCAGGCCAAGAACTCTTGGAAACAGCTTTTCTCTACATTCAACATACAAAACTCTTGGAAACTGCATCTCTCTAGACCAAGGTTACAGAACTCCCATAAGCTGCGTCTGCTGCACTCAGGCTACAGGATTCCCATATAGAGCATATGCCTACTCTCAGACTACAGAACTCTTGGAAACAGCTTCTCTCTACATTCAATATACTAATCTCTTGGAAACTGCATCTCTCTAGACCAATGTTACAGAACTCCCATAAGCTGCGTCTCCTACACACAGCAGACAAAAAACCCGCATATAGCGAATGCCTAATTCCAGGCCACAGAACTCTTGGAAACAGCTTCTCTCTACATTCAATATACAAATATCTTGGAAACTGCATCTCTCTAGACCAATGTTACAGAACTCCCGTAAGCTGCGTCTCCTACACACAGCAGACAAAAAACCCGCATATAGCGAATGCCTAATTCCAGGCCAAGAGCTCTTGGAAACAGCTTTTCTCTACATTCAACATACAAAACTCTTGGAAACTGCATCTCTCCAGACCAAGGTTACAGAACTCCCATAAGCTGCGTCTGCTGCACTCAGGCTACAGGATTCCCATATAGAGCATATGCCTACTCTCAGACTACAGAACTCTTGGAAACAGCTTCTCTCTACATTCAATATACTAATCTCTTGGAAACTGCATCTCTCTAGACCAATGTTACAGAACTCCCATAAGCTGCGTCTGATACACTCAGCATACAGAAAACCCGCATATAGTGAATACCTGCTCATAGGCTACAGAACTTTTGGAAACAGCTTCTCTCTACATTCAACATACAAAACTCTTGGAAACCGCATCTCTCTAGACCAATGTTACAGAACTCCCATAAGCTGCGTCTGCTGCACTCACGCTACAGGAATCCCATATAGAGTGTATGCCTACTCTCAGAATACAGAACTCATGGAAACAGCTTCTCTCAACATTCAACATACAGAACTATTGGAAACTGCATCTGTATACACAAAGCTTACAGAACTCACGAAAGCTGCATCTGCTACACAGCATACAGAATATCCGCAAATAGTGAATGTCTAATTCCAGGCCACAGAACTCGTGGAAACAGCTTCTCTCAACATTCAACATACAGAACTATTGGAAACTGCATCTGTATACACAAAGCTTACAGAACTCACGAAAGCTGCATCTGCTGCACAGCATACAGAATATCCGCAAATAGTGAATGTCTAATTCCAGGCCACAGAACTCTTGGAAACAGCTTCTCTCTACATTCAACATACAAAACTCTTGCAAACCGCATGTCTCTAGACCAAGGTTACAGAACTCCCATAAGCTGCGTCTCCTACACAGAGCATAAGGAAAACCCCCATATAGTGAATGCCTAATTCCAGGCTACAGAAATCCAGTAAACAGCTTCTCCCTACACCCTGATACAGAACTTCGGTAAATTGTGTCTCTCTAATTCTAGGTTACAGAACTCCCATAAGCTGCGTCGGCTGCACTCAGGCTAAAGGAATCCCATATACAGCATATGCCTACACTCAGAATACAGAACTCGTGGAAACAGCTTCTCTCAACATTCAACATACAGAACTATTGGAAACTGCATCTGTATACACAAAGCTTACAGAACTCATGAAAGCTGCATCTGCTACACAGCATACAGAATATCCGCGAATAGCGAATGCCTAATTCCAGGCCACAGAACACTTGGAAACAGCTTCTCTCTACATTCAACATACAAAACTCTTGGAAACTGCATCTCTCTAGACCAAGGTTACAGAACTCCCGTAAGCTGCGTCTCCTACACACAGCAGACAAAAAACCCGCATATAGCGAATGCCTAATTCCAGGCCAAGAACTCTTGGAAACAGCTTTTCTCTACATTCAACATACAAAACTCTTGGAAACTGCATCTCTCTAGACCAAAGTTACAGAACTCCCATAAGCTGCGTCTGCTGCACTCAGGCTACAGGATTCCCATATAGAGCATATGCCTACTCTCAGACTACAGAACTCTTGGAAACAGCTTCTCTCTACATTCAATATACTAATCTCTTGGAAACTGCATCTCTCTAGACCAATGTTACAGAACTCCCATAAGCTGCGTCTCCTACACACAGCAGACAAAACACCCGCATATAGCGAATGCCTAATTCCAGGCCACAGAACTCTTGGAAACAGCTTCTCTCTACATTCAATATACAAATATCTTGGAAACTGCATCTCTCTAGACCAATGTTACAGAACTCCCATAAGCTGCGTCTGCTGCACTCAGGCTACAGGATTCCCATATAGAGCATATGCCTACTCTCAGACTACAGAACTCTTGGAAACAGCTTCTCTCTACATTCAATATACAAATATCTTGGAAACTGCATCTCTCTAGACCAAGGTTACAGAACTCCCATAAGCTGCGTCTGCTGCACTCAGGCTACAGGATTCCCATATAGAGCATATGCCTACTCTCAGACTACAGAACTCTTGGAAACAGCTTCTCTCTACATTCAATATACTAATCTCTTGGAAACTGCATCTCTCTAGACCAATGTTACAGAACTCCCATAAGCTGCGTCTGATACACTCAGCATACAGAAAACACGCATATAGTGAATACCTGCTCATAGGCTACAGAACTTTTGGAAACAGCTTCTCTCTACATTCAACATACAAAACTCTTGGAAACCGCATCTCTCTAGACCAATGTTACAGAACTCCCATAAGCTGCGTCTGCTACACTCAGGCTATAGGAATCCCATATAGAGCGTATGCCTACTCTCAGACTACAGAACTTTGGAAACAGCTTCTCTCTACATTCAACATACAAAAATCTTGCAAACCGCATCTCTCTAGACCAAGGTTACACAACTCCCATCAGCTGCGTCTCCTACACACAGCATAAGGAAAACCCACATATAGCGAATAACTATGCCCAGGCTACCGAAATCGCAGAAACAGCTTCTCTCTACATTCAACCTACGGAACTCCTGGATACTCTATGTCTCTACACTTAGGTTCTTCAACTCCCTTAAGCTGCGTCTCCTACACAGAGCATACGGAACACTCGCATATAGCGAATATCTATGCCCAGCCTACCAAAATATTAGAAACAGCTTCTCATTACATTCAACATATGGAACTTATGGATACAGTATGTCTCTACACGTAGGTTACGGAACTCACATAAGCTGCATCTCCTACACACAGCATACAGAAAACACGGAAATAGCGCACGCCTAATTGCAGGTCACAGAACTCTTGGAAACAGCTTCTCTCTACATTCAACATACAAAACTGTTTGAAACTGCATCTCCCTAGACCAAGGTTACAGAACTCCCATAAGCTGCGTCTCGTACACACAGCATAAGGAAAACCCGCATATAGCGAATAAGTATGCCCAGGCTACCGAAATCGCAGAAACAGCTTCTCTCTACATTCAACATACGGAACTCCTGGATACTGTATGTCTCTACACTTAGGTTACGGAAATCCCGTAAGCTGCATCTCCTACACACAGCATACAGAAAACACCGAAATAATGCATGCCTAATACCAGGCCACAGAACCCTTGGAAACAGCTTCTCTCTACATACAACATACAAAACTCTTGGAAACTGCATCTCTCCAGACCAATGTTACAGAACTCCCATAAGCTGCGTCTCCTACACACAGCAGACAGAAAACCCGCATATAGCGAATGCCTAATTCCAGGCTACAGAAATCCAGTAAACAGCTTCTCCCTACACCCTGATACAGAACTTCGGTAAACTGTGTCTCTCTAATTCTAGGTTACAGAACTCCCATAAGCTGCGTCGGCTGCACTCAGGCTAAAGGAATCCCATATACAGCATATTCCTACACTCAGAATACAGAACTCGTGGAAACAGCTTCTCTCAACATTCAACATACAGAACTATTGGAAACTGCATCTGTATACACAAAGCTTACAGAACTCATGAAAGCTGCATCTGCTGCACAGCATACAGAATATCCGCAAATAGTGAATGTCTAATTCCAGGCCACAGAACTCTTGGAAACAGCTTCTCTCTACATTCAATATACAAATCTCTTGGAAACTGCATCTCTCTAGACCAATGTTACAGAACTCCCTTAAGCTGCATCTCGTACACACAGCAGACAAAAAACCCGCATATAGCGAATGCCTAATTCCAGACCACAGAACTCTTGGAAGCAGCTTTTCTCTACATTCAACATACAAAACTCTTGGAAACTGCATCTCTCTAGACCAAGGTTACAGAACTCCCATAAGCTGCGTCTGCTGCACTCAGGCTACAGGATTCCCATATAGAGCATATGCCTACTCTCAGACTACAGAACTCTTGGAAACAGCTTCTCTCTACATTCAATATACTAATCTCTTGGAAACTGCATCTCTCTAGACCAATGTTACAGAACTCCCATAAGCTGCGTCTGATACACTCAGCATACAGAAAACCCGCATATAGTGAATACCTGCTCATAGGCTACAGAACATTTGGAAACAGCTTCTCTCTACATTCAACATACAAAACTCTTGGAAACCGCATCTCTCTAGACCAATGTTACAGAACTCCCATAAGCTGCGTCTGCTACACTCAGGCTATAGGAATCCCATATAGAGCGTATGCCTACTCTCAGACTACAGAACTTTGGAAACAGCTTCTCTCTACATTCAACATACAAAAATCTTGCAAACCGCATCTCTCTAGACCAAGGTTACACAACTCCCATCAGCTGCGTCTCCTACACACAGCATAAGGAAAACCCACATATAGCGAATAACTATGCCCAGGCTACCGAAATCGCAGAAACAGCTTCTCTCTACATTCAACCTACGGAACTCCTGGATACTGTATGTCTCTACACTTAGGTTCTTCAACTCCCTTAAGCTGCGTCTCCTACACAGAGCATACGGAACACTCGCATATAGCGAATATCTATGCCCAGGCTACCAAAATATTAGAAACAGCTTCTCATTACATTCAACATATGGAACTTATGGATACAGTATGTCTCTACACGTAGGTTACGGAACTCACATAAGCTGCATCTCCTACACACAGCATACAGAAAACACGGAAATAGCGCACGCCTAATTGCAGGTCACAGAACTCTTGGAAACAGCTTCTCTCTACATTCAACATACAAAACTGTTTGAAACTGCATCTCCCTAGACCAAGGTTACAGAACTCCCATAAGCTGCGTCTCGTACACACAGCATAAGGAAAACCCGCATATAGCGAATAAGTATGCCCAGGCTACCGAAATCGCAGAAACAGCTTCTCTCTACATTCAACATACGGAACTCCTGGATACTGTATGTCTCTACACTTAGGTTATGGAACTCCCGTAAGCTGCATCTCCTACACACAGCATACAGAAAACACCGAAATAACGCATGCCTAATACCAGGCCACAGAACCCTTGGAAACAGCTTCTCTCTACATACAACATACAAAACTCTTGGAAACTGCATCTCTCCAGACCAATGTTACAGAACTCCCATAAGCTGCGTCTCCTACACACAGCAGACAGAAAACCCGCATATAGCGAATGCCTAATTCCAGGCTACAGAAATCCAGTAAACAGCTTCTCCCTACACCCTGATACAGAACTTCGGTAAACTGTGTCTCTCTAATTCTAGGTTACAGAACTCCCATAAGCTGTGTCGGCTGCACTCAGGCTAAAGGAATCCCATATACAGCATATTCCTACACTCAGAATACAGAACTCGTGGAAACAGCTTCTCTCAACATTCAACATACAGAACTATTGGAAACTGCATCTGTATACACAAAGCTTACAGAACTCATGAAAGCTGCATCTGCTACACAGCGTACAGAATATCCGCGAATAGCGAATGCCTAATTCCAGGCCACAGAACACTTGGAAACAGCTTCTCTCTACATTCAATATACTAATCTCTTGGAAACTGCATCTATCTAGACCAATGTTACAGAACTCCCATAAGCTGCGTCTCCTACACACAGCAGACAAAAAACCCGCATATAGCGAATGCCTAATTCCAGGCCACAGAACTCTTGGAAACAGCTTCTCTCTACATTCAATATACAAATATCTTGGAAACTGCATCTCTCTAGACCAATGTTACAGAACTCCCGTAAGCTGCGTCTCCTACACACAGCAGACAAAAAACCCGCATATAGCGAATGCCTAATTCCAGGCCAAGAACTCTTGGAAACAGCTTTTCTCTACATTCAACATACAAAACTCTTGGAAACTGCATCTCTCCAGACCAAGGTTACAGAACTCCCATAAGCTGCGTCTGCTGCACTCAGGCTACAGGATTCCCATATAGAGCATATGCCTACTCTCAGACTACAGAACTCTTGGAAACAGCTTCTCTCTACATTCAATATACTAATCTCTTGGAAACTGCATCTCTCTAGACCAATGTTACAGAACTCCCATAAGCTGCGTCTGATACACTCAGCATACAGAAAACCCGCATATAGTGAATACCTGCTCATAGGCTACAGAACTTTTGGAAACAGCTTCTCTCTACATTCAACATACAAAACTCTTGGAAACCGCATCTCTCTAGACCAATGTTACAGAACTCCCATAAGCTGCGTCTGCTGCACTCACGCTACAGGAATCCCATATAGAGTGTATGCCTACTCTCAGAATACAGAACTCATGGAAACAGCTTCTCTCAACATTCAACATACAGAACTATTGGAAACTGCATCTGTATACACAAAGCTTACAGAACTCACGAAAGCTGCATCTGCTACACAGCATACAGAATATCCGCAAATAGTGAATGTCTAATTCCAGGCCACAGAACTCTTGGAAACAGCTTCTCTCTACATTCAACATACAAAACTCTTGCAAACCGCATGTCTCTAGACCAAGGTTACAGAACTCCCATAAGCTGCGTCTCCTACACAGAGCATAAGGAAAACCCCCATATAGTGAATGCCTAATTCCAGGCTACAGAAATCCAGTAAACAGCTTCTCCCTACACCCTGATACAGAACTTCGGTAAACTGTGTCTCTCTAATTCTAGGTTACAGAACTCCCATAAGCTGCGTCGGCTGCACTCAGGCTAAAGGAATCCCATATACAGCATATGCCTACACTCAGAATACAGAACTCGTGGAAACAGCTTCTCTCAACATTCAACATACAGAACTATTGGAAACTGCATCTGTATACACAAAGCTTACAGAACTCATGAAAGCTGCATCTGCTACACAGCATACAGAATATCCGCGAATAGCGAATGCCTAATTCCAGGCCACAGAACACTTGGAAACAGCTTCTCTACATTCAATATACAAATCTCTTGGAAACTGCATCTCTCTAGACCAATGTTACAGAACTCCCGTAAGCTGCGTCTCCTACACACAGCAGACAAAAAACCCGCATATAGCGAATGCCTAATTCCAGGCCAAGAACTCTTGGAAACAGCTTTTCTCTACATTCAACATACAAAACTCTTGGAAACTGCATCTCTCTAGACCAAGGTTACAGAACTCCCATAAGCTGCGTCTGCTGCACTCAGGCTACAGGATTCCCATATAGAGCATATGCCTACTCTCAGACTACAGAACTATTGGAAACAGCTTCTCTCTACATTCAATATACTAATCTCTTGGAAACTGCATCTCTCTAGACCAATGTTACAGAACTCCCATAAGCTGCGTCTCCTACACACAGCAGACAAAAAACCCGCATATAGCGAATGCCTAATTCCAGGCCACAGAACTCTTGGAAACAGCTTCTCTCTACATTCAATATACAAATATCTTGGAAACTGCATCTCTCTAGACCAATGTTACAGAACTCCCGTAAGCTGCGTCTCCTACACACAGCAGACAAAAAACCCGCATATAGCGAATGCCTAATTCCAGGCCAAGAACTCTTGGAAACAGCTTTTCTCTACATTCAACATACAAAACTCTTGGAAACTGCATCTCTCCAGACCAAGGTTACAGAACTCCCATAAGCTGCGTCTGCTGCACTCAGGCTACAGGATTCCCATATAGAGCATATGCCTACTCTCAGACTACAGAACTCTTGGAAACAGCTTCTCTCTACATTCAATATACTAATCTCTTGGAAACTGCATCTCTCTAGACCAATGTTACAGAACTCCCATAAGCTGCGTCTGATACACTCAGCATACAGAAAACCCGCATATAGTGAATACCTGCTCATAGGCTACAGAACTCTTGGAAACAGCTTCTCTCTACATTCAACATACAAAACTCTTGGAAACCGCATCTCTCTAGACCAATGTTACAGAACTCCCATAAGCTGCGTCTGCTGCACTCACGCTACAGGAATCCCATATAGAGTGTATGCCTACTCTCAGAATACAGAACTCATGGAAACAGCTTCTCTCAACATTCAACATACAGAACTATTGGAAACTGCATCTGTATACACAAAGCTTACAGAACTCACGAAAGCTGCATCTGCTACACAGCATACAGAATATCCGCAAATAGTGAATGTCTAATTCCAGGCCACAGAACTCTTGGAAACAGCTTCTCTCTACATTCAACATACAAAACTCTTGCAAACCGCATGTCTCTAGACCAAGGTTACAGAACTCCCATAAGCTGCGTCTCCTACACAGAGCATAAGGAAAACCCCCATATAGTGAATGCCTAATTCCAGGCTACAGAAATCCAGTAAACAACTTCTCCCTACACCCTGATACAGAACTTCGGTAAACTGTGTCTCTCTAATTCTAGGTTACAGAACTCCCATAAGCTGCGTCGGCTGCACTCAGGCTAAAGGAATCCCATATACAGCATATGCCTACACTCAGAATACAGAACTCGTGGAAACAGCTTCTCTCAACATTCAACATACAGAACTATTGGAAACTGCATCTGTATACACAAAGCTTACAGAACTCATGAAAGCTGCATCTGCTACACAGCATACAGAATATCCGTGAATAGCGAATGCCTAATTCCAGGCCACAGAACACTTGGAAACAGCTTCTCTACATTCAATATACAAATCTCTTGGAAACTGCATCTCTCTAGACCAATGTTACAGAACTCCCGTAAGCTGCGTCTCCTACACACAGCAGACAAAAAACCCGCATATAGCGAATGCCTAATTCCAGGCCAAGAACTCTTGGAAACAGCTTTTTCTCTACATTCAACATACAAAACTCTTGGAAACTGCATCTCTCTAGACCAAGGTTACAGAACTCCCATAAGCTGCGTCTGCTGCACTCAGGCTACAGGATTCCCATATAGAGCATATGCCTACTCTCAGACTACAGAACTCTTGGAAACAGCTTCTCTCTACATTCAATATACTAATCTCTTGGAAACTGCATCTCTCTAGACCAATGTTACAGAACTCCCATAAGCTGCGTCTCCTACACACAGCAGACAAAACACCCGCATATAGCGAATGCCTAATTCCAGGCCACAGAACTCTTGGAAACAGCTTCTCTCTACATTCAATATACAAATATCTTGGAAACTGCATCTCTCTAGACCAATGTTACAGAACTCCCATAAGCTGCGTCTGCTGCACTCAGGCTACAGGATTCCCATATAGAGCATATGCCTACTCTCAGACTACAGAACTCTTGGAAACAGCTTCTCTCTACATTCAATATACAAATATCTTGGAAACTGCATCTCTCTAGACCAAGGTTACAGAACTCCCATAAGCTGCGTCTGCTGCACTCAGGCTACAGGATTCCCATATAGAGCATATGCCTACTCTCAGACTACAGAACTCTTGGAAACAGCTTCTCTCTACATTCAATATACTAATCTCTTGGAAACTGCATCTCTCTAGACCAATGTTACAGAACTCCCATAAGCTGCGTCTGATACACTCAGCATACAGAAAACCCGCATATAGTGAATACCTGCTCATAGGCTACAGAACTTTTGGAAACAACTTCTCTCTACATTCAACATACAAAACTCTTGGAAACCGCATCTCTCTAGACCAATGTTACAGAACTCCCATAAGCTGCGTCTGCTGCACTCACGCTACAGGAATCCCATATAGAGTGTATGCCTACTCTCAGAATACAGAACTCATGGAAACAGCTTCTCTCAACATTCAACATACAGAACTATTGGAAACTGCATCTGTATACACAAAGCTTACAGAACTCACGAAAGCTGCATCTGCTACACAGCATACAGAATATCCGCAAATAGTGAATGTCTAATTCCAGGCCACAGAACTCTTGGAAACAGCTTCTCTCTACATTCAACATACAAAACTCTTGCAAACCGCATGTCTCTAGACCAAGGTTACAGAACTCCCATAAGCTGCGTCTCCTACACAGAGCATAAGGAAAACCCCCATATAGTGAATGCCTAATTCCAGGCTACAGAAATCCAGTAAACAGCTTCTCCCTACACCCTGATACAGAACTTCGGTAAACTGTGTCTCTCTAATTCTAGGTTACAGAACTCCCATAAGCTGCGTCGGCTGCACTCAGGCTAAAGGAATCCCATATACAGCATATGCCTACACTCAGAATACAGAACTCGTGGAAACAGCTTCTCTCAACATTCAACATACAGAACTATTGGAAACTGCATCTGTATACACAAAGCTTACAGAACTCATGAAAGCTGCATCTGCTACACAGCATACAGAATATCCGCGAATAGCGAATGCCTAATTCCAGGCCACAGAACACTTGGAAACAGCTTCTCTCTACATTCAATATACAAATCTCTTGGAAACTGCATCTCTCTAGACCAATGTTACAGAACTCCCGTAAGCTGCGTCTCCTACACACAGCAGACAAAAAACCCGCATATAGCGAATGCCTAATTCCAGGCCAAGAACTCTTGGAAACAGCTTTTCTCTACATTCAACATACAAAACTCTTGGAAACTGCATCTCTCTAGACCAAGGTTACAGAACTCCCATAAGCTGCGTCTGCTGCACTCAGGCTACAGGATTCCCATATAGAGCATATGCCTACTCTCAGACTACAGAACTCTTGGAAACAGCTTCTCTCTACATTCAATATACTAATCTCTTGGAAACTGCATCTCTCTAGACCAATGTTACAGAACTCCCATAAGCTGCGTCTCCTACACACAGCAGACAAAAAACCCGCATATAGCGAATGCCTAATTCCAGGCCACAGAACTCTTGGAAACAGCTTCTCTCTACATTCAATATACAAATATCTTGGAAACTGCATCTCTCTAGACCAATGTTACAGAACTCCCGTAAGCTGCGTCTCCTACACACAGCAGACAAAAAACCCGCATATAGCGAATGCCTAATTCCAGGCCAAGAGCTCTTGGAAACAGCTTTTCTCTACATTCAACATACAAAACTCTTGGAAACTGCATCTCTCCAGACCAAGGTTACAGAACTCCCATAAGCTGCGTCTGCTGCACTCAGGCTACAGGATTCCCATATAGAGCATATGCCTACTCTCAGACTACAGAACTCTTGGAAACAGCTTCTCTCTACATTCAATATACTAATCTCTTGGAAACTGCATCTCTCTAGACCAATGTTACAGAACTCCCATAAGCTGCGTCTGATATACTCAGCATACAGAAAACCCGCATATAGTGAATACCTGCTCATAGGCTACAGAACTTTTGGAAACAGCTTCTCTCTACATTCAACATACAAAACTCTTGGAAACCGCATCTCTCTAGACCAATGTTACAGAACTCCCATAAGCTGCGTCTGCTGCACTCACGCTACAGGAATCCCATATAGAGTGTATGCCTACTCTCAGAATACAGAACTCATGGAAACAGCTTCTCTCAACATTCAACATACAGAACTATTGGAAACTGCATCTGTATACACAAAGCTTACAGAACTCACGAAAGCTGCATCTGCTACACAGCATACAGAATATCCGCAAATAGTGAATGTCTAATTCCAGGCCACAGAACTCTTGGAAACAGCTTCTCTCTACATTCAACATACAAAACTCTTGCAAACCGCATGTCTCTAGACCAAGGTTACAGAACTCCCATAAGCTGCGTCTCCTACACAGAGCATAAGGAAAACCCCCATATAGTGAATGCCTAATTCCAGGCTACAGAAATCCAGTAAACAGCTTCTCCCTACACCCTGATACAGAACTTCGGTAAACTGTGTCTCTCTAATTCTAGGTTACAGAACTCCCATAAGCTGCGTCGGCTGCACTCAGGCTAAAGGAATCCCATATACAGCATATGCCTACACTCAGAATACAGAACTCGTGGAAACAGCTTCTCTCAACATTCAACATACAGAACTATTGGAAACTGCATCTGTATACACAAAGCTTACAGAACTCATGAAAGCTGCATCTGCTACACAGCATACAGAATATCCGCGAATAGCGAATGCCTAATTCCAGGCCACAGAACACTTGGAAACAGCTTCTCTCTACATTCAATATACAAATCTCTTGGAAACTGCATCTCTCTAGACCAATGTTACAGAACTCCCGTAAGCTGCGTCTCCTACACACAGCAGACAAAAAACCCGCATATAGCGAATGCCTAATTCCAGGCCAAGAACTCTTGGAAACAGCTTTTCTCTACATTCAACATACAAAACTCTTGGAAACTGCATCTCTCTAGACCAAGGTTACAGAACTCCCATAAGCTGCGTCTGCTGCACTCAGGCTACAGGATTCCCATATAGAGCATATGCCTACTCTCAGACTACAGAACTCTTGGAAACAGCTTCTCTCTACATTCAATATACTAATCTCTTGGAAACTGCATCTCTCTAGACCAATGTTACAGAACTCCCATAAGCTGCGTCTCCTACACACAGCAGACAAAAAACCCGCATATAGCGAATGCCTAATTCCAGGCCACAGAACTCTTGGAAACAGCTTCTCTCTACATTCAATATACAAATATCTTGGAAACTGCATCTCTCTAGACCAATGTTACAGAACTCCCGTAAGCTGCGTCTCCTACACACAGCAGACAAAAAACCCGCATATAGCGAATGCCTAATTCCAGGCCAAGAGCTCTTGGAAACAGCTTTTCTCTACATTCAACATACAAAACTCTTGGAAACTGCATCTCTCCAGACCAAGGTTACAGAACTCCCATAAGCTGCGTCTGCTGCACTCAGGCTACAGGATTCCCATATAGAGCATATGCCTACTCTCAGACTACAGAACTCTTGGAAACAGCTTCTCTCTACATTCAATATACTAATCTCTTGGAAACTGCATCTCTCTAGACCAATGTTACAGAACTCCCATAAGCTGCGTCTGATACACTCAGCATACAGAAAACCCGCATATAGTGAATACCTGCTCATAGGCTACAGAACTTTTGGAAACAGCTTCTCTCTACATTCAACATACAAAACTCTTGGAAACCGCATCTCTCTAGACCAATGTTACAGAACTCCCATAAGCTGCGTCTGCTGCACTCACGCTACAGGAATCCCATATAGAGTGTATGCCTACTCTCAGAATACAGAACTCATGGAAACAGCTTCTCTCAACATTCAACATACAGAACTATTGGAAACTGCATCTGTATACACAAAGCTTACAGAACTCACGAAAGCTGCATCTGCTACACAGCATACAGAATATCCGCAAATAGTGAATGTCTAATTCCAGGCCACAGAACTCTTGGAAACAGCTTCTCTCTACATTCAACATACAAAACTCTTGCAAACCGCATGTCTCTAGACCAAGGTTACAGAACTCCCATAAGCTGCGTCTCCTACACAGAGCATAAGGAAAACCCCCATATAGTGAATGCCTAATTCCAGGCTACAGAAATCCAGTAAACAGCTTCTCCCTACACCCTGATACAGAACTTCGGTAAACTGTGTCTCTCTAATTCTAGGTTACAGAACTCCCATAAGCTGCGTCGGCTGCACTCAGGCTAAAGGAATCCCATATACAGCATATGCCTACACTCAGAATACAGAACTCGTGGAAACAGCTTCTCTCAACATTCAACATACAGAACTATTGGAAACTGCATCTGTATACACAAAGCTTACAGAACTCATGAAAGCTGCATCTGCTACACAGCATACAGAATATCCGCGAATAGCGAATGCCTAATTCCAGGCCACAGAACACTTGGAAACAGCTTCTCTCTACATTCAATATACAAATCTCTTGGAAACTGCATCTCTCTAGACCAATGTTACAGAACTCCCGTAAGCTGCGTCTCCTACACACAGCAGACAAAAAACCCGCATATAGCGAATGCCTAATTCCAGGCCAAGAACTCTTGGAAACAGCTTTTCTCTACATTCAACATACAAAACTCTTGGAAACTGCATCTCTCTAGACCAAGGTTACAGAACTCCCATAAGCTGCGTCTGCTGCACTCAGGCTACAGGATTCCCATATAGAGCATATGCCTACTCTCAGACTACAGAACTCTTGGAAACAGCTTCTCTCTACATTCAATATACTAATCTCTTGGAAACTGCATCTCTCTAGACCAATGTTACAGAACTCCCATAAGCTGCGTCTCCTACACACAGCAGACAAAAAACCCGCATATAGCGAATGCCTAATTCCAGGCCACAGAACTCTTGGAAACAGCTTCTCTCTACATTCAATATACAAATATCTTGGAAACTGCATCTCTCTAGACCAATGTTACAGAACTCCCGTAAGCTGCGTCTCCTACACACAGCAGACAAAAAACCCGCATATAGCGAATGCCTAATTCCAGGCCAAGAACTCTTGGAAACAGCTTTTCTCTACATTCAACATACAAAACTCTTGGAAACTGCATCTCTCCAGACCAAGGTTACAGAACTCCCATAAGCTGCGTCTGCTGCACTCAGGCTACAGGATTCCCATATAGAGCATATGCCTACTCTCAGACTACAGAACTCTTGGAAACAGCTTCTCTCTACATTCAATATACTAATCTCTTGGAAACTGCATCTCTCTAGACCAAGGTTACAGAACTCCCATAAGCTGCGTCTGATACACTCAGCATACAGAAAACCCGCATATAGTGAATACCTGCTCATAGGCTACAGAACTTTTGGAAACAGCTTCTCTCTACATTCAACATACAAAACTCTTGGAAACCGCATCTCTCTAGACCAATGTTACAGAACTCCCATAAGCTGCGTCTGCTGCACTCACGCTACAGGAATCCCATATAGAGTGTATGCCTACTCTCAGAATACAGAACTCATGGAAACAGCTTCTCTCAACATTCAACATACAGAACTATTGGAAACTGCATCTGTATACACAAAGCTTACAGAACTCACGAAAGCTGCATCTGCTACACAGCATACAGAATATCCGCAAATAGTGAATGTCTAATTCCAGGCCACAGAACTCGTGGAAACAGCTTCTCTCAACATTCAACATACAGAACTATTGGAAACTGCATCTGTATACACAAAGCTTACAGAACTCACGAAAGCTGCATCTGCTGCACAGCATACAGAATATCCGCAAATAGTGAATGTCTAATTCCAGGCCACAGAACTCTTGGAAACAGCTTCTCTCTACATTCAACATACAAAACTCTTGCAAACCGCATGTCTCTAGACCAAGGTTACAGAACTCCCATAAGCTGCGTCTCCTACACAGAGCATAAGGAAAACCCCCATATAGTGAATGCCTAATTCCAGGCTACAGAAATCCAGTAAACAGCTTCTCCCTACACCCTGATACAGAACTTCGGTAAATTGTGTCTCTCTAATTCTAGGTTACAGAACTCCCATAAGCTGCGTCGGCTGCACTCAGGCTAAAGGAATCCCATATACAGCATATGCCTACACTCAGAATACAGAACTCGTGGAAACAGCTTCTCTCAACATTCAACATACAGAACTATTGGAAACTGCATCTGTATACACAAAGCTTACAGAACTCATGAAAGCTGCATCTGCTACACAGCATACAGAATATCCGCGAATAGCGAATGCCTAATTCCAGGCCACAGAACACTTGGAAACAGCTTCTCTCTACATTCAATATACAAATCTCTTGGAAACTGCATCTCTCTAGACCAATGTTACAGAACTCCCTTAAGCTGCATCTCGTACACACAGCAGACAAAAAACCCGCATATAGCGAATGCCTAATTCCAGGCCACAGAACTCTTGGAAGCAGCTTTTCTCTACATTCAACATACAAAACTCTTGGAAACTGCATCTCTCTAGACCAAGGTTACAGAACTCCCATAAGCTGCGTCTGCTGCACTCAGGCTACAGGATTCCCATATAGAGCATATGCCTACTCTCAGACTACAGAACTCTTGGAAACAGCTTCTCTCTACATTCAATATACTAATCTCTTGGAAACTGCATCTCTCTAGACCAATGTTACAGAACTCCCATAAGCTGCGTCTGATACACTCAGCATACAGAAAACCCGCATATAGTGAATACCTGCTCATAGGCTACAGAACATTTGGAAACAGCTTCTCTCTACATTCAACATACAAAACTCTTGGAAACCGCATCTCTCTAGACCAATGTTACAGAACTCCCATAAGCTGCGTCTGCTACACTCAGGCTATAGGAATCCCATATAGAGCGTATGCCTACTCTCAGACTACAGAACTTTGGAAACAGCTTCTCTCTACATTCAACATACAAAAATCTTGCAAACCGCATCTCTCTAGACCAAGGTTACACAACTCCCATCAGCTGCGTCTCCTACACACAGCATAAGGAAAACCCACATATAGCGAATAACTATGCCCAGGCTACCGAAATCGCAGAAACAGCTTCTCTCTACATTCAACCTACGGAACTCCTGGATACTCTATGTCTCTACACTTAGGTTCTTCAACTCCCTTAAGCTGCGTCTCCTACACAGAGCATACGGAACACTCGCATATAGCGAATATCTATGCCCAGGCTACCAAAATATTAGAAACAGCTTCTCATTACATTCAACATATGGAACTTATGGATACAGTATGTCTCTACACGTAGGTTACGGAACTCACATAAGCTGCATCTCCTACACACAGCATACAGAAAACACGGAAATAGCGCACGCCTAATTGCAGGTCACAGAACTCTTGGAAACAGCTTCTCTCTACATTCAACATACAAAACTGTTTGAAACTGCATCTCCCTAGACCAAGGTTACAGAACTCCCATAAGCTGCGTCTCGTACACACAGCATAAGGAAAACCCGCATATAGCGAATAAGTATGCCCAGGCTACCGAAATCGCAGAAACAGCTTCTCTCTACATTCAACATACGGAACTCCTGGATACTGTATGTCTCTACACTTAGGTTACGGAACTCCCGTAAGCTGCATCTCCTACACACAGCATACAGAAAACACCGAAATAACGCATGCCTAATACCAGGCCACAGAACCCTTGGAAACAGCTTCTCTCTACATACAACATACAAAACTCTTGGAAACTGCATCTCTCCAGACCAATGTTACAGAACTCCCATAAGCTGCGTCTCCTACACACAGCAGACAGAAAACCCGCATATAGCGAATGCCTAATTCCAGGCTACAGAAATCCAGTAAACAGCTTCTCCCTATACCCTGATACAGAACTTCGGTAAACTGTGTCTCTCTAATTCTAGGTTACAGAACTCCCATAAGCTGCGTCGGCTGCACTCAGGCTAAAGGAATCCCATATACAGCATATTCCTACACTCAGAATACAGAACTCGTGGAAACAGCTTCTCTCAACATTCAACATACAGAACTATTGGAAACTGCATCTGTATACACAAAGCTTACAGAACTCACGAAAGCTGCATCTGCTGCACAGCATACAGAATATCCGCAAATAGTGAATGTCTAATTCCAGGCCACAGAACTCTTGGAAACAGCTTCTCTCTACATTCAACATACAAAACTCTTGCAAACCGCATGTCTCTAGACCAAGGTTACAGAACTCCCATAAGCTGCGTCTCCTACACAGAGCATAAGGAAAACCCCCATATAGTGAATGCCTAATTCCAGGCTACAGAAATCCAGTAAACAGCTTCTCCCTACACCCTGATACAGAACTTCGGTAAACTGTGTCTCTCTAATTCTAGGTTACAGAACTCCCATAAGCTGCGTCGGCTGCACTCAGGCTAAAGGAATCCCATATACAGCATATGCCTACACTCAGAATACAGAACTCGTGGAAACAGCTTCTCTCAACATTCAACATACAGAACTATTGGAAACTGCATCTGTATACACAAAGCTTACAGAACTCATGAAAGCTGCATCTGCTACACAGCATACAGAATATCCGCGAATAGCGAATGCCTAATTCCAGGCCACAGAACACTTGGAAACAGCTTCTCTCTACATTCAATATACAAATCTCTTGGAAACTGCATCTCTCTAGACCAATGTTACAGAACTCCCTTAAGCTGCATCTCGTACACACAGCAGACAAAAAACCCGCATATAGCGAATGCCTAATTCCAGGCCACAGAACTCTTGGAAACAGCTTTTCTCTACATTCAACATACAAAACTCTTGGAAACTGCATCTCTCTAGACCAAAGTTACAGAACTCCCATAAGCTGCGTCTGCTGCACTCAGGCTACAGGATTCCCATATAGAGCATATGCCTACTCTCAGACTACAGAACTCTTGGAAACAGCTTCTCTCTACATTCAATATACTAATCTCTTGGAAACTGCATCTCTCTAGACCAATGTTACAGAACTCCCATAAGCTGCGTCTGATACACTCAGCATACAGAAAACCCGCATATAGTGAATACCTGCTCATAGGCTACAGAACATTTGGAAACAGCTTCTCTCTACATTCAACATACAAAACTCTTGGAAACCGCATCTCTCTAGACCAATGTTACAGAACTCCCATAAGCTGCGTCTGCTACACTCAGGCTATAGGAATCCCATATAGAGCGTATGCCTACTCTCAGACTACAGAACTTTGGAAACAGCTTCTCTCTACATTCAACATACAAAAATCTTGCAAACCGCATCTCTCTAGACCAAGGTTACACAACTCCCATCAGCTGCGTCTCCTACACACAGCATAAGGAAAACCCACATATAGCGAATAACTATGCCCAGGCTACCGAAATCGCAGAAACAGCTTCTCTCTACATTCAACCTACGGAACTCCTGGATACTCTATGTCTCTACACTTAGGTTCTTCAACTCCCTTAAGCTGCGTCTCCTACACAGAGCATATGGAACACTCGCATATAGCGAATATCTATGCCCAGGCTACCAAAATATTAGAAACAGCTTCTCATTACATTCAACATATGGAACTTATGGATACAGTATGTCTCTACACGTAGGTTACGGAACTCACATAAGCTGCATCTCCTACACACAGCATACAGAAAACACGGAAATAGCGCACGCCTAATTGCAGGTCACAGAACTCTTGGAAACAGCTTCTCTCTACATTCAACATACAAAACTGTTTGAAACTGCATCTCCCTAGACCAAGGTTACAGAACTCCCATAAGCTGCGTCTCGTACACACAGCATAAGGAAAACCCGCATATAGCGAATAAGTATGCCCAGGCTACCGAAATCGCAGAAACAGCTTCTCTCTACATTCAACATACGGAACTCCTGGATACTGTATGTCTCTACACTTAGGTTACGGAAATCCCGTAAGCTGCATCTCCTACACACAGCATACAGAAAACACCGAAATAACGCATGCCTAATACCAGGCCACAGAACCCTTGGAAACAGCTTCTCTCTACATACAACATACAAAACTCTTGGAAACTGCATCTCTCCAGACCAATGTTACAGAACTCCCATAAGCTGCGTCTCCTACACACAGCAGACAGAAAACCCGCATATAGCGAATGCCTAATTCCAGGCTACAGAAATCCAGTAAACAGCTTCTCCCTACACCCTGATACAGAACTTCGGTAAACTGTGTCTCTCTAATTCTAGGTTACAGAACTCCCATAAGCTGTGTCGGCTGCACTCAGGCTAAAGGAATCCCATATACAGCATATGCCTACACTCAGAATACAGAACTCGTGGAAACAGCTTCTCTCAACATTCAACATACAGAACTATTGGAAACTGCATCTGTATACACAAAGCTTACAGAACTCATGAAAGCTGCATCTGCTACACAGCATACAGAATATCCGCGAATAGCGAATGCCTAATTCCAGGCCACAGAACACTTGGAAACAGCTTCTCTCTACATTCAATATACAAATCTCTTGGAAACTGCATCTCTCTAGACCAAGGTTACAGAACTCCCGTAAGCTGCGTCTCCTACACACAGCAGACAAAAAACCCGCATATAGCGAATGCCTAATTCCAGGCCAAGAACTCTTGGAAACAGCTTTTCTCTACATTCAACATACAAAACTCTTGGAAACTGCATCTCTCTAGACCAAAGTTACAGAACTCCCATAAGCTGCGTCTGCTGCACTCAGGCTACAGGATTCCCATATAGAGCATATGCCTACTCTCAGACTACAGAACTCTTGGAAACAGCTTCTCTCTACATTCAATATACTAATCTCTTGGAAACTGCATCTCTCTAGACCAATGTTACAGAACTCCCATAAGCTGCGTCTCCTACACACAGCAGACAAAAAACCCGCATATAGCGAATGCCTAATTCCAGGCCACAGAACTCTTGGAAACAGCTTCTCTCTACATTCAACATACAAAACTCTTGGAAACCGCATCTCTCTAGACCAATGTTACA
This sequence comes from Lepus oiostolus, assembly GCA_036325905.1. Classification (NCBI taxonomy): domain Eukaryota; kingdom Metazoa; phylum Chordata; class Mammalia; order Lagomorpha; family Leporidae; genus Lepus; species Lepus oiostolus. The sequence continues at coordinate 135,491,036 of CM070808.1, forward strand.
GAACTCCCATAAGCTGCGTCTGCTGCACTCACGCTACAGGAATCCCATATAGAGTGTATGCCTACTCTCAGAATACAGAACTCATGGAAACAGCTTCTCTCAACATTCAACATACAGAACTATTGGAAACTGCATCTGTATACACAAAGCTTACAGAACTCACGAAAGCTGCATCTGCTACACAGCATACAGAATATCCGCAAATAGTGAATGTCTAATTCCAGGCCACAGAACTCTTGGAAACAGCTTCTCTCTACATTCAACATACAAAACTCTTGCAAACCGCATGTCTCTAGACCAAGGTTACAGAACTCCCATAAGCTGCGTCTCCTACACAGAGCATAAGGAAAACCCCCATATAGTGAATGCCTAATTCCAGGCTACAGAAATCCAGTAAACAGCTTCTCCCTACACCCTGATACAGAACTTCGGTAAACTGTGTCTCTCTAATTCTAGGTTACAGAACTCCCATAAGCTGCGTCGGCTGCACTCAGGCTAAAGGAATCCCATATACAGCATATGCCTACACTCAGAATACAGAACTCGTGGAAACAGCTTCTCTCAACATTCAACATACAGAACTATTGGAAACTGCATCTGTATACACAAAGCTTACAGAACTCATGAAAGCTGCATCTGCTACACAGCATACAGAATATCCGCGAATAGCGAATGCCTAATTCCAGGCCACAGAACACTTGGAAACAGCTTCTCTCTACATTCAATATACAAATCTCTTGGAAACTGCATCTCTCTAGACCAATGTTACAGAACTCCCGTAAGCTGCGTCTCCTACACACAGCAGACAAAAAACCCGCATATAGCGAATGCCTAATTCCAGGCCAAGAACTCTTGGAAGCAGCTTTTCTCTACATTCAACATACAAAACTCTTGGAAACTGCATCTCTCTAGACCAAGGTTACAGAACTCCCATAAGCTGCGTCTGCTGCACTCAGGCTACAGGATTCCCATATAGAGCATATGCCTACTCTCAGACTACAGAACTCTTGGAAACAGCTTCTCTCTACATTCAATATACTAATCTCTTGGAAACTGCATCTCTCTAGACCAATGTTACAGAACTCCCATAAGCTGCGTCTCCTACACACAGCAGACAAAACACCCGCATATAGCGAATGCCTAATTCCAGGCCACAGAACTCTTGGAAACAGCTTCTCTCTACATTCAATATACAAATATCTTGGAAACTGCATCTCTCTAGACCAATGTTACAGAACTCCCATAAGCTGCGTCTGCTGCACTCAGGCTACAGGATTCCCATATAGAGCATATGCCTACTCTCAGACTACAGAACTCTTGGAAACAGCTTCTCTCTACATTCAATATACAAATATCTTGGAAACTGCATCTCTCTAGACCAAGGTTACAGAACTCCCATAAGCTGCGTCTGCTGCACTCAGGCTACAGGATTCCCATATAGAGCATATGCCTACTCTCAGACTACAGAACTCTTGGAAACAGCTTCTCTCTACATTCAATATACTAATCTCTTGGAAACTGCATCTCTCTAGACCAATGTTACAGAACTCCCATAAGCTGCGTCTGATACACTCAGCATACAGAAAACCCGCATATAGTGAATACCTGCTCATAGGCTACAGAACTTTTGGAAACAGCTTCTCTCTACATTCAACATACAAAACTCTTGGAAACCGCATCTCTCTAGACCAATGTTACAGAACTCCCATAAGCTGCGTCTGCTGCACTCACGCTACAGGAATCCCATATAGAGTGTATGCCTACTCTCAGAATACAGAACTCATGGAAACAGCTTCTCTCAACATTCAACATACAGAACTATTGGAAACTGCATCTGTATGCACAAAGCTTACAGAACTCACGAAAGCTGCATCTGCTGCACAGCATACAGAATATCCGCAAATAGTGAATGTCTAATTCCAGGCCACAGAACTCTTGGAAACAGCTTCTCTCTACATTCAACATACAAAACTCTTGCAAACCGCATGTCTCTAGACCAAGGTTACAGAACTCCCATAAGCTGCGTCTCCTACACAGAGCATAAGGAAAACCCCCATATAGTGAATGCCTAATTCCAGGCTACAGAAATCCAGTAAACAGCTTCTCCCTACACCCTGATACAGAACTTCGGTAAACTGTGTCTCTCTAATTCTAGGTTACAGAACTCCCATAAGCTGCGTCGGCTGCACTCAGGCTAAAGGAATCCCATATACAGCATATGCCTACACTCAGAATACAGAACTCGTGGAAACAGCTTCTCTCAACATTCAACATACAGAACTATTGGAAACTGCATCTGTATACACAAAGCTTACAGAACTCATGAAAGCTGCATCTGCTACACAGCATACAGAATATCCGCGAATAGCGAATGCCTAATTCCAGGCCACAGAACACTTGGAAACAGCTTCTCTCTACATTCAATATACAAATCTCTTGGAAACTGCATCTCTCTAGACCAATGTTACAGAACTCCCTTAAGCTGCATCTCGTACACACAGCAGACAAAAAACCCGCATATAGCGAATGCCTAATACCAGGCCACAGAACTCTTGGAAGCAGCTTTTCTCTACATTCAACATACAAAACTCTTGGAAACTGCATCTCTCTAGACCAAGGTTACAGAACTCCCATAAGCTGCGTCTGCTGCACTCAGGCTACAGGATTCCCATATAGAGCATATGCCTACTCTCAGACTACAGAACTCTTGGAAACAGCTTCTCTCTACATTCAATATACTAATCTCTTGGAAACTGCATCTCTCTAGACCAATGTTACAGAACTCCCATAAGCTGCGTCTGATACACTCAGCATACAGAAAACCCGCATATAGTGAATACCTGCTCATAGGCTACAGAACATTTGGAAACAGCTTCTCTCTACATTCAACATACAAAACTCTTGGAAACCGCATCTCTCTAGACCAATGTTACAGAACTCCCATAAGCTGCGTCTCCTACACACAGCAGACAGAAAACCCGCATATAGCGAATGCCTAATTCCAGGCTACAGAAATCCAGTAAACAGCTTCTCCCTACACCCTGATACAGAACTTCGGTAAACTGTGTCTCTCTAATTCTAGGTTACAGAACTCCCATAAGCTGCGTCGGCTGCACTCAGGCTAAAGGAATCCCATATACAGCATATTCCTACACTCAGAATACAGAACTCGTGGAAACAGCTTCTCTCAACATTCAACATACAGAACTATTGGAAACTGCATCTGTATACACAAAGCTTACAGAACTCACGAAAGCTGCATCTGCTGCACAGCATACAGAATATCCGCAAATAGTGAATGTCTAATTCCAGGCCACAGAACTCTTGGAAACAGCTTCTCTCTACATTCAACATACAAAACTCTTGCAAACCGCATGTCTCTAGACCAAGGTTACAGAACTCCCATAAGCTGCGTCTCCTACACAGAGCATAAGGAAAACCCCCATATAGTGAATGCCTAATTCCAGGCTACAGAAATCCAGTAAACAGCTTCTCCCTACACCCTGATACAGAACTTCGGTAAACTGTGTCTCTCTAATTCTAGGTTACAGAACTCCCATAAGCTGCGTCGGCTGCACTCAGGCTAAAGGAATCCCATATACAGCATATGCCTACACTCAGAATACAGAACTCGTGGAAATAGCTTCTCTCAACATTCAACATACAGAACTATTGGAAACTGCATCTGTATACACAAAGCTTACAGAACTCATGAAAGCTGCATCTGCTACACAGCATACAGAATATCCGCGAATAGCGAATGCCTAATTCCAGGCCACAGAACACTTGGAAACAGCTTCTCTCTACATTCAATATACAAATCTCTTGGAAACTGCATCTCTCTAGACCAATGTTACAGAACTCCCTTAAGCTGCATCTCGTACACACAGCAGACAAAAAACCCGCATATAGCGAATGCCTAATTCCAGGCCACAGAACTCTTGGAAGCAGCTTTTCTCTACATTCAACATACAAAACTCTTGGAAACTGCATCTCTCTAGACCAAGGTTACAGAACTCCCATAAGCTGCGTCTGCTGCACTCAGGCTACAGGATTCCCATATAGAGCATATGCCTACTCTCAGACTACAGAACTCTTGGAAACAGCTTCTCTCTACATTCAATATACTAATCTCTTGGAAACTGCATCTCTCTAGACCAATGTTACAGAACTCCCATAAGCTGCGTCTGATACACTCAGCATACAGAAAACCCGCATATAGTGAATACCTGCTCATAGGCTACAGAACATTTGGAAACAGCTTCTCTCTACATTCAACATACAAAACTCTTGGAAACCGCATCTCTCTAGACCAATGTTACAGAACTCCCATAAGCTGCGTCTGCTACACTCAGGCTATAGGAATCCCATATAGAGCGTATGCCTACTCTCAGACTACAGAACTTTGGAAACAGCTTCTCTCTACATTCAACATACAAAAATCTTGCAAACCGCATCTCTCTAGACCAAGGTTACACAACTCCCATCAGCTGCGTCTCCTACACACAGCATAAGGAAAACCCACATATAGCGAATAACTATGCCCAGGCTACCGAAATCGCAGAAACAGCTTCTCTCTACATTCAACCTACGGAACTCCTGGATACTCTATGTCTCTACACTTAGGTTCTTCAACTCCCTTAAGCTGCGTCTCCTACACAGAGCATATGGAACACTCGCATATAGCGAATATCTATGCCCAGGCTACCAAAATATTAGAAACAGCTTCTCATTACATTCAACATATGGAACTTATGGATACAGTATGTCTCTACACGTAGGTTACGGAACTCACATAAGCTGCATCTCCTACACACAGCATACAGAAAACACGGAAATAGCGCACGCCTAATTGCAGGTCACAGAACTCTTGGAAACAGCTTCTCTCTACATTCAACATACAAAACTGTTTGAAACTGCATCTCCCTAGACCAAGGTTACAGAACTCCCATAAGCTGCGTCTCGTACACACAGCATAAGGAAAACCCGCATATAGCGAATAAGTATGCCCAGGCTACCGAAATCGCAGAAACAGCTTCTCTCTACATTCAACATACGGAACTCCTGGATACTGTATGTCTCTACACTTAGGTTACGGAACTCCCGTAAGCTGCATCTCCTACACACAGCATACAGAAAACACCGAAATAACGCATGCCTAATACCAGGCCACAGAACACTTGGAAACAGCTTCTCTCTACATACAACATACAAAACTCTTGGAAACTGCATCTCTCCAGACCAATGTTACAGAACTCCCATAAGCTGCGTCTCCTACACACAGCAGACAGAAAACCCGCATATAGCGAATGCCTAATTCCAGGCTACAGAAATCCAGTAAACAGCTTCTCCCTACACCCTGATACAGAACTTCGGTAAACTGTGTCTCTCTAATTCTAGGTTACAGAACTCCCATAAGCTGTGTCGGCTGCACTCAGGCTAAAGGAATCCCATATACAGCATATGCCTACACTCAGAATACAGAACTCGTGGAAACAGCTTCTCTCAACATTCAACATACAGAACTATTGGAAACTGCATCTGTATACACAAAGCTTACAGAACTCATGAAAGCTGCATCTGCTACACAGCATACAGAATATCCGCGAATAGCGAATGCCTAATTCCAGGCCACAGAACACTTGGAAACAGCTTCTCTCTACATTCAATATACAAATCTCTTGGAAACTGCATCTCTCTAGACCAATGTTACAGAACTCCCGTAAGCTGCGTCTCCTACACACAGCAGACAAAAAACCCGCATATAGCGAATGCCTAATTCCAGGCCAAGAACTCTTGGAAACAGCTTTTCTCTACATTCAACATACAAAACTCTTGGAAACTGCATCTCTCTAGACCAAGGTTACAGAACTCCCATAAGCTGCGTCTGCTGCACTCAGGCTACAGGATTCCCATATAGAGCATATGCCTACTCTCAGACTACAGAACTCTTGGAAACAGCTTCTCTCTACATTCAATATACTAATCTCTTGGAAACTGCATCTCTCTAGATCAATGTTACAGAACTCCCATAAGCTGCGTCTCCTACACACAGCAGACAAAAAACCCGCATATAGCGAATGCCTAATTCCAGGCCACAGAACTCTTGGAAACAGCTTCTCTCTACATTCAACATACAAAACTCTTGGAAACCGCATCTCTCTAGACCAATGTTACAGAACTCCCATAAGCTGCGTCTGCTGCACTCACGCTACAGGAATCCCATATAGAGTGTATGCCTACTCTCAGAATACAGAACTCATGGAAACAGCTTCTCTCAACATTCAACATACAGAACTATTGGAAACTGCATCTGTATACACAAAGCTTACAGAACTCACGAAAGCTGCATCTGCTACACAGCATACAGAATATCCGCAAATAGTGAATGTCTAATTCCAGGCCACAGAACTCTTGGAAACAGCTTCTCTCTACATTCAACATACAAAACTCTTGCAAACCGCATGTCTCTAGACCAAGGTTACAGAACTCCCATAAGCTGCGTCTCCTACACAGAGCATAAGGAAAACCCCCATATAGTGAATGCCTAATTCCAGGCTACAGAAATCCAGTAAACAGCTTCTCCCTACACCCTGATACAGAACTTCGGTAAACTGTGTCTCTCTAATTCTAGGTTACAGAACTCCCATAAGCTGCGTCGGCTGCACTCAGGCTAAAGGAATCCCATATACAGCATATGCCTACACTCAGAATACAGAACTCGTGGAAACAGCTTCTCTCAACATTCAACATACAGAACTATTGGAAACTGCATCTGTATACACAAAGCTTACAGAACTCATGAAAGCTGCATCTGCTACACAGCATACAGAATATCCGCGAATAGCGAATGCCTAATTCCAGGCCACAGAACACTTGGAAACAGCTTCTCTACATTCAATATACAAATCTCTTGGAAACTGCATCTCTCTAGACCAATGTTACAGAACTCCCGTAAGCTGCGTCTCCTACACACAGCAGACAAAAAACCCGCATATAGCGAATGCCTAATTCCAGGCCAAGAATTCTTGGAAACAGCTTTTCTCTACATTCAACATACAAAACTCTTGGAAACTGCATCTCTCTAGACCAAGGTTACAGAACTCCCATAAGCTGCGTCTGCTGCACTCAGGCTACAGGATTCCCATATAGAGCATATGCCTACTCTCAGACTACAGAACTCTTGGAAACAGCTTCTCTCTACATTCAATATACTAATCTCTTGGAAACTGCATCTCTCTAGACCAATGTTACAGAACTCCCATAAGCTGCGTCTCCTACACACAGCAGACAAAACACCCGCATATAGCGAATGCCTAATTCCAGGCCACAGAACTCTTGGAAACAGCTTCTCTCTACATTCAATATACAAATATCTTGGAAACTGCATCTCTCTAGACCAATGTTACAGAACTCCCATAAGCTGCGTCTGCTGCACTCAGGCTACAGGATTCCCATATAGAGCATATGCCTACTCTCAGACTACAGAACTCTTGGAAACAGCTTCTCTCTACATTCAATATACAAATATCTTGGAAACTGCATCTCTCTAGACCAAGGTTACAGAACTCCCATAAGCTGCGTCTGCTGCACTCAGGCTACAGGATTCCCATATAGAGCATATGCCTACTCTCAGACTACAGAACTCTTGGAAACAGCTTCTCTCTACATTCAATATACTAATCTCTTGGAAACTGCATCTCTCCAGACCAATGTTACAGAACTCCCATAAGCTGCGTCTCCTACACACAGCAGACAGAAAACCCGCATATAGCGAATGCCTAATTCCAGGCTACAGAAATCCAGTAAACAGCTTCTCCCTACACCCTGATACAGAACTTCGGTAAACTGTGTCTCTCTAATTCTAGGTTACAGAACTCCCATAAGCTGCGTCGGCTGCACTCAGGCTAAAGGAATCCCATATACAGCATATACCTACACTCAGAATACAGAACTCGTGGAAACAGCTTCTCTCAACATTCAACATACAGAACTATTGGAAACTGCATCTGTATACACAAAGCTTACAGAACTCACGAAAGCTGCATCTGCTGCACAGCATACAGAATATCCGCAAATAGTGAATGTCTAATTCCAGGCCACAGAACTCTTGGAAACAGCTTCTCTCTACATTCAACATACAAAACTCTTGCAAACCGCATGTCTCTAGACCAAGGTTACAGAACTCCCATAAGCTGCGTCTCCTACACAGAGCATAAGGAAAACCCCCATATAGTGAATGCCTAATTCCAGGCTACAGAAATCCAGTAAACAGCTTCTCCCTACACCCTGATACAGAACTTCGGTAAACTGTGTCTCTCTAATTCTAGGTTACAGAACTCCCATAAGCTGCGTCGGCTGCACTCAGGCTAAAGGAATCCCATATACAGCATATGCCTACACTCAGAATACAGAACTCGTGGAAACAGCTTCTCTCAACATTCAACATACAGAACTATTGGAAACTGCATCTGTATACACAAAGCTTACAGAACTCATGAAAGCTGCATCTGCTACACAGCATACAGAATATCCGCGAATAGCGAATGCCTAATTCCAGGCCACAGAACACTTGGAAACAGCTTCTCTCTACATTCAATATACAAATCTCTTGGAAACTGCATCTCTCTAGACCAATGTTACAGAACTCCCTTAAGCTGCATCTCGTACACACAGCAGACAAAAAACCCGCATATAGCGAATGCCTAATTCCAGGCCACAGAACTCTTGGAAGCAGCTTTTCTCTACATTCAACATACAAAACTCTTGGAAACTGCATCTCTCTAGACCAAGGTTACAGAACTCCCATAAGCTGCGTCTGCTGCACTCAGGCTACAGGATTCCCATATAGAGCATATGCCTACTCTCAGACTACAGAACTCTTGGAAACAGCTTCTCTCTACATTCAATATACTAATCTCTTGGAAACTGCATCTCTCTAGACCAATGTTACAGAACTCCCATAAGCTGCGTCTGATACACTCAGCATACAGAAAACCCGCATATAGTGAATACCTGCTCATAGGCTACAGAACATTTGGAAACAGCTTCTCTCTACATTCAACATACAAAACTCTTGGAAACCGCATCTCTCTAGACCAATGTTACAGAACTCCCATAAGCTGCGTCTGCTACACTCAGGCTATAGGAATCCCATATAGAGCGTATGCCTACTCTCAGACTACAGAACTTTGGAAACAGCTTCTCTCTACATTCAACATACAAAAATCTTGCAAACCGCATCTCTCTAGACCAAGGTTACACAACTCCCATCAGCTGCGTCTCCTACACACAGCATAAGGAAAACCCACATATAGCGAATAACTATGCCCAGGCTACCGAAATCGCAGAAACAGCTTCTCTCTACATTCAACCTACGGAACTCCTGGATACTGTATGTCTCTACACTTAGGTTCTTCAACTCCCTTAAGCTGCGTCTCCTACACAGAGCATATGGAACACTCGCATATAGCGAATATCTATGCCCAGGCTACCAAAATATTAGAAACAGCTTCTCATTACATTCAACATATGGAACTTATGGATACAGTATGTCTCTACACGTAGGTTACGGAACTCACATAAGCTGCATCTCCTACACACAGCATACAGAAAACACGGAAATAGCGCACGCCTAATTGCAGGTCACAGAACTCTTGGAAACAGCTTCTCTCTACATTCAACATACAAAACTGTTTGAAACTGCATCTCCCTAGACCAAGGTTACAGAACTCCCATAAGCTGCGTCTCGTACACACAGCATAAGGAAAACCCGCATATAGCGAATAAGTATGCCCAGGCTACCGAAATCGCAGAAACAGCTTCTCTCTACATTCAACATACGGAACTCCTGGATACTGTATGTCTCTACACTTAGGTTACGGAACTCCCGTAAGCTGCATCTCCTACACACAGCATACAGAAAACACCGAAATAACGCATGCCTAATACCAGGCCACAGAACACTTGGAAACAGCTTCTCTCTACATACAACATACAAAACTCTTGGAAACCGCATCTCTCTAGACCAATGTTACAGAACTCCCATAAGCTGCGTCTGCTGCACTCACGCTACAGGAATCCCATATAGAGTGTATGCCTACTCTCAGAATACAGAACTCATGGAAACAGCTTCTCTCAACATTCAACATACAGAACTATTGGAAACTGCATCTGTATACACAAAGCTTACAGAACTCACGAAAGCTGCATCTGCTACACAGCATACAGAATATCCGCAAATAGTGAATGTCTAATTCCAGGCCACAGAACTCTTGGAAACAGCTTCTCTCTACATTCAACATACAAAACTCTTGCAAACCGCATGTCTCTAGACCAAGGTTACAGAACTCCCATAAGCTGCGTCTCCTACACAGAGCATAAGGAAAACCCCCATATAGTGAATGCCTAATTCCAGGCTACAGAAATCCAGTAAACAGCTTCTCCCTACACCCTGATACAGAACTTCGGTAAACTGTGTCTCTCTAATTCTAGGTTACAGAACTCCCATAAGCTGCGTCGGCTGCACTCAGGCTAAAGGAATCCCATATACAGCATATGCCTACACTCAGAATACAGAACTCGTGGAAACAGCTTCTCTCAACATTCAACATACAGAACTATTGGAAACTGCATCTGTATACACAAAGCTTACAGAACTCATGAAAGCTGCATCTGCTACACAGCATACAGAATATCCGCGAATAGCGAATGCCTAATTCCAGGCCACAGAACACTTGGAAACAGCTTCTCTACATTCAATATACAAATCTCTTGGAAACTGCATCTCTCTAGACCAATGTTACAGAACTCCCGTAAGCTGCGTCTCCTACACACAGCAGACAAAAAACCCGCATATAGCGAATGCCTAATTCCAGGCCAAGAATTCTTGGAAACAGCTTTTCTCTACATTCAACATACAAAACTCTTGGAAACTGCATCTCTCTAGACCAAGGTTACAGAACTCCCATAAGCTGCGTCTGCTGCACTCAGGCTACAGGATTCCCATATAGAGCATATGCCTACTCTCAGACTACAGAACTCTTGGAAACAGCTTCTCTCTACATTCAATATACTAATCTCTTGGAAACTGCATCTCTCTAGACCAATGTTACAGAACTCCCATAAGCTGCGTCTCCTACACACAGCAGACAAAACACCCGCATATAGCGAATGCCTAATTCCAGGCCACAGAACTCTTGGAAACAGCTTCTCTCTACATTCAATATACAAATATCTTGGAAACTGCATCTCTCTAGACCAATGTTACAGAACTCCCATAAGCTGCGTCTGCTGCACTCAGGCTACAGGATTCCCATATAGAGCATATGCCTACTCTCAGACTACAGAACTCTTGGAAACAGCTTCTCTCTACATTCAATATACAAATATCTTGGAAACTGCATCTCTCTAGACCAAGGTTACAGAACTCCCATAAGCTGCGTCTGCTGCACTCAGGCTACAGGATTCCCATATAGAGCATATGCCTACTCTCAGACTACAGAACTCTTGGAAACAGCTTCTCTCTACATTCAATATACTAATCTCTTGGAAACTGCATCTCTCCAGACCAATGTTACAGAACTCCCATAAGCTGCGTCTCCTACACACAGCAGACAGAAAACCCGCATATAGCGAATGCCTAATTCCAGGCTACAGAAATCCAGTAAACAGCTTCTCCCTACACCCTGATACAGAACTTCGGTAAACTGTGTCTCTCTAATTCTAGGTTACAGAACTCCCATAAGCTGCGTCGGCTGCACTCAGGCTAAAGGAATCCCATATACAGCATATACCTACACTCAGAATACAGAACTCGTGGAAACAGCTTCTCTCAACATTCAACATACAGAACTATTGGAAACTGCATCTGTATACACAAAGCTTACAGAACTCACGAAAGCTGCATCTGCTGCACAGCATACAGAATATCCGCAAATAGTGAATGTCTAATTCCAGGCCACAGAACTCTTGGAAACAGCTTCTCTCTACATTCAACATACAAAACTCTTGCAAACCGCATGTCTCTAGACCAAGGTTACAGAACTCCCATAAGCTGCGTCTCCTACACAGAGCATAAGGAAAACCCCCATATAGTGAATGCCTAATTCCAGGCTACAGAAATCCAGTAAACAGCTTCTCCCTACACCCTGATACAGAACTTCGGTAAACTGTGTCTCTCTAATTCTAGGTTACAGAACTCCCATAAGCTGCGTCGGCTGCACTCAGGCTAAAGGAATCCCATATACAGCATATGCCTACACTCAGAATACAGAACTCGTGGAAACAGCTTCTCTCAACATTCAACATACAGAACTATTGGAAACTGCATCTGTATACACAAAGCTTACAGAACTCATGAAAGCTGCATCTGCTACACAGCATACAGAATATCCGCGAATAGCGAATGCCTAATTCCAGGCCACAGAACACTTGGAAACAGCTTCTCTCTACATTCAATATACAAATCTCTTGGAAACTGCATCTCTCTAGACCAATGTTACAGAACTCCCTTAAGCTGCATCTCGTACACACAGCAGACAAAAAACCCGCATATAGCGAATGCCTAATTCCAGGCCACAGAACTCTTGGAAGCAGCTTTTCTCTACATTCAACATACAAAACTCTTGGAAACTGCATCTCTCTAGACCAAGGTTACAGAACTCCCATAAGCTGCGTCTGCTGCACTCAGGCTACAGGATTCCCATATAGAGCATATGCCTACTCTCAGACTACAGAACTCTTGGAAACAGCTTCTCTCTACATTCAATATACTAATCTCTTGGAAACTGCATCTCTCTAGACCAATGTTACAGAACTCCCATAAGCTGCGTCTGATACACTCAGCATACAGAAAACCCGCATATAGTGAATACCTGCTCATAGGCTACAGAACATTTGGAAACAGCTTCTCTCTACATTCAACATACAAAACTCTTGGAAACCGCATCTCTCTAGACCAATGTTACAGAATTCCCATAAGCTGCGTCTGCTACACTCAGGCTATAGGAATCCCATATAGAGCGTATGCCTACTCTCAGACTACAGAACTTTGGAAACAGCTTCTCTCTACATTCAACATACAAAAATCTTGCAAACCGCATCTCTCTAGACCAAGGTTACACAACTCCCATCAGCTGCGTCTCCTACACACAGCATAAGGAAAACCCACATATAGCGAATAACTATGCCCAGGCTACCGAAATCGCAGAAACAGCTTCTCTCTACATTCAACCTACGGAACTCCTGGATACTCTATGTCTCTACACTTAGGTTCTTCAACTCCCTTAAGCTGCGTCTCCTACACAGAGCATATGGAACACTCGCATATAGCGAATATCTATGCCCAGGCTACCAAAATATTAGAAACAGCTTCTCATTACATTCAACATATGGAACTTATGGATACAGTATGTCTCTACACGTAGGTTACGGAACTCACATAAGCTGCATCTCCTACACACAGCATACAGAAAACACGGAAATAGCGCACGCCTAATTGCAGGTCACAGAACTCTTGGAAACAGCTTCTCTCTACATTCAACATACAAAACTGTTTGAAACTGCATCTCCCTAGACCAAGGTTACAGAACTCCCATAAGCTGCGTCTCGTACACACAGCATAAGGAAAACCCGCATATAGCGAATAAGTATGCCCAGGCTACCGAAATCGCAGAAACAGCTTCTCTCTACATTCAACATACGGAACTCCTGGATACTGTATGTCTCTACACTTAGGTTACGGAACTCCCGTAAGCTGCATCTCCTACACACAGCATACAGAAAACACCGAAATAACGCATGCCTAATACCAGGCCACAGAACACTTGGAAACAGCTTCTCTCTACATACAACATACAAAACTCTTGGAAACTGCATCTCTCCAGACCAATGTTACAGAACTCCCATAAGCTGCGTCTCCTACACACAGCAGACAGAAAACCCGCATATAGCGAATGCCTAATTCCAGGCTACAGAAATCCAGTAAACAGCTTCTCCCTACACCCTGATACAGAACTTCGGTAAACTGTGTCTCTCTAATTCTAGGTTACAGAACTCCCATAAGCTGTGTCGGCTGCACTCAGGCTAAAGGAATCCCATATACAGCATATGCCTACACTCAGAATACAGAACTCGTGGAAACAGCTTCTCTCAACATTCAACATACAGAACTATTGGAAACTGCATCTGTATACACAAAGCTTACAGAACTCATGAAAGCTGCATCTGCTACACAGCATACAGAATATCCGCGAATAGCGAATGCCTAATTCCAGGCCACAGAACACTTGGAAACAGCTTCTCTCTACATTCCATATACAAATCTCTTGGAAACTGCATCTCTCTAGACCAATGTTACAGAACTCCCGTAAGCTGCGTCTCCTACACACAGCAGACAAAAAACCCGCATATAGCGAATGCCTAATTCCAGGCCAAGAACTCTTGGAAACAGCTTTTCTCTACATTCAACATACAAAACTCTTGGAAACTGCATCTCTCTAGACCAAGGTTACAGAACTCCCATAAGCTGCGTCTGCTGCACTCAGGCTACAGGATTCCCATATAGAGCATATGCCTACTCTCAGACTACAGAACTCTTGGAAACAGTTTCTCTCTACATTCAATATACTAATCTCTTGGAAACTGCATCTCTCTAGATCAATGTTACAGAACTCCCATAAGCTGCGTCTCCTACACACAGCAGACAAAAAACCCGCATATAGCGAATGCCTAATTCCAGGCCACAGAACTCTTGGAAACAGCTTCTCTCTACATTCAACATACAAAACTCTTGGAAACCGCATCTCTCTAGACCAATGTTACAGAACTCCCATAAGCTGCGTCTGCTGCACTCACGCTACAGGAATCCCATATAGAGTGTATGCCTACTCTCAGAATACAGAACTCATGGAAACAGCTTCTCTCAACATTCAACATACAGAACTATTGGAAACTGCATCTGTATACACAAAGCTTACAGAACTCACGAAAGCTGCATCTGCTACACAGCATACAGAATATCCGCAAATAGTGAATGTCTAATTCCAGGCCACAGAACTCTTGGAAACAGCTTCTCTCTACATTCAACATACAAAACTCTTGCAAACCGCATGTCTCTAGACCAAGGTTACAGAACTCCCATAAGCTGCGTCTCCTACACAGAGCATAAGGAAAACCCCCATATAGTGAATGCCTAATTCCAGGCTACAGAAATCCAGTAAACAGCTTCTCCCTACACCCTGATACAGAACTTCGGTAAACTGTGTCTCTCTAATTCTAGGTTACAGAACTCCCATAAGCTGCGTCGGCTGCACTCAGGCTAAAGGAATCCCATATACAGCATATGCCTACACTCAGAATACAGAACTCGTGGAAACAGCTTCTCTCAATATTCAACATACAGAACTATTGGAAA
Organism: Lepus oiostolus; assembly: GCA_036325905.1. NCBI lineage: Eukaryota > Metazoa > Chordata > Mammalia > Lagomorpha > Leporidae > Lepus > Lepus oiostolus. Next base: position 135,506,451 of record CM070808.1, read on the forward strand.
CTGCATCTGTATACACAAAGCTTACAGAACTCATGAAAGCTGCATCTGCTACACAGCATACAGAATATCCGCGAATAGCGAATGCCTAATTCCAGGCCACAGAACACTTGGAAACAGCTTCTCTACATTCAATATACAAATCTCTTGGAAACTGCATCTCTCTAGACCAGTGTTACAGAACTCCCGTAAGCTGCGTCTCCTACACACAGCAGACAAAAAACCCGCATATAGCGAATGCCTAATTCCAGGCCAAGAATTCTTGGAAACAGCTTTTCTCTACATTCAACATACAAAACTCTTGGAAACTGCATCTCTCTAGACCAAGGTTACAGAACTCCCATAAGCTGCGTCTGCTGCACTCAGGCTACAGGATTCCCATATAGAGCATATGCCTACTCTCAGACTACAGAACTCTTGGAAACAGCTTCTCTCTACATTCAATATACTAATCTCTTGGAAACTGCATCTCTCTAGACCAATGTTACAGAACTCCCATAAGCTGCGTCTCCTACACACAGCAGACAAAACACCCGCATATAGCGAATGCCTAATTCCAGGCCACAGAACTCTTGGAAACAGCTTCTCTCTACATTCAATATACAAATATCTTGGAAACTGCATCTCTCTAGACCAATGTTACAGAACTCCCATAAGCTGCGTCTGCTGCACTCAGGCTACAGGATTCCCATATAGAGCATATGCCTACTCTCAGACTACAGAACTCTTGGAAACAGCTTCTCTCTACATTCAATATACAAATATCTTGGAAACTGCATCTCTCTAGACCAAGGTTACAGAACTCCCATAAGCTGCGTCTGCTGCACTCAGGCTACAGGATTCCCATATAGAGCATATGCCTACTCTCAGACTACAGAACTCTTGGAAACAGCTTCTCTCTACATTCAATATACTAATCTCTTGGAAACTGCATCTCTCTAGACCAAGGTTACAGAACTCCCATAAGCTGCGTCTGATACACTCAGCATACAGAAAACCCGCATATAGTGAATACCTGCTCATAGGCTACAGAACTTTTGGAAACAGCTTCTCTCTACATTCAACATACAAAACTCTTGGAAACCGCATCTCTCTAGACCAATGTTACAGAACTCCCATAAGCTGCGTCTGCTGCACTCACGCTACAGGAATCCCATATAGAGTGTATGCCTACTCTCAGAATACAGAACTCATGGAAACAGCTTCTCTCAACATTCAACATACAGAACTATTGGAAACTGCATCTGTATACACAAAGCTTACAGAACTCACGAAAGCTGCATCTGCTACACAGCATACAGAATATCCGCAAATAGTGAATGTCTAATTCCAGGCCACAGAACTCTTGGAAACAGCTTCTCTCTACATTCAACATACAAAACTCTTGCAAACCGCATGTCTCTAGACCAAGGTTACAGAACTCCCATAAGCTGCGTCTCCTACACAGAGCATAAGGAAAACCCCCATATAGTGAATGCCTAATTCCAGGCTACAGAAATCCAGTAAACAGCTTCTCCCTACACCCTGATACAGAACTTCGGTAAACTGTGTCTCTCTAATTCTAGGTTACAGAACTCCCATAAGCTGCGTCGGCTGCACTCAGGCTAAAGGAATCCCATATACAGCATATGCCTACACTCAGAATACAGAACTCGTGGAAACAGCTTCTCTCAACATTCAACATACAGAACTATTGGAAACTGCATCTGTATACACAAAGCTTACAGAACTCATGAAAGCTGCATCTGCTACACAGCATACAGAATATCCGCGAATAGCGAATGCCTAATTCCAGGCCACAGAACACTTGGAAACAGCTTCTCTCTACATTCAATATACAAATCTCTTGGAAACTGCATCTCTCTAGACCAATGTTACAGAACTCCCTTAAGCTGCATCTCGTACACACAGCAGACAAAAAACCCGCATATAGCGAATGCCTAATTCCAGGCCAAGAACTCTTGGAAACAGCTTTTCTCTACATTCAACATACAAAACTCTTGGAAACTGCATCTCTCTAGACCAAGGTTACAGAACTCCCATAAGCTGTGTCTGCTGCACTCAGGCCACAGGATTCCCATATAGAGCATATGCCTACTCTCAGACTACAGAACTCTTGGAAACAGCTTCTCTCTACATTCAATATACTAATCTCTTGGAAACTGCATCTCTCTAGACCAATGTTACAGAACTCCCGTAAGCTGCGTCTCCTACACACAGCAGACAAAAAACCCGCATATAGCGAATGCCTAATTCCAGGCCAAGAGCTCTTGGAAACAGCTTTTCTCTACATTCAACATACAAAACTCTTGGAAACTGCATCTCTCTAGACCAAGGTTACAGAACTCCCATAAGCTGCGTCTGCTGCACTCAGGCTACAGGATTCCCATATAGAGCATATGCCTACTCTCAGACTACAGAACTCTTGGAAACAGCTTCTCTCTACATTCAATATACTAATCTCTTGGAAACTGCATCTCTCTAGACCAATGTTACAGAACTCCCATAAGCTGCGTCTGATACACTCAGCATACAGAAAACCCGCATATAGTGAATACCTGCTCATAGGCTACAGAACATTTGGAAACAGCTTCTCTCTACATTCAACATACAAAACTCTTGGAAACCGCATCTCTCTAGACCAATGTTACAGAACTCCCATAAGCTGCGTCTGCTACACTCAGGCTATAGGAATCCCATATAGAGCGTATGCCTACTCTCAGACTACAGAACTTTGGAAACAGCTTCTCTCTACATTCAACATACAAAAATCTTGCAAACCGCATCTCTCTAGACCAAGGTTACACAACTCCCATCAGCTGCGTCTCCTACACACAGCATAAGGAAAACCCACATATAGCGAATAACTATGCCCAGGCTACCGAAATCGCAGAAACAGCTTCTCTCTACATTCAACCTACGGAACTCCTGGATACTCTATGTCTCTACACTTAGGTTCTTCAACTCCCTTAAGCTGCGTCTCCTACACAGAGCATACGGAACACTCGCATATAGCGAATATCTATGCCCAGGCTACCAAAATATTAGAAACAGCTTCTCATTACATTCAACATATGGAACTTATGGATACTGTATGTCTCTACACGTAGGTTACGGAACTCACATAAGCTGCATCTCCTACACACAGCATACAGAAAACACGGAAATAGCGCACGCCTAATTGCAGGTCACAGAACTCTTGGAAACAGCTTCTCTCTACATTCAACATACAAAACTGTTTGAAACTGCATCTCCCTAGACCAAGGTTACAGAACTCCCATAAGCTGCGTCTCGTACACACAGCATAAGGAAAACCCGCATATAGCGAATAAGTATGCCCAGGCTACCGAAATCGCAGAAACAGCTTCTCTCTACATTCAACATACGGAACTCCTGGATACTGTATGTCTCTACACTTAGGTTACGGAAATCCCGTAAGCTGCATCTCCTACACACAGCATACAGAAAACACCGAAATAACGCATGCCTAATACCAGGCCACAGAACCCTTGGAAACAGCTTCTCTCTACATACAACATACAAAACTCTTGGAAACTGCATCTCTCCAGACCAATGTTACAGAACTCCCATAAGCTGCGTCTCCTACACACAGCAGACAGAAAACCCGCATATAGCGAATGCCTAATTCCAGGCTACAGAAATCCAGTAAACAGCTTCTCCCTACACCCTGATACAGAACTTCGGTAAACTGTGTCTCTCTAATTCTAGGTTACAGAACTCCCATAAGCTGCGTCGGCTGCACTCAGGCTAAAGGAATCCCATATACAGCATATTCCTACACTCAGAATACAACTCGTGGAAACAGCTTCTCTCAACATTCAACATACAGAACTATTGGAAACTGCATCTGTATACACAAAGCTTACAGAACTCACGAAAGCTGCATCTGCTACACAGCATACAGAATATCCGCAAATAGTGAATGTCTAATTCCAGGCCACAGAACTCTTGGAAACAGCTTCTCTCTACATTCAACATACAAAACTCTTGCAAACCGCATGTCTCTAGACCAAGGTTACAGAACTCCCATAAGCTGCGTCTCCTACACAGAGCATAAGGAAAACCCCCATATAGTGAATGCCTAATTCCAGGCTACAGAAATCCAGTAAACAGCTTCTCCCTACACCCTGATACAGAACTTCGGTAAACTGTGTCTCTCTAATTCTAGGTTACAGAACTCCCATAAGCTGCGTCGGCTGCACTCAGGCTAAAGGAATCCCATATACAGCATATGCCTACACTCAGAATACAGAACTCGTGGAAACAGCTTCTCTCAACATTCAACATACAGAACTATTGGAAACTGCATCTGTATACACAAAGCTTACAGAACTCATGAAAGCTGCATCTGCTACACAGCATACAGAATATCCGCGAATAGCGAATGCCTAATTCCAGGCCACAGAACACTTGGAAACAGCTTCTCTCTACATTCAATATACAAATCTCTTGGAAACTGCATCTCTCTAGACCAATGTTACAGAACTCCCTTAAGCTGCATCTCGTACACACAGCAGACAAAAAACCCGCATATAGCGAATGCCTAATTCCAGGCCAAGAACTCTTGGAAACAGCTTTTCTCTACATTCAACATACAAAACTCTTGGAAACTGCATCTCTCTAGACCAAGGTTACAGAACTCCCATAAGCTGCGTCTGCTGCACTCAGGCTACAGGATTCCCATATAGAGCATATGCCTACTCTCAGACTACAGAACTCTTGGAAACAGCTTCTCTCTACATTCAATATACTAATCTCTTGGAAACTGCATCTCTCTAGACCAAGGTTACAGAACTCCCATAAGCTGCGTCTGATACACTCAGCATACAGAAAACCCGCATATAGTGAATACCTGCTCATAGGCTACAGAACTTTTGGAAACAGCTTCTCTCTACATTCAACATACAAAACTCTTGGAAACCGCATCTCTCTAGACCAATGTTACAGAACTCCCATAAGCTGCGTCTGCTGCACTCACGCTACAGGAATCCCATATAGAGTGTATGCCTACTCTCAGAATACAGAACTCATGGAAACAGCTTCTCTCAACATTCAACATACAGAACTATTGGAAACTGCATCTGTATACACAAAGCTTACAGAACTCACGAAAGCTGCATCTGCTACACAGCATACAGAATATCCGCAAATAGTGAATGTCTAATTCCAGGCCACAGAACTCTTGGAAACAGCTTCTCTCTACATTCAACATACAAAACTCTTGCAAACCGCATGTCTCTAGACCAAGGTTACAGAACTCCCATAAGCTGCGTCTCCTACACAGAGCATAAGGAAAACCCCCATATAGTGAATGCCTAATTCCAGGCTACAGAAATCCAGTAAACAGCTTCTCCCTACACCCTGATACAGAACTTCGGTAAACTGTGTCTCTCTAATTCTAGGTTACAGAACTCCCATAAGCTGCGTCGGCTGCACTCAGGCTAAAGGAATCCCATATACAGCATATGCCTACACTCAGAATACAGAACTCGTGGAAACAGCTTCTCTCAACATTCAACATACAGAACTATTGGAAACTGCATCTGTATACACAAAGCTTACAGAACTCATGAAAGCTGCATCTGCTACACAGCATACAGAATATCCGCGAATAGCGAATGCCTAATTCCAGGCCACAGAACACTTGGAAACAGCTTCTCTACATTCAATATACAAATCTCTTGGAAACTGCATCTCTCTAGACCAATGTTACAGAACTCCCGTAAGCTGCGTCTCCTACACACAGCAGACAAAAAACCCGCATATAGCGAATGCCTAATTCCAGGCCAAGAATTCTTGGAAACAGCTTTTCTCTACATTCAACATACAAAACTCTTGGAAACTGCATCTCTCTAGACCAAGGTTACAGAACTCCCATAAGCTGCGTCTGCTGCACTCAGGCTACAGGATTCCCATATAGAGCATATGCCTACTCTCAGACTACAGAACTCTTGGAAACAGCTTCTCTCTACATTCAATATACTAATCTCTTGGAAACTGCATCTCTCTAGACCAATGTTACAGAACTCCCATAAGCTGCGTCTCCTACACACAGCAGACAAAACACCCGCATATAGCGAATGCCTAATTCCAGGCCACAGAACTCTTGGAAACAGCTTCTCTCTACATTCAATATACAAATATCTTGGAAACTGCATCTCTCTAGACCAATGTTACAGAACTCCCATAAGCTGCGTCTGCTGCACTCAGGCTACAGGATTCCCATATAGAGCATATGCCTACTCTCAGACTACAGAACTCTTGGAAACAGCTTCTCTCTACATTCAATATACAAATATCTTGGAAACTGCATCTCTCTAGACCAAGGTTACAGAACTCCCATAAGCTGCGTCTGCTGCACTCAGGCTACAGGATTCCCATATAGAGCATATGCCTACTCTCAGACTACAGAACTCTTGGAAACAGCTTCTCTCTACATTCAATATACTAATCTCTTGGAAACTGCATCTCTCTAGACCAATGTTACAGAACTCCCATAAGCTGCGTCTCCTACACACAGCAGACAAAACACCCGCATATAGCGAATGCCTAATTCCAGGCCAAGAGCTCTTGGAAACAGCTTTTCTCTACATTCAACATACAAAACTCTTGGAAACTGCATCTCTCTAGACCAAGGTTACAGAACTCCCATAAGCTGCGTCTGCTGCACTCAGGCTACAGGATTCCCATATAGAGCATATGCCTACTCTCAGACTACAGAACTCTTGGAAACAGCTTCTCTCTACATTCAATATACTAATCTCTTGGAAACTGCATCTCTCTAGACCAATGTTACAGAACTCCCGTAAGCTGCGTCTCCTACACACAGCAGACAAAAAACCCGCATATAGCGAATGCCTAATTCCAGGCCAAGAGCTCTTGGAAACAGCTTTTCTCTACATTCAACATACAAAACTCTTGGAAACTGCATCTCTCTAGACCAAGGTTACAGAACTCCCATAAGCTGCGTCTGCTGCACTCAGGCTACAGGTTTCCCATATAGAGCATATGCCTACTCTCAGACTACAGAACTCTTGGAAACAGCTTCTCTCTACATTCAATATACTAATCTCTTGGAAACTGCATCTCTCTAGACCAATGTTACAGAACTCCCATAAGCTGCGTCTGATACACTCAGCATACAGAAAACCCGCATATAGTGAATACCTGCTCATAGGCTACAGAACTTTTGGAAACAGCTTCTCTCTACATTCAACATACAAAACTCTTGGAAACCGCATCTCTCTAGACCAATGTTACAGAACTCCCATAAGCTGCGTCTGCTACACTCAGGCTATAGGAATCCCATATAGAGCGTATGCCTACTCTCAGACTACAGAACTTTGGAAACAGCTTCTCTCTACATTCAACATACAAAAATCTTGCAAACCGCATCTCTCTAGACCAAGGTTACACAACTCCCATCAGCTGCGTCTCCTACACACAGCATAAGGAAAACCCACATATAGCGAATAACTATGCCCAGGCTACCGAAATCGCAGAAACAGCTACTCTCTACATTCAACCTACGGAACTCCTGGATACTCTATGTCTCTACACTTAGGTTCTTCAACTCCCTTAAGCTGCGTCTCCTACACAGAGCATACGGAACACTCGCATATAGCGAATATCTATGCCCAGGCTACCAAAATATTAGAAACAGCTTCTCATTACATTCAACATATGGAACTTATGGATACTGTATTTCTCTACACGTAGGTTACGGAACTCACATAAGCTGCATCTCCTACACACAGCATACAGAAAACACGGAAATAGCGCACGCCTAATTGCAGGTCACAGAACTCTTGGAAACAGCTTCTCTCTACATTCAACATACAAAACTGTTTGAAACTGCATCTCCCTAGACCAAGGTTACAGAACTCCCATAAGCTGCGTCTCGTACACACAGCATAAGGAAAACCCGCATATAGCGAATAAGTATGCCCAGGCTACCGAAATCGCAGAAACAGCTTCTCTCTACATTCAACATACGGAACTCCTGGATACTGTATGTCTCTACACTTAGGTTACGGAAATCCCGTAAGCTGCATCTCCTACACACAGCATACAGAAAACACCGAAATAACGCATGCCTAATACCAGGCCACAGAACCCTTGGAAACAGCTTCTCTCTACATACAACATACAAAACTCTTGGAAACTGCATCTCTCCAGACCAATGTTACAGAACTCCCATAAGCTGCGTCTCCTACACACAGCAGACAGAAAACCCGCATATAGCGAATGCCTAATTCCAGGCTACAGAAATCCAGTAAACAGCTTCTCCCTACACCCTGATACAGAACTTCGGTAAACTGTGTCTCTCTAATTCTAGGTTACAGAACTCCCATAAGCTGCGTCGGCTGCACTCAGGCTAAAGGAATCCCATATACAGCATATTCCTACACTCAGAATACAACTCGTGGAAACAGCTTCTCTCAACATTCAACATACAGAACTATTGGAAACTGCATCTGTATACACAAAGCTTACAGAACTCACGAAAGCTGCATCTGCTACACAGCATACAGAATATCCGCAAATAGTGAATGTCTAATTCCAGGCCACAGAACTCTTGGAAACAGCTTCTTTCTACATTCAACATACAAAACTCTTGCAAACCGCATGTCTCTAGACCAAGGTTACAGAACTCCCATAAGCTGCGTCTCCTACACAGAGCATAAGGAAAACCCCCATATAGTGAATGCCTAATTCCAGGCTACAGAAATCCAGTAAACAGCTTCTCCCTACACCCTGATACAGAACTTCGGTAAACTGTGTCTCTCTAATTCTAGGTTACAGAACTCCCATAAGCTGCGTCGGCTGCACTCAGGCTAAAGGAATCCCATATACAGCATATGCCTACACTCAGAATACAGAACTCGTGGAAACAGCTTCTCTCAACATTCAACATACAGAACTATTGGAAACTGCATCTGTATACACAAAGCTTACAGAACTCATGAAAGCTGCATCTGCTACACAGCATACAGAATATCCGCGAATAGCGAATGCCTAATTCCAGGCCACAGAACACTTGGAAACAGCTTCTCTCTACATTCAATATACAAATCTCTTGGAAACTGCATCTCTCTAGACCAATGTTACAGAACTCCCTTAAGCTGCATCTCGTACACACAGCAGACAAAAAACCCGCATATAGCGAATGCCTAATTCCAGGCCAAGAACTCTTGGAAACAGCTTTTCTCTACATTCAACATACAAAACTCTTGGAAACTGCATCTCTCTAGACCAAGGTTACAGAACTCCCATAAGCTGCGTCTGCTGCACTCAGGCTACAGGATTCCCATATAGAGCATATGCCTACTCTCAGACTACAGAACTCTTGGAAACAGCTTCTCTCTACATTCAATATACTAATCTCTTGGAAACTGCATCTCTCTAGACCAATGTTACAGAACTCCCATAAGCTGCGTCTGATACACTCAGCATACAGAAAACCCGCATATAGTGAATACCTGCTCATAGGCTACAGAACTTTTGGAAACAGCTTCTCTCTACATTCAACATACAAAACTCTTGGAAACCGCATCTCTCTAGACCAATGTTACAGAACTCCCATAAGCTGCGTCTGCTGCACTCACGCTACAGGAATCCCATATAGAGTGTATGCCTACTCTCAGAATACAGAACTCATGGAAACAGCTTCTCTCAACATTCAACATACAGAACTATTGGAAACTGCATCTGTATACACAAAGCTTACAGAACTCACGAAAGCTGCATCTGCTACACAGCATACAGAATATCCGCAAATAGTGAATGTCTAATTCCAGGCCACAGAACTCTTGGAAACAGCTTCTCTCTACATTCAACATACAAAACTCTTGCAAACCGCATGTCTCTAGACCAAGGTTACAGAACTCCCATAAGCTGCGTCTCCTACACAGAGCATAAGGAAAACCCCCATATAGTGAATGCCTAATTCCAGGCTACAGAAATCCAGTAAACAGCTTCTCCCTACACCCTGATACAGAACTTCGGTAAACTGTGTCTCTCTAATTCTAGGTTACAGAACTCCCATAAGCTGCGTCGGCTGCACTCAGGCTAAAGGAATCCCATATACAGCATATGCCTACACTCAGAATACAGAACTCGTGGAAACAGCTTCTCTCAACATTCAACATACAGAACTATTGGAAACTGCATCTGTATACACAAAGCTTACAGAACTCATGAAAGCTGCATCTGCTACACAGCATACAGAATATCCGCGAATAGCGAATGCCTAATTCCAGGCCACAGAACACTTGGAAACAGCTTCTCTACATTCAATATACAAATCTCTTGGAAACTGCATCTCTCTAGACCAATGTTACAGAACTCCCGTAAGCTGCGTCTCCTACACACAGCAGACAAAAAACCCGCATATAGCGAATGCCTAATTCCAGGCCAAGAATTCTTGGAAACAGCTTTTCTCTACATTCAACATACAAAACTCTTGGAAACTGCATCTCTCTAGACCAAGGTTACAGAACTCCCATAAGCTGCGTCTGCTGCACTCAGGCTACAGGATTCCCATATAGAGCATATGCCTACTCTCAGACTACAGAACTCTTGGAAACAGCTTCTCTCTACATTCAATATACTAATCTCTTGGAAACTGCATCTCTCTAGACCAATGTTACAGAACTCCCATAAGCTGCGTCTCCTACACACAGCAGACAAAACACCCGCATATAGCGAATGCCTAATTCCAGGCCACAGAACTCTTGGAAACAGCTTCTCTCTACATTCAATATACAAATATCTTGGAAACTGCATCTCTCTAGACCAATGTTACAGAACTCCCATAAGCTGCGTCTGCTGCACTCAGGCTACAGGATTCCCATATAGAGCATATGCCTACTCTCAGACTACAGAACTCTTGGAAACAGCTTCTCTCTACATTCAATATACAAATATCTTGGAAACTGCATCTCTCTAGACCAAGGTTACAGAACTCCCATAAGCTGCGTCTGCTGCACTCAGGCTACAGGATTCCCATATAGAGCATATGCCTACTCTCAGACTACAGAACTCTTGGAAACAGCTTCTCTCTACATTCAATATACTAATCTCTTGGAAACTGCATCTCTCCAGACCAATGTTACAGAACTCCCATAAGCTGCGTCTCCTACACACAGCAGACAGAAAACCCGCATATAGCGAATGCCTAATTCCAGGCTACAGAAATCCAGTAAACAGCTTCTCCCTACACCCTGATACAGAACTTCGGTAAACTGTGTCTCTCTAATTCTAGGTTACAGAACTCCCATAAGCTGCGTCGGCTGCACTCAGGCTAAAGGAATCCCATATACAGCATATGCCTACACTCAGAATACAGAACTCGTGGAAACAGCTTCTCTCAACATTCAACATACAGAACTATTGGAAACTGCATCTGTATACACAAAGCTTACAGAACTCATGAAAGCTGCATCTGCTACACAGCATACAGAATATCCGCGAATAGCGAATGCCTAATTCCAGGCCACAGAACACTTGGAAACAGCTTCTCTCTACATTCAATATACAAATCTCTTGGAAACTGCATCTCTCTAGACCAATGTTACAGAACTCCCTTAAGCTGCATCTCGTACACACAGCAGACAAAAAACCCGCATATAGCGAATGCCTAATTCCAGGCCACAGAACTCTTGGAAGCAGCTTTTCTCTACATTCAACATACAAAACTCTTGGAAACTGCATCTCTCTAGACCAAGGTTACAGAACTCCCATAAGCTGCGTCTGCTGCACTCAGGCTACAGGATTCCCATATAGAGCATATGCCTACTCTCAGACTACAGAACTCTTGGAAACAGCTTCTCTCTACATTCAATATACTAATCTCTTGGAAACTGCATCTCTCTAGACCAATGTTACAGAACTCCCATAAGCTGCGTCTGATACACTCAGCATACAGAAAACCCGCATATAGTGAATACCTGCTCATAGGCTACAGAACATTTGGAAACAGCTTCTCTCTACATTCAACATACAAAACTCTTGGAAACCGCATCTCTCTAGACCAATGTTACAGAACTCCCATAAGCTGCGTCTGCTACACTCAGGCTATAGGAATCCCATATAGAGCGTATGCCTACTCTCAGACTACAGAACTTTGGAAACAGCTTCTCTCTACATTCAACATACAAAAATCTTGCAAACCGCATCTCTCTAGACCAAGGTTACACAACTCCCATCAGCTGCGTCTCCTACACACAACATAAGGAAAACCCACATATAGCGAATAACTATGCCCAGGCTACCGAAATCGCAGAAACAGCTTCTCTCTACATTCAACATACGGAACTCCTGGATACTGTATGTCTCTACACTTAGGTTACGGAACTCCCGTAAGCTGCATCTCCTACACACAGCATACAGAAAACACCGAAATAACGCATGCCTAATACCAGGCCACAGAACACTTGGAAACAGCTTCTCTCTACATACAACATACAAAACTCTTGGAAACTGCATCTCTCCAGACCAATGTTACAGAACTCCCATAAGCTGCGTCTCCTACACACAGCAGACAGAAAACCCGCATATAGCGAATGCCTAATTCCAGGCTACAGAAATCCAGTAAACAGCTTCTCCCTACACCCTGATACAGAACTTCGGTAAACTGTGTCTCTCTAATTCTAGGTTACAGAACTCCCATAAGCTGTGTCGGCTGCACTCAGGCTAAAGGAATCCCATATACAGCATATGCCTACACTCAGAATACAGAACTCGTGGAAACAGCTTCTCTCAACATTCAACATACAGAACTATTGGAAACTGCATCTGTATACACAAAGCTTACAGAACTCATGAAAGCTGCATCTGCTACACAGCATACAGAATATCCGCGAATAGCGAATGCCTAATTCCAGGCCACAGAACACTTGGAAACAGCTTCTCTCTACATTCAATATACAAATCTCTTGGAAACTGCATCTCTCTAGACCAATGTTACAGAACTCCCGTAAGCTGCGTCTCCTACACACAGCAGACAAAAAACCCGCATATAGCGAATGCCTAATTCCAGGCCAAGAACTCTTGGAAACAGCTTTTCTCTACATTCAACATACAAAACTCTTGGAAACTGCATCTCTCTAGACCAAGGTTACAGAACTCCCATAAGCTGCGTCTGCTGCACTCAGGCTACAGGATTCCCATATAGAGCATATGCCTACTCTCAGACTACAGAACTCTTGGAAACAGCTTCTCTCTACATTCAATATACTAATCTCTTGGAAACTGCATCTCTCTAGATCAATGTTACAGAACTCCCATAAGCTGCGTCTCCTACACACAGCAGACAAAAAACCCGCATATAGCGAATGCCTAATTCCAGGCCACAGAACTCTTGGAAACAGCTTCTCTCTACATTCAACATACAAAACTCTTGGAAACCGCATCTCTCTAGACCAATGTTACAGAACTCCCATAAGCTGCGTCTGCTGCACTCACGCTACAGGAATCCCATATAGAGTGTATGCCTACTCTCAGAATACAGAACTCATGGAAACAGCTTCTCTCAACATTCAACATACAGAACTATTGGAAACTGCATCTGTATACACAAAGCTTACAGAACTCACGAAAGCTGCATCTGCTACACAGCATACAGAATATCCGCAAATAGTGAATGTCTAATTCCAGGCCACAGAACTCTTGGAAACAGCTTCTCTCTACATTCAACATACAAAACTCTTGCAAACCGCATGTCTCTAGACCAAGGTTACAGAACTCCCATAAGCTGCGTCTCCTACACAGAGCATAAGGAAAACCCCCATATAGTGAATGCCTAATTCCAGGCTACAGAAATCCAGTAAACAGCTTCTCCCTACACCCTGATACAGAACTTCGGTAAACTGTGTCTCTCTAATTCTAGGTTACAGAACTCCCATAAGCTGCGTCGGCTGCACTCAGGCTAAAGGAATCCCATATACAGCATATGCCTACACTCAGAATACAGAACTCGTGGAAACAGCTTCTCTCAACATTCAACATACAGAACTATTGGAAACTGCATCTGTATACACAAAGCTTACAGAACTCATGAAAGCTGCATCTGCTACACAGCATACAGAATATCCGCGAATAGCGAATGCCTAATTCCAGGCCACAGAACACTTGGAAACAGCTTCTCTACATTCAATATACAAATCTCTTGGAAACTGCATCTCTCTAGACCAATGTTACAGAACTCCCGTAAGCTGCGTCTCCTACACACAGCAGACAAAAAACCCGCATATAGCGAATGCCTAATTCCAGGCCAAGAATTCTTGGAAACAGCTTCTCTCTACATTCAACATACAAAACTCTTGGAAACCGCATCTCTCTAGACCAATGTTACAGAACTCCCATAAGCTGCGTCTGCTGCACTCACGCTACAGGAATCCCATATAGAGTGTATGCCTACTCTCAGAATACAGAACTCATGGAAACAGCTTCTCTCAACATTCAACATACAGAACTATTGGAAACTGCATCTGTATACACAAAGCTTACAGAACTCACGAAAGCTGCATCTGCTACACAGCATACAGAATATCCGCAAATAGTGAATGTCTAATTCCAGGCCACAGAACTCTTGGAAACAGCTTCTCTCTACATTCAACATACAAAACTCTTGCAAACCGCATGTCTCTAGACCAAGGTTACAGAACTCCCATAAGCTGCGTCTCCTACACAGAGCATAAGGAAAACCCCCATATAGTGAATGCCTAATTCCAGGCTACAGAAATCCAGTAAACAGCTTCTCCCTACACCCTGATACAGAACTTCGGTAAACTGTGTCTCTCTAATTCTAGGTTACAGAACTCCCATAAGCTGCGTCGGCTGCACTCAGGCTAAAGGAATCCCATATACAGCATATGCCTACACTCAGAATACAGAACTCGTGGAAACAGCTTCTCTCAACATTCAACATACAGAACTATTGGAAACTGCATCTGTATACACAAAGCTTACAGAACTCATGAAAGCTGCATCTGCTACACAGCATACAGAATATCCGCGAATAGCGAATGCCTAATTCCAGGCCACAGAACACTTGGAAACAGCTTCTCTACATTCAATATACAAATCTCTTGGAAACTGCATCTCTCTAGACCAATGTTACAGAACTCCCGTAAGCTGCGTCTCCTACACACAGCAGACAAAAAACCCGCATATAGCGAATGCCTAATTCCAGGCCAAGAATTCTTGGAAACAGCTTTTCTCTACATTCAACATACAAAACTCTTGGAAACTGCATCTCTCTAGACCAATGTTACAGAACTCCCATAAGCTGCGTCTGCTGCACTCAGGCTACAGGATTCCCATATAGAGCATATGCCTACTCTCAGACTACAGAACTCTTGGAAACAGCTTCTCTCTACATTCAATATACTAATCTCTTGGAAACTGCATCTCTCTAGACCAATGTTACAGAACTCCCATAAGCTGCGTCTCCTACACACAGCAGACAAAACACCCGCATATAGCGAATGCCTAATTCCAGGCCACAGAACTCTTGGAAACAGCTTCTCTCTACATTCAATATACAAATATCTTGGAAACTGCATCTCTCTAGACCAATGTTACAGAACTCCCATAAGCTGCGTCTGCTGCACTCAGGCTACAGGATTCCCATATAGAGCATATGCCTACTCTCAGACTACAGAACTCTTGGAAACAGCTTCTCTCTACATTCAATATACAAATATCTTGGAAACTGCATCTCTCTAGACCAAGGTTACAGAACTCCCATAAGCTGCGTCTGCTGCACTCAGGCTACAGGATTCCCATATAGAGCATATGCCTACTCTCAGACTACAGAACTCTTGGAAACAGCTTCTCTCTACATTCAATATACTAATCTCTTGGAAACTGCATCTCTCTAGACCAAGGTTACAGAACTCCCATAAGCTGCGTCTGATACACTCAGCATACAGAAAACCCGCATATAGTGAATACCTGCTCATAGGCTACAGAACTTTTGGAAACAGCTTCTCTCTACATTCAACATACAAAACTCTTGGAAACCGCATCTCTCTAGACCAATGTTACAGAACTCCCATAAGCTGCGTCTGCTGCACTCACGCTACAGGAATCCCATATAGAGTGTATGCCTACTCTCAGAATACAGAACTCATGGAAACAGCTTCTCTCAACATTCAACATACAGAACTATTGGAAACTGCATCTGTATACACAAAGCTTACAGAACTCACGAAAGCTGCATCTGCTACACAGCATACAGAATATCCGCAAATAGTGAATGTCTAATTCCAGGCCACAGAACTCTTGGAAACAGCTTCTCTCTACATTCAACATACAAAACTCTTGCAAACCGCATGTCTCTAGACCAAGGTTACAGAACTCCCATAAGCTGCGTCTCCTACACAGAGCATAAGGAAAACCCCCATATAGTGAATGCCTAATTCCAGGCTACAGAAATCCAGTAAACAGCTTCTCCCTACACCCTGATACAGAACTTCGGTAAACTGTGTCTCTCTAATTCTAGGTTACAGAACTCCCATAAGCTGCGTCGGCTGCACTCAGGCTAAAGGAATCCCATATACAGCATATGCCTACACTCAGAATACAGAACTCGTGGAAACAGCTTCTCTCAACATTCAACATACAGAACTATTGGAAACTGCATCTGTATACACAAAGCTTACAGAACTCATGAAAGCTGCATCTGCTACACAGCATACAGAATATCCGCGAATAGCGAATGCCTAATTCCAGGCCACAGAACACTTGGAAACAGCTTCTCTCTACATTCAATATACAAATCTCTTGGAAACTGCATCTCTCTAGACCAATGTTACAGAACTCCCGTAAGCTGCGTCTCCTACACACAGCAGACAAAAAACCCGCATATAGCGAATGCCTAATTCCAGGCCAAGAACTCTTGGAAACAGCTTTTCTCTACATTCAACATACAAAACTCTTGGAAACTGCATCTCTCTAGACCAAGGTTACAGAACTCCCATAAGCTGCGTCTGCTGCACTCAGGCTACAGGATTCCCATATAGAGCATATGCCTACTCTCAGACTACAGAACTCTTGGAAACAGCTTCTCTCTACATTCAATATACTAATCTCTTGGAAACTGCATCTCTCTAGACCAAGGTTACAGAACTCCCGTAAGCTGCGTCTCCTACACACAGCAGACAAAAAACCCGCATATAGCGAATGCCTAATTCCAGGCCAAGAGCTCTTGGAAACAGCTTTTCTCTACATTCAACATACAAAACTCTTGGAAACTGCATCTCTCTAGACCAAGGTTACAGAACTCCCATAAGCTGCGTCTGCTGCACTCAGGCTACAGGATTCCCATATAGAGCATATGCCTACTCTCAGACTACAGAACTCTTGGAAACAGCTTCTCTCTACATTCAATATACTAATCTCTTGGAAACTGCATCTCTCTAGACCAATGTTACAGAACTCCCATAAGCTGCGTCTGATACACTCAGCATACAGAAAACCCGCATATAGTGAATACCTGCTCATAGGCTACAGAACTTTTGGAAACAGCTTCTCTCTACATTCAACATACAAAACTCTTGGAAACCGCATCTCTCTAGACCAATGTTACAGAACTCCCATAAGCTGCGTCTGCTACACTCAGGCTATAGGAATCCCATATAGAGCGTATGCCTACTCTCAGACTACAGAACTTTGGAAACAGCTTCTCTCTACATTCAACATACAAAAATCTTGCAAACCGCATCTCTCTAGACCAAGGTTACACAACTCCCATCAGCTGCGTCTCCTACACACAGCATAAGGAAAACCCACATATAGCGAATAACTATGCCCAGGCTACCGAAATCGCAGAAACAGCTTCTCTCTACATTCAACCTACGGAACTCCTGGATACTCTATGTCTCTACACTTAGGTTCTTCAACTCCCTTAAGCTGCGTCTCCTACACAGAGCATACGGAACACTCGCATATAGCGAATATCTATGCCCAGGCTACCAAAATATTAGAAACAGCTTCTCATTACATTCAACATATGGAACTTATGGATACTGTATGTCTCTACACGTAGGTTACGGAACTCACATAAGCTGCATCTCCTACACACAGCATACAGAAAACACGGAAATAGCGCACGCCTAATTGCAGGTCACAGAACTCTTGGAAACAGCTTCTCTCTACATTCAACATACAAAACTGTTTGAAACTGCATCTCCCTAGACCAAGGTTACAGAACTCCCATAAGCTGCGTCTCGTACACACAGCATAAGGAAAACCCGCATATAGCGAATAAGTATGCCCAGGCTACCGAAATCGCAGAAACAGCTTCTCTCTACATTCAACATACGGAACTCCTGGATACTGTATGTCTCTACACTTAGGTTACGGAAATCCCGTAAGCTGCATCTCCTACACACAGCATACAGAAAACACCGAAATAACGCATGCCTAATACCAGGCCACAGAACCCTTGGAAACAGCTTCTCTCTACATACAACATACAAAACTCTTGGAAACTGCATCTCTCCAGACCAATGTTACAGAACTCCCATAAGCTGCGTCTCCTACACACAGCAGACAGAAAACCCGCATATAGCGAATGCCTAATTCCAGGCTACAGAAATCCAGTAAACAGCTTCTCCCTACACCCTGATACAGAACTTCGGTAAACTGTGTCTCTCTAATTCTAGGTTACAGAACTCCCATAAGCTGCGTCGGCTGCACTCAGGCTAAAGGAATCCCATATACAGCATATTCCTACACTCAGAATACAACTCGTGGAAACAGCTTCTCTCAACATTCAACATACAGAACTATTGGAAACTGCATCTGTATACACAAAGCTTACAGAACTCACGAAAGCTGCATCTGCTACACAGCATACAGAATATCCGCAAATAGTGAATGTCTAATTCCAGGCCACAGAACTCTTGGAAACAGCTTCTCTCTACATTCAACATACAAAACTCTTGCAAACCGCATGTCTCTAGACCAAGGTTACAGAACTCCCATAAGCTGCGTCTCCTACACAGAGCATAAGGAAAACCCCCATATAGTGAATGCCTAATTCCAGGCTACAGAAATCCAGTAAACAGCTTCTCCCTACACCCTGATACAGAACTTCGGTAAACTGTGTCTCTCTAATTCTAGGTTACAGAACTCCCATAAGCTGCGTCGGCTGCACTCAGGCTAAAGGAATCCCATATACAGCATATGCCTACACTCAGAATACAGAACTCGTGGAAACAGCTTCTCTCAACATTCAACATACAGAACTATTGGAAACTGCATCTGTATACACAAAGCTTACAGAACTCATGAAAGCTGCATCTGCTACACAGCATACAGAATATCCGCGAATAGCGAATGCCTAATTCCAGGCCACAGAACACTTGGAAACAGCTTCTCTCTACATTCAATATACAAATCTCTTGGAAACTGCATCTCTCTAGACCAATGTTACAGAACTCCCTTAAGCTGCATCTCGTACACACAGCAGACAAAAAACCCGCATATAGCGAATGCCTAATTCCAGGCCAAGAACTCTTGGAAACAGCTTTTCTCTACATTCAACATACAAAACTCTTGGAAACTGCATCTCTCTAGACCAAGGTTACAGAACTCCCATAAGCTGCGTCTGCTGCACTCAGGCTACAGGATTCCCATATAGAGCATATGCCTACTCTCAGACTACAGAACTCTTGGAAACAGCTTCTCTCTACATTCAATATACTAATCTCTTGGAAACTGCATCTCTCTAGACCAAGGTTACAGAACTCCCATAAGCTGCGTCTGATACACTCAGCATACAGAAAACCCGCATATAGTGAATACCTGCTCATAGGCTACAGAACTTTTGGAAACAGCTTCTCTCTACATTCAACATACAAAACTCTTGGAAACCGCATCTCTCTAGACCAATGTTACAGAACTCCCATAAGCTGCGTCTGCTGCACTCACGCTACAGGAATCCCATATAGAGTGTATGCCTACTCTCAGAATACAGAACTCATGGAAACAGCTTCTCTCAACATTCAACATACAGAACTATTGGAAACTGCATCTGTATACACAAAGCTTACAGAACTCACGAAAGCTGCATCTGCTACACAGCATACAGAATATCCGCAAATAGTGAATGTCTAATTCCAGGCCACAGAACTCTTGGAAACAGCTTCTCTCTACATTCAACATACAAAACTCTTGCAAACCGCATGTCTCTAGACCAAGGTTACAGAACTCCCATAAGCTGCGTCTCCTACACAGAGCATAAGGAAAACCCCCATATAGTGAATGCCTAATTCCAGGCTACAGAAATCCAGTAAACAGCTTCTCCCTACACCCTGATACAGAACTTCGGTAAACTGTGTCTCTAATTCTAGGTTACAGAACTCCCATAAGCTGCGTCGGCTGCACTCAGGCTAAAGGAATCCCATATACAGCATATGCCTACACTCAGAATACAGAACTCGTGGAAACAGCTTCTCTCAACATTCAACATACAGAACTATTGGAAACTGCATCTGTATACACAAAGCTTACAGAACTCATGAAAGCTGCATCTGCTACACAGCATACAGAATATCCGCGAATAGCGAATGCCTAATTCCAGGCCACAGAACACTTGGAAACAGCTTCTCTACATTCAATATACAAATCTCTTGGAAACTGCATCTCTCTAGACCAATGTTACAGAACTCCCGTAAGCTGCGTCTCCTACACACAGCAGACAAAAAACCCGCATATAGCGAATGCCTAATTCCAGGCCAAGAATTCTTGGAAACAGCTTTTCTCTACATTCAACATACAAAACTCTTGGAAACTGCATCTCTCTAGACCAAGGTTACAGAACTCCCATAAGCTGCGTCTGCTGCACTCAGGCTACAGGATTCCCATATAGAGCATATGCCTACTCTCAGACTACAGAACTCTTGGAAACAGCTTCTCTCTACATTCAATATACTAATCTCTTGGAAACTGCATCTCTCTAGACCAATGTTACAGAACTCCCATAAGCTGCGTCTCCTACACACAGCAGACAAAACACCCGCATATAGCGAATGCCTAATTCCAGGCCACAGAACTCTTGGAAACAGCTTCTCTCTACATTCAATATACAAATATCTTGGAAACTGCATCTCTCTAGACCAATGTTACAGAACTCCCATAAGCTGCGTCTGCTGCACTCAGGCTACAGGATTCCCATATAGAGCATATGCCTACTCTCAGACTACAGAACTCTTGGAAACAGCTTCTCTCTACATTCAATATACAAATATCTTGGAAACTGCATCTCTCTAGACCAAGGTTACAGAACTCCCATAAGCTGCGTCTGCTGCACTCAGGCTACAGGATTCCCATATAGAGCATATGCCTACTCTCAGACTACAGAACTCTTGGAAACAGCTTCTCTCTACATTCAATATACTAATCTCTTGGAAACTGCATCTCTCTAGACCAAGGTTACAGAACTCCCATAAGCTGCGTCTGATACACTCAGCATACAGAAAACCCGCATATAGTGAATACCTGCTCATAGGCTACAGAACTTTTGGAAACAGCTTCTCTCTACATTCAACATACAAAACTCTTGGAAACCGCATCTCTCTAGACCAATGTTACAGAACTCCCATAAGCTGCGTCTGCTGCACTCACGCTACAGGAATCCCATATAGAGTGTATGCCTACTCTCAGAATACAGAACTCATGGAAACAGCTTCTCTCAACATTCAACATACAGAACTATTGGAAACTGCATCTGTATACACAAAGCTTACAGAACTCACGAAAGCTGCATCTGCTACACAGCATACAGAATATCCGCAAATAGTGAATGTCTAATTCCAGGCCACAGAACTCTTGGAAACAGCTTCTCTCTACATTCAACATACAAAACTCTTGCAAACCGCATGTCTCTAGACCAAGGTTACAGAACTCCCATAAGCTGCGTCTCCTACACAGAGCATAAGGAAAACCCCCATATAGTGAATGCCTAATTCCAGGCTACAGAAATCCAGTAAACAGCTTCTCCCTACACCCTGATACAGAACTTCGGTAAACTGTGTCTCTCTAATTCTAGGTTACAGAACTCCCATAAGCTGCGTCGGCTGCACTCAGGCTAAAGGAATCCCATATACAGCATATGCCTACACTCAGAATACAGAACTCGTGGAAACAGCTTCTCTCAACATTCAACATACAGAACTATTGGAAACTGCATCTGTATACACAAAGCTTACAGAACTCATGAAAGCTGCATCTGCTACACAGCATACAGAATATCCGCGAATAGCGAATGCCTAATTCCAGGCCACAGAACACTTGGAAACAGCTTCTCTCTACATTCAATATACAAATCTCTTGGAAACTGCATCTCTCTAGACCAATGTTACAGAACTCCCGTAAGCTGCGTCTCCTACACACAGCAGACAAAAAACCCGCATATAGCGAATGCCTAATTCCAGGCCAAGAACTCTTGGAAACAGCTTTTCTCTACATTCAACATACAAAACTCTTGGAAACTGCATCTCTCTAGACCAAGGTTACAGAACTCCCATAAGCTGCGTCTGCTGCACTCAGGCTACAGGATTCCCATATAGAGCATATGCCTACTCTCAGACTACAGAACTCTTGGAAACAGCTTCTCTCTACATTCAATATACTAATCTCTTGGAAACTGCATCTCTCTAGACCAAGGTTACAGAACTCCCGTAAGCTGCGTCTCCTACACACAGCAGACAAAAAACCCGCATATAGCGAATGCCTAATTCCAGGCCAAGAGCTCTTGGAAACAGCTTTTCTCTACATTCAACATACAAAACTCTTGGAAACTGCATCTCTCTAGACCAAGGTTACAGAACTCCCATAAGCTGCGTCTGCTGCACTCAGGCTACAGGATTCCCATATAGAGCATATGCCTACTCTCAGACTACAGAACTCTTGGAAACAGCTTCTCTCTACATTCAATATACTAATCTCTTGGAAACTGCATCTCTCTAGACCAATGTTACAGAACTCCCATAAGCTGCGTCTGATACACTCAGCATACAGAAAACCCGCATATAGTGAATACCTGCTCATAGGCTACAGAACTTTTGGAAACAGCTTCTCTCTACATTCAACATACAAAACTCTTGGAAACCGCATCTCTCTAGACCAATGTTACAGAACTCCCATAAGCTGCGTCTGCTACACTCAGGCTATAGGAATCCCATATAGAGCGTATGCCTACTCTCAGACTACAGAACTTTGGAAACAGCTTCTCTCTACATTCAACATACAAAAATCTTGCAAACCGCATCTCTCTAGACCAAGGTTACACAACTCCCATCAGCTGCGTCTCCTACACACAGCATAAGGAAAACCCACATATAGCGAATAACTATGCCCAGGCTACCGAAATCGCAGAAACAGCTTCTCTCTACATTCAACCTACGGAACTCCTGGATACTCTATGTCTCTACACTTAGGTTCTTCAACTCCCTTAAGCTGCGTCTCCTACACAGAGCATACGGAACACTCGCATATAGCGAATATCTATGCCCAGGCTACCAAAATATTAGAAACAGCTTCTCATTACATTCAACATATGGAACTTATGGATACTGTATGTCTCTACACGTAGGTTACGGAACTCACATAAGCTGCATCTCCTACACACAGCATACAGAAAACACGGAAATAGCGCACGCCTAATTGCAGGTCACAGAACTCTTGGAAACAGCTTCTCTCTACATTCAACATACAAAACTGTTTGAAACTGCATCTCCCTAGACCAAGGTTACAGAACTCCCATAAGCTGCGTCTCGTACACACAGCATAAGGAAAACCCGCATATAGCGAATAAGTATGCCCAGGCTACCGAAATCGCAGAAACAGCTTCTCTCTACATTCAACATACGGAACTCCTGGATACTGTATGTCTCTACACTTAGGTTACGGAAATCCCGTAAGCTGCATCTCCTACACACAGCATACAGAAAACACCGAAATAACGCATGCCTAATACCAGGCCACAGAACCCTTGGAAACAGCTTCTCTCTACATACAACATACAAAACTCTTGGAAACTGCATCTCTCCAGACCAATGTTACAGAACTCCCATAAGCTGCGTCTCCTACACACAGCAGACAGAAAACCCGCATATAGCGAATGCCTAATTCCAGGCTACAGAAATCCAGTAAACAGCTTCTCCCTACACCCTGATACAGAACTTCGGTAAACTGTGTCTCTCTAATTCTAGGTTACAGAACTCCCATAAGCTGCGTCGGCTGCACTCAGGCTAAAGGAATCCCATATACAGCGTATGCCTACTCTCAGAATACAGAACTCGTGGAAACAGCTTCTCTCAACATTCAACATACAGAACTATTGGAAACTGCATCTGTATACACAAAGCTTACAGAACTCACGAAAGCTGCATCTGCTACACAGCATACAGAATATCCGCAAATAGTGAATGTCTAATTCCAGGCCACAGAACTCTTGGAAACAGCTTCTCTCTACATTCAACATACAAAACTCTTGCAAACCGCATGTCTCTAGACCAAGGTTACAGAACTCCCATAAGCTGCGTCTCCTACACACAGCAGACAAAAAACCCGCATATAGCGAATGCCTAATTCCAGGCCAAGAATTCTTGGAAACAGCTTTTCTCTACATTCAACATACAAAACTCTTGGAAACTGCATCTCTCTAGACCAAGGTTACAGAACTCCCATAAGCTGCGTCTGCTGCACTCAGGCTACAGGATTCCCATATAGAGCATATGCCTACTCTCAGACTACAGAACTCTTGGAAACAGCTTCTCTCTACATTCAATATACTAATCTCTTGGAAACTGCATCTCTCTAGACCAATGTTACAGAACTCCCATAAGCTGCGTCTCCTACACACAGCAGACAAAACACCCGCATATAGCGAATGCCTAATTCCAGGCCACAGAACTCTTGGAAACAGCTTCTCTCTACATTCAATATACAAATATCTTGGAAACTGCATCTCTCTAGACCAATGTTACAGAACTCCCATAAGCTGCGTCTGCTGCACTCAGGCTACAGGATTCCCATATAGAGCATATGCCTACTCTCAGACTACAGAACTCTTGGAAACAGCTTCTCTCTACATTCAATATACAAATATCTTGGAAACTGCATCTCTCTAGACCAAGGTTACAGAACTCCCATAAGCTGCGTCTGCTGCACTCAGGCTACAGGATTCCCATATAGAGCATATGCCTACTCTCAGACTACAGAACTCTTGGAAACAGCTTCTCTCTACATTCAATATACTAATCTCTTGGAAACTGCATCTCTCTAGACCAAGGTTACAGAACTCCCATAAGCTGCGTCTGATACACTCAGCATACAGAAAACCCGCATATAGTGAATACCTGCTCATAGGCTACAGAACTTTTGGAAACAGCTTCTCTCTACATTCAACATACAAAACTCTTGGAAACCGCATCTCTCTAGACCAATGTTACAGAACTCCCATAAGCTGCGTCTGCTGCACTCACGCTACAGGAATCCCATATAGAGTGTATGCCTACTCTCAGAATACAGAACTCATGGAAACAGCTTCTCTCAACATTCAACATACAGAACTATTGGAAACTGCATCTGTATACACAAAGCTTACAGAACTCACGAAAGCTGCATCTGCTACACAGCATACAGAATATCCGCAAATAGTGAATGTCTAATTCCAGGCCACAGAACTCTTGGAAACAGCTTCTCTCTACATTCAACATACAAAACTCTTGCAAACCGCATGTCTCTAGACCAAGGTTACAGAACTCCCATAAGCTGCGTCTCCTACACAGAGCATAAGGAAAACCCCCATATAGTGAATGCCTAATTCCAGGCTACAGAAATCCAGTAAACAGCTTCTCCCTACACCCTGATACAGAACTTCGGTAAACTGTGTCTCTCTAATTCTAGGTTACAGAACTCCCATAAGCTGCGTCGGCTGCACTCAGGCTAAAGGAATCCCATATACAGCATATGCCTACACTCAGAATACAGAACTCGTGGAAACAGCTTCTCTCAACATTCAACATACAGAACTATTGGAAACTGCATCTGTATACACAAAGCTTACAGAACTCATGAAAGCTGCATCTGCTACACAGCATACAGAATATCCGCGAATAGCGAATGCCTAATTCCAGGCCACAGAACACTTGGAAACAGCTTCTCTCTACATTCAATATACAAATCTCTTGGAAACTGCATCTCTCTAGACCAATGTTACAGAACTCCCGTAAGCTGCGTCTCCTACACACAGCAGACAAAAAACCCGCATATAGCGAATGCCTAATTCCAGGCCAAGAACTCTTGGAAACAGCTTTTCTCTACATTCAACATACAAAACTCTTGGAAACTGCATCTCTCTAGACCAAGGTTACAGAACTCCCATAAGCTGCGTCTGCTGCACTCAGGCTACAGGATTCCCATATAGAGCATATGCCTACTCTCAGACTACAGAACTCTTGGAAACAGCTTCTCTCTACATTCAATATACTAATCTCTTGGAAACTGCATCTCTCTAGACCAAGGTTACAGAACTCCCGTAAGCTGCGTCTCCTACACACAGCAGACAAAAAACCCGCATATAGCGAATGCCTAATTCCAGGCCAAGAGCTCTTGGAAACAGCTTTTCTCTACATTCAACATACAAAACTCTTGGAAACTGCATCTCTCTAGACCAAGGTTACAGAACTCCCATAAGCTGCGTCTGCTGCACTCAGGCTACAGGATTCCCATATAGAGCATATGCCTACTCTCAGACTACAGAACTCTTGGAAACAGCTTCTCTCTACATTCAATATACTAATCTCTTGGAAACTGCATCTCTCTAGACCAATGTTACAGAACTCCCATAAGCTGCGTCTGATACACTCAGCATACAGAAAACCCGCATATAGTGAATACCTGCTCATAGGCTACAGAACTTTTGGAAACAGCTTCTCTCTACATTCAACATACAAAACTCTTGGAAACCGCATCTCTCTAGACCAATGTTACAGAACTCCCATAAGCTGCGTCTGCTACACTCAGGCTATAGGAATCCCATATAGAGCGTATGCCTACTCTCAGACTACAGAACTTTGGAAACAGCTTCTCTCTACATTCAACATACAAAAATCTTGCAAACCGCATCTCTCTAGACCAAGGTTACACAACTCCCATCAGCTGCGTCTCCTACACACAGCATAAGGAAAACCCACATATAGCGAATAACTATGCCCAGGCTACCGAAATCGCAGAAACAGCTTCTCTCTACATTCAACCTACGGAACTCCTGGATACTCTATGTCTCTACACTTAGGTTCTTCAACTCCCTTAAGCTGCGTCTCCTACACAGAGCATACGGAACACTCGCATATAGCGAATATCTATGCCCAGGCTACCAAAATATTAGAAACAGCTTCTCATTACATTCAACATATGGAACTTATGGATACTGTATGTCTCTACACGTAGGTTACGGAACTCACATAAGCTGCATCTCCTACACACAGCATACAGAAAACACGGAAATAGCGCACGCCTAATTGCAGGTCACAGAACTCTTGGAAACAGCTTCTCTCTACATTCAACATACAAAACTGTTTGAAACTGCATCTCCCTAGACCAAGGTTACAGAACTCCCATAAGCTGCGTCTCGTACACACAGCATAAGGAAAACCCGCATATAGCGAATAAGTATGCCCAGGCTACCGAAATCGCAGAAACAGCTTCTCTCTACATTCAACATACGGAACTCCTGGATACTGTATGTCTCTACACTTAGGTTACGGAAATCCCGTAAGCTGCATCTCCTACACACAGCATACAGAAAACACCGAAATAACGCATGCCTAATACCAGGCCACAGAACCCTTGGAAACAGCTTCTCTCTACATACAACATACAAAACTCTTGGAAACTGCATCTCTCCAGACCAATGTTACAGAACTCCCATAAGCTGCGTCTCCTACACACAGCAGACAGAAAACCCGCATATAGCGAATGCCTAATTCCAGGCTACAGAAATCCAGTAAACAGCTTCTCCCTACACCCTGATACAGAACTTCGGTAAACTGTGTCTCTCTAATTCTAGGTTACAGAACTCCCATAAGCTGCGTCGGCTGCACTCAGGCTAAAGGAATCCCATATACAGCGTATGCCTACTCTCAGAATACAGAACTCGTGGAAACAGCTTCTCTCAACATTCAACATACAGAACTATTGGAAACTGCATCTGTATACACAAAGCTTACAGAACTCACGAAAGCTGCATCTGCTACACAGCATACAGAATATCCGCAAATAGTGAATGTCTAATTCCAGGCCACAGAACTCTTGGAAACAGCTTCTCTCTACATTCAACATACAAAACTCTTGCAAACCGCATGTCTCTAGACCAAGGTTACAGAACTCCCATAAGCTGCGTCTCCTACACAGAGCATAAGGAAAACCCCCATATAGTGAATGCCTAATTCCAGGCTACAGAAATCCAGTAAACAGCTTCTCCCTACACCCTGATACAGAACTTCGGTAAACTGTGTCTCTCTAATTCTAGGTTACAGAACTCCCATAAGCTGCGTCGGCTGCACTCAGGCTAAAGGAATCCCATATACAGCATATGCCTACACTCAGAATACAGAACTCGTGGAAACAGCTTCTCTCAACATTCAACATACAGAACTATTGGAAACTGCATCTGTATACACAAAGCTTACAGAACTCATGAAAGCTGCATCTGCTACACAGCATACAGAATATCCGCGAATAGCGAATGCCTAATTCCAGGCCACAGAACACTTGGAAACAGCTTCTCTCTACATTCAATATACAAATCTCTTGGAAACTGCATCTCTCTAGACCAATGTTACAGAACTCCCTTAAGCTGCATCTCGTACACACAGCAGACAAAAAACCCGCATATAGCGAATGCCTAATTCCAGGCCAAGAACTCTTGGAAGCAGCTTTTCTCTACATTCAACATACAAAACTCTTGGAAACTGCATCTCTCTAGACCAAGGTTACAGAACTCCCATAAGCTGCGTCTGCTGCACTCAGGCTACAGGATTCCCATATAGAGCATATGCCTACTCTCAGACTACAGAACTCTTGGAAACAGCTTCTCTCTACATTCAATATACTAATCTCTTGGAAACTGCATCTCTCTAGACCAATGTTACAGAACTCCCATAAGCTGCGTCTCCTACACACAGCAGACAAAAAACCCGCATATAGCGAATGCCTAATTCCAGGCCACAGAACTCTTGGAAACAGCTTCTCTCTACATTCAACATACAAAACTCTTGGAAACCGCATCTCTCTAGACCAATGTTACAGAACTCCCATAAGCTGCGTCTGCTGCACTCACGCTACAGGAATCCCATATAGAGTGTATGCCTACTCTCAGAATACAGAACTCATGGAAACAGCTTCTCTCAACATTCAACATACAGAACTATTGGAAACTGCATCTGTATACACAAAGCTTACAGAACTCACGAAAGCTGCATCTGCTACACAGCATACAGAATATCCGCAAATAGTGAATGTCTAATTCCAGGCCACAGAACTCTTGGAAACAGCTTCTCTCTACATTCAACATACAAAACTCTTGCAAACCGCATGTCTCTAGACCAAGGTTACAGAACTCCCATAAGCTGCGTCTCCTACACAGAGCATAAGGAAAACCCCCATATAGTGAATGCCTAATTCCAGGCTACAGAAATCCAGTAAACAGCTTCTCCCTACACCCTGATACAGAACTTCGGTAAACTGTGTCTCTCTAATTCTAGGTTACAGAACTCCCATAAGCTGCGTCGGCTGCACTCAGGCTAAAGGAATCCCATATACAGCATATGCCTACACTCAGAATACAGAACTCGTGGAAACAGCTTCTCTCAACATTCAACATACAGAACTATTGGAAACTGCATCTGTATACACAAAGCTTACAGAACTCATGAAAGCTGCATCTGCTACACAGCATACAGAATATCCGCGAATAGCGAATGCCTAATTCCAGGCCACAGAACACTTGGAAACAGCTTCTCTACATTCAATATACAAATCTCTTGGAAACTGCATCTCTCTAGACCAATGTTACAGAACTCCCGTAAGCTGCGTCTCCTACACACAGCAGACAAAAAACCCGCATATAGCGAATGCCTAATTCCAGGCCAAGAATTCTTGGAAACAGCTTTTCTCTACATTCAACATACAAAACTCTTGGAAACTGCATCTCTCTAGACCAAGGTTACAGAACTCCCATAAGCTGCGTCTGCTGCACTCAGGCTACAGGATTCCCATATAGAGCATATGCCTACTCTCAGACTACAGAACTCTTGGAAACAGCTTCTCTCTACATTCAATATACTAATCTCTTGGAAACTGCATCTCTCTAGACCAATGTTACAGAACTCCCATAAGCTGCGTCTCCTACACACAGCAGACAAAACACCCGCATATAGCGAATGCCTAATTCCAGGCCACAGAACTCTTGGAAACAGCTTCTCTCTACATTCAATATACAAATATCTTGGAAACTGCATCTCTCTAGACCAATGTTACAGAACTCCCATAAGCTGCGTCTGCTGCACTCAGGCTACAGGATTCCCATATAGAGCATATGCCTACTCTCAGACTACAGAACTCTTGGAAACAGCTTCTCTCTACATTCAATATACAAATATCTTGGAAACTGCATCTCTCTAGACCAAGGTTACAGAACTCCCATAAGCTGCGTCTGCTGCACTCAGGCTACAGGATTCCCATATAGAGCATATGCCTACTCTCAGACTACAGAACTCTTGGAAACAGCTTCTCTCTACATTCAATATACTAATCTCTTGGAAACTGCATCTCTCTAGACCAAGGTTACAGAACTCCCATAAGCTGCGTCTGATACACTCAGCATACAGAAAACCCGCATATAGTGAATACCTGCTCATAGGCTACAGAACTTTTGGAAACAGCTTCTCTCTACATTCAACATACAAAACTCTTGGAAACCGCATCTCTCTAGACCAATGTTACAGAACTCCCATAAGCTGCGTCTGCTGCACTCACGCTACAGGAATCCCATATAGAGTGTATGCCTACTCTCAGAATACAGAACTCATGGAAACAGCTTCTCTCAACATTCAACATACAGAACTATTGGAAACTGCATCTGTATACACAAAGCTTACAGAACTCACGAAAGCTGCATCTGCTACACAGCATACAGAATATCCGCAAATAGTGAATGTCTAATTCCAGGCCACAGAACTCTTGGAAACAGCTTCTCTCTACATTCAACATACAAAACTCTTGCAAACCGCATGTCTCTAGACCAAGGTTACAGAACTCCCATAAGCTGCGTCTCCTACACAGAGCATAAGGAAAACCCCCATATAGTGAATGCCTAATTCCAGGCTACAGAAATCCAGTAAACAGCTTCTCCCTACACCCTGATACAGAACTTCGGTAAACTGTGTCTCTCTAATTCTAGGTTACAGAACTCCCATAAGCTGCGTCGGCTGCACTCAGGCTAAAGGAATCCCATATACAGCATATGCCTACACTCAGAATACAGAACTCGTGGAAACAGCTTCTCTCAACATTCAACATACAGAACTATTGGAAACTGCATCTGTATACACAAAGCTTACAGAACTCATGAAAGCTGCATCTGCTACACAGCATACAGAATATCCGCGAATAGCGAATGCCTAATTCCAGGCCACAGAACACTTGGAAACAGCTTCTCTCTACATTCAATATACAAATCTCTTGGAAACTGCATCTCTCTAGACCAATGTTACAGAACTCCCGTAAGCTGCGTCTCCTACACACAGCAGACAAAAAACCCGCATATAGCGAATGCCTAATTCCAGGCCAAGAACTCTTGGAAACAGCTTTTCTCTACATTCAACATACAAAACTCTTGGAAACTGCATCTCTCTAGACCAAGGTTACAGAACTCCCATAAGCTGCGTCTGCTGCACTCAGGCTACAGGATTCCCATATAGAGCATATGCCTACTCTCAGACTACAGAACTCTTGGAAACAGCTTCTCTCTACATTCAATATACTAATCTCTTGGAAACTGCATCTCTCTAGACCAATGTTACAGAACTCCCGTAAGCTGCGTCTCCTACACACAGCAGACAAAAAACCCGCATATAGCGAATGCCTAATTCCAGGCCAAGAGCTCTTGGAAACAGCTTTTCTCTACATTCAACATACAAAACTCTTGGAAACTGCATCTCTCTAGACCAAGGTTACAGAACTCCCATAAGCTGCGTCTGCTGCACTCAGGCTACAGGATTCCCATATAGAGCATATGCCTACTCTCAGACTACAGAACTCTTGGAAACAGCTTCTCTCTACATTCAATATACTAATCTCTTGGAAACTGCATCTCTCTAGACCAATGTTACAGAACTCCCATAAGCTGCGTCTGATACACTCAGCATACAGAAAACCCGCATATAGTGAATACCTGCTCATAGGCTACAGAACTTTTGGAAACAGCTTCTCTCTACATTCAACATACAAAACTCTTGGAAACCGCATCTCTCTAGACCAATGTTACAGAACTCCCATAAGCTGCGTCTGCTACACTCAGGCTATAGGAATCCCATATAGAGCGTATGCCTACTCTCAGACTACAGAACTTTGGAAACAGCTTCTCTCTACATTCAACATACAAAAATCTTGCAAACCGCATCTCTCTAGACCAAGGTTACACAACTCCCATCAGCTGCGTCTCCTACACACAGCATAAGGAAAACCCACATATAGCGAATAACTATGCCCAGGCTACCGAAATCGCAGAAACAGCTTCTCTCTACATTCAACCTACGGAACTCCTGGATACTCTATGTCTCTACACTTAGGTTCTTCAACTCCCTTAAGCTGCGTCTCCTACACAGAGCATACGGAACACTCGCATATAGCGAATATCTATGCCCAGGCTACCAAAATATTAGAAACAGCTTCTCATTACATTCAACATATGGAACTTATGGATACTGTATGTCTCTACACGTAGGTTACGGAACTCACATAAGCTGCATCTCCTACACACAGCATACAGAAAACACGGAAATAGCGCACGCCTAATTGCAGGTCACAGAACTCTTGGAAACAGCTTCTCTCTACATTCAACATACAAAACTGTTTGAAACTGCATCTCCCTAGACCAAGGTTACAGAACTCCCATAAGCTGCGTCTCGTACACACAGCATAAGGAAAACCCGCATATAGCGAATAAGTATGCCCAGGCTACCGAAATCGCAGAAACAGCTTCTCTCTACATTCAACATACGGAACTCCTGGATACTGTATGTCTCTACACTTAGGTTACGGAAATCCCGTAAGCTGCATCTCCTACACACAGCATACAGAAAACACCGAAATAACGCATGCCTAATACCAGGCCACAGAACCCTTGGAAACAGCTTCTCTCTACATACAACATACAAAACTCTTGGAAACTGCATCTCTCCAGACCAATGTTACAGAACTCCCATAAGCTGCGTCTCCTACACACAGCAGACAGAAAACCCGCATATAGCGAATGCCTAATTCCAGGCTACAGAAATCCAGTAAACAGCTTCTCCCTACACCCTGATACAGAACTTCGGTAAACTGTGTCTCTCTAATTCTAGGTTACAGAACTCCCATAAGCTGCGTCGGCTGCACTCAGGCTAAAGGAATCCCATATACAGCATATTCCTACACTCAGAATACAACTCGTGGAAACAGCTTCTCTCAACATTCAACATACAGAACTATTGGAAACTGCATCTGTATACACAAAGCTTACAGAACTCACGAAAGCTGCATCTGCTACACAGCATACAGAATATCCGCAAATAGTGAATGTCTAATTCCAGGCCACAGAACTCTTGGAAACAGCTTCTCTCTACATTCAACATACAAAACTCTTGCAAACCGCATGTCTCTAGACCAAGGTTACAGAACTCCCATAAGCTGCGTCTCCTACACAGAGCATAAGGAAAACCCCCATATAGTGAATGCCTAATTCCAGGCTACAGAAATCCAGTAAACAGCTTCTCCCTACACCCTGATACAGAACTTCGGTAAACTGTGTCTCTCTAATTCTAGGTTACAGAACTCCCATAAGCTGCGTCGGCTGCACTCAGGCTAAAGGAATCCCATATACAGCATATGCCTACACTCAGAATACAGAACTCGTGGAAACAGCTTCTCTCAACATTCAACATACAGAACTATTGGAAACTGCATCTGTATACACAAAGCTTACAGAACTCATGAAAGCTGCATCTGCTACACAGCATACAGAATATCCGCGAATAGCGAATGCCTAATTCCAGGCCACAGAACACTTGGAAACAGCTTCTCTCTACATTCAATATACAAATCTCTTGGAAACTGCATCTCTCTAGACCAATGTTACAGAACTCCCTTAAGCTGCATCTCGTACACACAGCAGACAAAAAACCCGCATATAGCGAATGCCTAATTCCAGGCCAAGAACTCTTGGAAGCAGCTTTTCTCTACATTCAACATACAAAACTCTTGGAAACTGCATCTCTCTAGACCAAGGTTACAGAACTCCCATAAGCTGCGTCTGCTGCACTCAGGCTACAGGATTCCCATATAGAGCATATGCCTACTCTCAGACTACAGAACTCTTGGAAACAGCTTCTCTCTACATTCAATATACTAATCTCTTGGAAACTGCATCTCTCTAGACCAAGGTTACAGAACTCCCATAAGCTGCGTCTGATACACTCAGCATACAGAAAACCCGCATATAGTGAATACCTGCTCATAGGCTACAGAACTTTTGGAAACAGCTTCTCTCTACATTCAACATACAAAACTCTTGGAAACCGCATCTCTCTAGACCAATGTTACAGAACTCCCATAAGCTGCGTCTGCTGCACTCACGCTACAGGAATCCCATATACAGCATATTCCTACACTCAGAATACAACTCGTGGAAACAGCTTCTCTCAACATTCAACATACAGAACTATTGGAAACTGCATCTGTATACACAAAGCTTACAGAACTCACGAAAGCTGCATCTGCTACACAGCATACAGAATATCCGCAAATAGTGAATGTCTAATTCCAGGCCACAGAACTCTTGGAAACAGCTTCTCTCTACATTCAACATACAAAACTCTTGCAAACCGCATGTCTCTAGACCAAGGTTACAGAACTCCCATAAGCTGCGTCTCCTACACAGAGCATAAGGAAAACCCCCATATAGTGAATGCCTAATTCCAGGCTACAGAAATCCAGTAAACAGCTTCTCCCTACACCCTGATACAGAACTTCGGTAAACTGTGTCTCTCTAATTCTAGGTTACAGAACTCCCATAAGCTGCGTCGGCTGCACTCAGGCTAAAGGAATCCCATATACAGCATATGCCTACACTCAGAATACAGAACTCGTGGAAACAGCTTCTCTCAACATTCAACATACAGAACTATTGGAAACTGCATCTGTATACACAAAGCTTACAGAACTCATGAAAGCTGCATCTGCTACACAGCATACAGAATATCCGCGAATAGCGAATGCCTAATTCCAGGCCACAGAACACTTGGAAACAGCTTCTCTACATTCAATATACAAATCTCTTGGAAACTGCATCTCTCTAGACCAATGTTACAGAACTCCCGTAAGCTGCGTCTCCTACACACAGCAGACAAAAAACCCGCATATAGCGAATGCCTAATTCCAGGCCAAGAACTCTTGGAAACAGCTTTTCTCTACATTCAACATACAAAACTCTTGGAAACTGCATCTCTCTAGACCAAGGTTACAGAACTCCCATAAGCTGCGTCTGCTGCACTCAGGCTACAGGATTCCCATATAGAGCATATGCCTACTCTCAGACTACAGAACTCTTGGAAACAGCTTCTCTCTACATTCAATATACTAATCTCTTGGAAACTGCATCTCTCTAGACCAATGTTACAGAACTCCCATAAGCTGCGTCTCCTACACACAGCAGACAAAACACCCGCATATAGCGAATGCCTAATTCCAGGCCACAGAACTCTTGGAAACAGCTTCTCTCTACATTCAATATACAAATATCTTGGAAACTGCATCTCTCTAGACCAATGTTACAGAACTCCCATAAGCTGCGTCTGCTGCACTCAGGCTACAGGATTCCCATATAGAGCATATGCCTACTCTCAGACTACAGAACTCTTGGAAACAGCTTCTCTCTACATTCAATATACAAATATCTTGGAAACTGCATCTCTCTAGACCAAGGTTACAGAACTCCCATAAGCTGCGTCTGCTGCACTCAGGCTACAGGATTCCCATATAGAGCATATGCCTACTCTCAGACTACAGAACTCTTGGAAACAGCTTCTCTCTACATTCAATATACTAATCTCTTGGAAACTGCATCTCTCTAGACCAATGTTACAGAACTCCCATAAGCTGCGTCTGATACACTCAGCATACAGAAAACCCGCATATAGTGAATACCTGCTCATAGGCTACAGAACTTTTGGAAACAGCTTCTCTCTACATTCAACATACAAAACTCTTGGAAACCGCATCTCTCTAGACCAATGTTACAGAACTCCCATAAGCTGCGTCTGCTGCACTCACGCTACAGGAATCCCATATAGAGTGTATGCCTACTCTCAGAATACAGAACTCATGGAAACAGCTTCTCTCAACATTCAACATACAGAACTATTGGAAACTGCATCTGTATACACAAAGCTTACAGAACTCACGAAAGCTGCATCTGCTACACAGCATACAGAATATCCGCAAATAGTGAATGTCTAATTCCAGGCCACAGAACTCTTGGAAACAGCTTCTCTCTACATTCAACATACAAAACTCTTGCAAACCGCATGTCTCTAGACCAAGGTTACAGAACTCCCATAAGCTGCGTCTCCTACACAGAGCATAAGGAAAACCCCCATATAGTGAATGCCTAATTCCAGGCTACAGAAATCCAGTAAACAGCTTCTCCCTACACCCTGATACAGAACTTCGGTAAACTGTGTCTCTCTAATTCTAGGTTACAGAACTCCCATAAGCTGCGTCGGCTGCACTCAGGCTAAAGGAATCCCATATACAGCATATGCCTACACTCAGAATACAGAACTCGTGGAAACAGCTTCTCTCAACATTCAACATACAGAACTATTGGAAACTGCATCTGTATACACAAAGCTTACAGAACTCACGAAAGCTGCATCTGCTACACAGCATACAGAATATCCGCAAATAGTGAATGTCTAATTCCAGGCCACAGAACTCTTGGAAACAGCTTCTCTCTACATTCAACATACAAAACTCTTGCAAACCGCATGTCTCTAGACCAAGGTTACAGAACTCCCATAAGCTGCGTCTCCTACACAGAGCATAAGGAAAACCCCCATATAGTGAATGCCTAATTCCAGGCTACAGAAATCCAGTAAACAGCTTCTCCCTACACCCTGATACAGAACTTCGGTAAACTGTGTCTCTCTAATTCTAGGTTACAGAACTCCCATAAGCTGCGTCGGCTGCACTCAGGCTAAAGGAATCCCATATACAGCATATGCCTACACTCAGAATACAGAACTCGTGGAAACAGCTTCTCTCAACATTCAACATACAGAACTATTGGAAACTGCATCTGTATACACAAAGCTTACAGAACTCATGAAAGCTGCATCTGCTACACAGCATACAGAATATCCGCGAATAGCGAATGCCTAATTCCAGGCCACAGAACACTTGGAAACAGCTTCTCTACATTCAATATACAAATCTCTTGGAAACTGCATCTCTCTAGACCAATGTTACAGAACTCCCGTAAGCTGCGTCTCCTACACACAGCAGACAAAAAACCCGCATATAGCGAATGCCTAATTCCAGGCCAAGAACTCTTGGAAACAGCTTTTCTCTACATTCAACATACAAAACTCTTGGAAACTGCATCTCTCTAGACCAAGGTTACAGAACTCCCATAAGCTGCGTCTGCTGCACTCAGGCTACAGGATTCCCATATAGAGCATATGCCTACTCTCAGACTACAGAACTCTTGGAAACAGCTTCTCTCTACATTCAATATACTAATCTCTTGGAAACTGCATCTCTCTAGACCAATGTTACAGAACTCCCATAAGCTGCGTCTCCTACACACAGCAGACAAAACACCCGCATATAGCGAATGCCTAATTCCAGGCCACAGAACTCTTGGAAACAGCTTCTCTCTACATTCAATATACAAATATCTTGGAAACTGCATCTCTCTAGACCAATGTTACAGAACTCCCATAAGCTGCGTCTGCTGCACTCAGGCTACAGGATTCCCATATAGAGCATATGCCTACTCTCAGACTACAGAACTCTTGGAAACAGCTTCTGTCTACATTCAATATACAAATATCTTGGAAACTGCATCTCTCTAGACCAAGGTTACAGAACTCCCATAAGCTGCGTCTGCTGCACTCAGGCTACAGGATTCCCATATAGAGCATATGCCTACTCTCAGACTACAGAACTCTTGGAAACAGCTTCTCTCTACATTCAATATACTAATCTCTTGGAAACTGCATCTCTCTAGACCAAGGTTACAGAACTCCCATAAGCTGCGTCTGATACACTCAGCATACAGGAAACCCGCATATAGTGAATACCTGCTCATAGGCTACAGAACTTTTGGAAACAGCTTCTCTCTACATTCAACATACAAAACTCTTGGAAACCGCATCTCTCTAGACCAATGTTACAGAACTCCCATAAGCTGCGTCTGCTGCACTCACGCTACAGGAATCCCATATAGAGTGTATGCCTACTCTCAGAATACAGAACTCATGGAAACAGCTTCTCTCAACATTCAACATACAGAACTATTGGAAACTGCATCTGTATACACAAAGCTTACAGAACTCACGAAAGCTGCATCTGCTACACAGCATACAGAATATCCGCAAATAGTGAATGTCTAATTCCAGGCCACAGAACTCTTGGAAACAGCTTCTCTCTACATTCAACATACAAAAC
Source organism: Lepus oiostolus (assembly GCA_036325905.1). Taxonomy (NCBI): domain Eukaryota; kingdom Metazoa; phylum Chordata; class Mammalia; order Lagomorpha; family Leporidae; genus Lepus; species Lepus oiostolus. The sequence goes on from CM070808.1 coordinate 135,545,481, forward strand.
TCTTGCAAACCGCATGTCTCTAGACCAAGGTTACAGAACTCCCATAAGCTGCGTCTCCTACACAGAGCATAAGGAAAACCCCCATATAGTGAATGCCTAATTCCAGGCTACAGAAATCCAGTAAACAGCTTCTCCCTACACCCTGATACAGAACTTCGGTAAACTGTGTCTCTCTAATTCTAGGTTACAGAACTCCCATAAGCTGCGTCGGCTGCACTCAGGCTAAAGGAATCCCATATACAGCATATGCCTACACTCAGAATACAGAACTCGTGGAAACAGCTTCTCTCAACATTCAACATACAGAACTATTGGAAACTGCATCTGTATACACAAAGCTTACAGAACTCACGAAAGCTGCATCTGCTACACAGCATACAGAATATCCGCAAATAGTGAATGTCTAATTCCAGGCCACAGAACTCTTGGAAACAGCTTCTCTCTACATTCAACATACAAAACTCTTGCAAACCGCATGTCTCTAGACCAAGGTTACAGAACTCCCATAAGCTGCGTCTCCTACACAGAGCATAAGGAAAACCCCCATATAGTGAATGCCTAATTCCAGGCTACAGAAATCCAGTAAACAGCTTCTCCCTACACCCTGATACAGAACTTCGGTAAACTGTGTCTCTCTAATTCTAGGTTACAGAACTCCCATAAGCTGCGTCGGCTGCACTCAGGCTAAAGGAATCCCATATACAGCATATGCCTACACTCAGAATACAGAACTCGTGGAAACAGCTTCTCTCAACATTCAACATACAGAACTATTGGAAACTGCATCTGTATACACAAAGCTTACAGAACTCATGAAAGCTGCATCTGCTACACAGCATACAGAATATCCGCGAATAGCGAATGCCTAATTCCAGGCCACAGAACACTTGGAAACAGCTTCTCTCTACATTCAATATACAAATCTCTTGGAAACTGCATCTCTCTAGACCAATGTTACAGAACTCCCTTAAGCTGCATCTCGTACACACAGCAGACAAAAAACCCGCATATAGCGAATGCCTAATTCCAGGCCAAGAACTCTTGGAAGCAGCTTTTCTCTACATTCAACATACAAAACTCTTGGAAACTGCATCTCTCTAGACCAAGGTTACAGAACTCCCATAAGCTGCGTCTGCTGCACTCAGGCTACAGGATTCCCATATAGAGCATATGCCTACTCTCAGACTACAGAACTCTTGGAAACAGCTTCTCTCTACATTCAATATACTAATCTCTTGGAAACTGCATCTCTCTAGACCAATGTTACAGAACTCCCATAAGCTGCGTCTGATACACTCAGCATACAGAAAACCCGCATATAGTGAATACCTGCTCATAGGCTACAGAACTTTTGGAAACAGCTTCTCTCTACATTCAACATACAAAACTCTTGGAAACCGCATCTCTCTAGACCAATGTTACAGAACTCCCATAAGCTGCGTCTGCTGCACTCACGCTACAGGAATCCCATATAGAGTGTATGCCTACTCTCAGAATACAGAACTCATGGAAACAGCTTCTCTCAACATTCAACATACAGAACTATTGGAAACTGCATCTGTATACACAAAGCTTACAGAACTCACGAAAGCTGCATCTGCTACACAGCATACAGAATATCCGCAAATAGTGAATGTCTAATTCCAGGCCACAGAACTCTTGGAAACAGCTTCTCTCTACATTCAACATACAAAACTCTTGCAAACCGCATGTCTCTAGACCAAGGTTACAGAACTCCCATAAGCTGCGTCTCCTACACAGAGCATAAGGAAAACCCCCATATAGTGAATGCCTAATTCCAGGCTACAGAAATCCAGTAAACAGCTTCTCCCTACACCCTGATACAGAACTTCGGTAAACTGTGTCTCTCTAATTCTAGGTTACAGAACTCCCATAAGCTGCGTCGGCTGCACTCAGGCTAAAGGAATCCCATATACAGCATATGCCTACACTCAGAATACAGAACTCGTGGAAACAGCTTCTCTCAACATTCAACATACAGAACTATTGGAAACTGCATCTGTATACACAAAGCTTACAGAACTCATGAAAGCTGCATCTGCTACACAGCATACAGAATATCCGCGAATAGCGAATGCCTAATTCCAGGCCACAGAACACTTGGAAACAGCTTCTCTACATTCAATATACAAATCTCTTGGAAACTGCATCTCTCTAGACCAATGTTACAGAACTCCCGTAAGCTGCGTCTCCTACACACAGCAGACAAAAAACCCGCATATAGCGAATGCCTAATTCCAGGCCAAGAACTCTTGGAAACAGCTTTTCTCTACATTCAACATACAAAACTCTTGGAAACTGCATCTCTCTAGACCAAGGTTACAGAACTCCCATAAGCTGCGTCTGCTGCACTCAGGCTACAGGATTCCCATATAGAGCATATGCCTACTCTCAGACTACAGAACTCTTGGAAACAGCTTCTCTCTACATTCAATATACTAATCTCTTGGAAACTGCATCTCTCTAGACCAATGTTACAGAACTCCCATAAGCTGCGTCTCCTACACACAGCAGACAAAACACCCGCATATAGCGAATGCCTAATTCCAGGCCACAGAACTCTTGGAAACAGCTTCTCTCTACATTCAATATACAAATATCTTGGAAACTGCATCTCTCTAGACCAATGTTACAGAACTCCCATAAGCTGCGTCTGCTGCACTCAGGCTACAGGATTCCCATATAGAGCATATGCCTACTCTCAGACTACAGAACTCTTGGAAACAGCTTCTCTCTACATTCAATATACAAATATCTTGGAAACTGCATCTCTCTAGACCAAGGTTACAGAACTCCCATAAGCTGCGTCTGCTGCACTCAGGCTACAGGATTCCCATATAGAGCATATGCCTACTCTCAGACTACAGAACTCTTGGAAACAGCTTCTCTCTACATTCAATATACTAATCTCTTGGAAACTGCATCTCTCTAGACCAATGTTACAGAACTCCCATAAGCTGCGTCTGATACACTCAGCATACAGAAAACCCGCATATAGTGAATACCTGCTCATAGGCTACAGAACTTTTGGAAACAGCTTCTCTCTACATTCAACATACAAAACTCTTGGAAACCGCATCTCTCTAGACCAATGTTACAGAACTCCCATAAGCTGCGTCTGCTGCACTCACGCTACAGGAATCCCATATAGAGTGTATGCCTACTCTCAGAATACAGAACTCATGGAAACAGCTTCTCTCAACATTCAACATACAGAACTATTGGAAACTGCATCTGTATACACAAAGCTTACAGAACTCACGAAAGCTGCATCTGCTACACAGCATACAGAATATCCGCAAATAGTGAATGTCTAATTCCAGGCCACAGAACTCTTGGAAACAGCTTCTCTCTACATTCAACATACAAAACTCTTGCAAACCGCATGTCTCTAGACCAAGGTTACAGAACTCCCATAAGCTGCGTCTCCTACACAGAGCATAAGGAAAACCCCCATATAGTGAATGCCTAATTCCAGGCTACAGAAATCCAGTAAACAGCTTCTCCCTACACCCTGATACAGAACTTCGGTAAACTGTGTCTCTCTAATTCTAGGTTACAGAACTCCCATAAGCTGCGTCGGCTGCACTCAGGCTAAAGGAATCCCATATACAGCATATGCCTACACTCAGAATACAGAACTCGTGGAAACAGCTTCTCTCAACATTCAACATACAGAACTACTGGAAACTGCATCTGTATACACAAAGCTTACAGAACTCACGAAAGCTGCATCTGCTACACAGCATACAGAATATCCGCAAATAGTGAATGTCTAATTCCAGGCCACAGAACTCTTGGAAACAGCTTCTCTCTACATTCAACATACAAAACTCTTGCAAACCGCATGTCTCTAGACCAAGGTTACAGAACTCCCATAAGCTGCGTCTCCTACACAGAGCATAAGGAAAACCCCCATATAGTGAATGCCTAATTCCAGGCTACAGAAATCCAGTAAACAGCTTCTCCCTACACCCTGATACAGAACTTCGGTAAACTGTGTCTCTCTAATTCTAGGTTACAGAACTCCCATAAGCTGCGTCGGCTGCACTCAGGCTAAAGGAATCCCATATACAGCATATGCCTACACTCAGAATACAGAACTCGTGGAAACAGCTTCTCTCAACATTCAACATACAGAACTATTGGAAACTGCATCTGTATACACAAAGCTTACAGAACTCATGAAAGCTGCATCTGCTACACAGCATACAGAATATCCGCGAATAGCGAATGCCTAATTCCAGGCCACAGAACACTTGGAAACAGCTTCTCTACATTCAATATACAAATCTCTTGGAAACTGCATCTCTCTAGACCAATGTTACAGAACTCCCGTAAGCTGCGTCTCCTACACACAGCAGACAAAAAACCCGCATATAGCGAATGCCTAATTCCAGGCCAAGAACTCTTGGAAACAGCTTTTCTCTACATTCAACATACAAAACTCTTGGAAACTGCATCTCTCTAGACCAAGGTTACAGAACTCCCATAAGCTGCGTCTGCTGCACTCAGGCTACAGGATTCCCATATAGAGCATATGCCTACTCTCAGACTACAGAACTCTTGGAAACAGCTTCTCTCTACATTCAATATACTAATCTCTTGGAAACTGCATCTCTCTAGACCAATGTTACAGAACTCCCATAAGCTGCGTCTCCTACACACAGCAGACAAAACACCCGCATATAGCGAATGCCTAATTCCAGGCCACAGAACTCTTGGAAACAGCTTCTCTCTACATTCAATATACAAATATCTTGGAAACTGCATCTCTCTAGACCAATGTTACAGAACTCCCATAAGCTGCGTCTGCTGCACTCAGGCTACAGGATTCCCATATAGAGCATATGCCTACTCTCAGACTACAGAACTCTTGGAAACAGCTTCTCTCTACATTCAATATACAAATATCTTGGAAACTGCATCTCTCTAGACCAAGGTTACAGAACTCCCATAAGCTGCGTCTGCTGCACTCAGGCTACAGGATTCCCATATAGAGCATATGCCTACTCTCAGACTACAGAACTCTTGGAAACAGCTTCTCTCTACATTCAATATACTAATCTCTTGGAAACTGCATCTCTCTAGACCAAGGTTACAGAACTCCCATAAGCTGCGTCTGATACACTCAGCATACAGGAAACCCGCATATAGTGAATACCTGCTCATAGGCTACAGAACTTTTGGAAACAGCTTCTCTCTACATTCAACATACAAAACTCTTGGAAACCGCATCTCTCTAGACCAATGTTACAGAACTCCCATAAGCTGCGTCTGCTGCACTCACGCTACAGGAATCCCATATAGAGTGTATGCCTACTCTCAGAATACAGAACTCATGGAAACAGCTTCTCTCAACATTCAACATACAGAACTATTGGAAACTGCATCTGTATACACAAAGCTTACAGAACTCACGAAAGCTGCATCTGCTACACAGCATACAGAATATCCGCAAATAGTGAATGTCTAATTCCAGGCCACAGAACTCTTGGAAACAGCTTCTCTCTACATTCAACATACAAAACTCTTGCAAACCGCATGTCTCTAGACCAAGGTTACAGAACTCCCATAAGCTGCGTCTCCTACACAGAGCATAAGGAAAACCCCCATATAGTGAATGCCTAATTCCAGGCTACAGAAATCCAGTAAACAGCTTCTCCCTACACCCTGATACAGAACTTCGGTAAACTGTGTCTCTCTAATTCTAGGTTACAGAACTCCCATAAGCTGCGTCGGCTGCACTCAGGCTAAAGGAATCCCATATACAGCATATGCCTACACTCAGAATACAGAACTCGTGGAAACAGCTTCTCTCAACATTCAACATACAGAACTATTGGAAACTGCATCTGTATACACAAAGCTTACAGAACTCACGAAAGCTGCATCTGCTACACAGCATACAGAATATCCGCAAATAGTGAATGTCTAATTCCAGGCCACAGAACTCTTGGAAACAGCTTCTCTCTACATTCAACATACAAAACTCTTGCAAACCGCATGTCTCTAGACCAAGGTTACAGAACTCCCATAAGCTGCGTCTCCTACACAGAGCATAAGGAAAACCCCCATATAGTGAATGCCTAATTCCAGGCTACAGAAATCCAGTAAACAGCTTCTCCCTACACCCTGATACAGAACTTCGGTAAACTGTGTCTCTCTAATTCTAGGTTACAGAACTCCCATAAGCTGCGTCGGCTGCACTCAGGCTAAAGGAATCCCATATACAGCATATGCCTACACTCAGAATACAGAACTCGTGGAAACAGCTTCTCTCAACATTCAACATACAGAACTATTGGAAACTGCATCTGTATACACAAAGCTTACAGAACTCATGAAAGCTGCATCTGCTACACAGCATACAGAATATCCGCGAATAGCGAATGCCTAATTCCAGGCCACAGAACACTTGGAAACAGCTTCTCTCTACATTCAATATACAAATCTCTTGGAAACTGCATCTCTCTAGACCAATGTTACAGAACTCCCTTAAGCTGCATCTCGTACACACAGCAGACAAAAAACCCGCATATAGCGAATGCCTAATTCCAGGCCAAGAACTCTTGGAAGCAGCTTTTCTCTACATTCAACATACAAAACTCTTGGAAACTGCATCTCTCTAGACCAAGGTTACAGAACTCCCATAAGCTGCGTCTGCTGCACTCAGGCTACAGGATTCCCATATAGAGCATATGCCTACTCTCAGACTACAGAACTCTTGGAAACAGCTTCTCTCTACATTCAATATACTAATCTCTTGGAAACTGCATCTCTCTAGACCAATGTTACAGAACTCCCATAAGCTGCGTCTGATACACTCAGCATACAGAAAACCCGCATATAGTGAATACCTGCTCATAGGCTACAGAACTTTTGGAAACAGCTTCTCTCTACATTCAACATACAAAACTCTTGGAAACCGCATCTCTCTAGACCAATGTTACAGAACTCCCATAAGCTGCGTCTGCTGCACTCACGCTACAGGAATCCCATATAGAGTGTATGCCTACTCTCAGAATACAGAACTCATGGAAACAGCTTCTCTCAACATTCAACATACAGAACTATTGGAAACTGCATCTGTATACACAAAGCTTACAGAACTCACGAAAGCTGCATCTGCTACACAGCATACAGAATATCCGCAAATAGTGAATGTCTAATTCCAGGCCACAGAACTCTTGGAAACAGCTTCTCTCTACATTCAACATACAAAACTCTTGCAAACCGCATGTCTCTAGACCAAGGTTACAGAACTCCCATAAGCTGCGTCTCCTACACAGAGCATAAGGAAAACCCCCATATAGTGAATGCCTAATTCCAGGCTACAGAAATCCAGTAAACAGCTTCTCCCTACACCCTGATACAGAACTTCGGTAAACTGTGTCTCTCTAATTCTAGGTTACAGAACTCCCATAAGCTGCGTCGGCTGCACTCAGGCTAAAGGAATCCCATATACAGCATATGCCTACACTCAGAATACAGAACTCGTGGAAACAGCTTCTCTCAACATTCAACATACAGAACTATTGGAAACTGCATCTGTATACACAAAGCTTACAGAACTCATGAAAGCTGCATCTGCTACACAGCATACAGAATATCCGCGAATAGCGAATGCCTAATTCCAGGCCACAGAACACTTGGAAACAGCTTCTCTACATTCAATATACAAATCTCTTGGAAACTGCATCTCTCTAGACCAATGTTACAGAACTCCCGTAAGCTGCGTCTCCTACACACAGCAGACAAAAAACCCGCATATAGCGAATGCCTAATTCCAGGCCAAGAACTCTTGGAAACAGCTTTTCTCTACATTCAACATACAAAACTCTTGGAAACTGCATCTCTCTAGACCAAGGTTACAGAACTCCCATAAGCTGCGTCTGCTGCACTCAGGCTACAGGATTCCCATATAGAGCATATGCCTACTCTCAGACTACAGAACTCTTGGAAACAGCTTCTCTCTACATTCAATATACTAATCTCTTGGAAACTGCATCTCTCTAGACCAATGTTACAGAACTCCCATAAGCTGCGTCTCCTACACACAGCAGACAAAACACCCGCATATAGCGAATGCCTAATTCCAGGCCACAGAACTCTTGGAAACAGCTTCTCTCTACATTCAATATACAAATATCTTGGAAACTGCATCTCTCTAGACCAATGTTACAGAACTCCCATAAGCTGCGTCTGCTGCACTCAGGCTACAGGATTCCCATATAGAGCATATGCCTACTCTCAGACTACAGAACTCTTGGAAACAGCTTCTCTCTACATTCAATATACAAATATCTTGGAAACTGCATCTCTCTAGACCAAGGTTACAGAACTCCCATAAGCTGCGTCTGCTGCACTCAGGCTACAGGATTCCCATATAGAGCATATGCCTACTCTCAGACTACAGAACTCTTGGAAACAGCTTCTCTCTACATTCAATATACTAATCTCTTGGAAACTGCATCTCTCTAGACCAATGTTACAGAACTCCCATAAGCTGCGTCTGATACACTCAGCATACAGAAAACCCGCATATAGTGAATACCTGCTCATAGGCTACAGAACTTTTGGAAACAGCTTCTCTCTACATTCAACATACAAAACTCTTGGAAACCGCATCTCTCTAGACCAATGTTACAGAACTCCCATAAGCTGCGTCTGCTGCACTCACGCTACAGGAATCCCATATAGAGTGTATGCCTACTCTCAGAATACAGAACTCATGGAAACAGCTTCTCTCAACATTCAACATACAGAACTATTGGAAACTGCATCTGTATACACAAAGCTTACAGAACTCACGAAAGCTGCATCTGCTACACAGCATACAGAATATCCGCAAATAGTGAATGTCTAATTCCAGGCCACAGAACTCTTGGAAACAGCTTCTCTCTACATTCAACATACAAAACTCTTGCAAACCGCATGTCTCTAGACCAAGGTTACAGAACTCCCATAAGCTGCGTCTCCTACACAGAGCATAAGGAAAACCCCCATATAGTGAATGCCTAATTCCAGGCTACAGAAATCCAGTAAACAGCTTCTCCCTACACCCTGATACAGAACTTCGGTAAACTGTGTCTCTCTAATTCTAGGTTACAGAACTCCCATAAGCTGCGTCGGCTGCACTCAGGCTAAAGGAATCCCATATACAGCATATGCCTACACTCAGAATACAGAACTCGTGGAAACAGCTTCTCTCAACATTCAACATACAGAACTATTGGAAACTGCATCTGTATACACAAAGCTTACAGAACTCATGAAAGCTGCATCTGCTACACAGCATACAGAATATCCGCGAATAGCGAATGCCTAATTCCAGGCCACAGAACACTTGGAAACAGCTTCTCTACATTCAATATACAAATCTCTTGGAAACTGCATCTCTCTAGACCAATGTTACAGAACTCCCGTAAGCTGCGTCTCCTACACACAGCAGACAAAAAACCCGCATATAGCGAATGCCTAATTCCAGGCCAAGAACTCTTGGAAACAGCTTTTCTCTACATTCAACATACAAAACTCTTGGAAACTGCATCTCTCTAGACCAAGGTTACAGAACTCCCATAAGCTGCGTCTGCTGCACTCAGGCTACAGGATTCCCATATAGAGCATATGCCTACTCTCAGACTACAGAACTCTTGGAAACAGCTTCTCTCTACATTCAATATACTAATCTCTTGGAAACTGCATCTCTCTAGACCAATGTTACAGAACTCCCATAAGCTGCGTCTCCTACACACAGCAGACAAAACACCCGCATATAGCGAATGCCTAATTCCAGGCCACAGAACTCTTGGAAACAGCTTCTCTCTACATTCAATATACAAATATCTTGGAAACTGCATCTCTCTAGACCAATGTTACAGAACTCCCATAAGCTGCGTCTGCTGCACTCAGGCTACAGGATTCCCATATAGAGCATATGCCTACTCTCAGACTACAGAACTCTTGGAAACAGCTTCTCTCTACATTCAATATACAAATATCTTGGAAACTGCATCTCTCTAGACCAAGGTTACAGAACTCCCATAAGCTGCGTCTGCTGCACTCAGGCTACAGGATTCCCATATAGAGCATATGCCTACTCTCAGACTACAGAACTCTTGGAAACAGCTTCTCTCTACATTCAATATACTAATCTCTTGGAAACTGCATCTCTCTAGACCAAGGTTACAGAACTCCCATAAGCTGCGTCTGCTGCACTCAGGCTACAGGATTCCCATATAGAGCATATGCCTACTCTCAGACTACAGAACTCTTGGAAACAGCTTCTCTCTACATTCAATATACTAATCTCTTGGAAACTGCATCTCTCTAGACCAATGTTACAGAACTCCCATAAGCTGCGTCTGATACACTCAGCATACAGAAAACCCGCATATAGTGAATACCTGCTCATAGGCTACAGAACTTTTGGAAACAGCTTCTCTCTACATTCAACATACAAAACTCTTGGAAACCGCATCTCTCTAGACCAATGTTACAGAACTCCCATAAGCTGCGTCTGCTGCACTCACGCTACAGGAATCCCATATAGAGTGTATGCCTACTCTCAGAATACAGAACTCATGGAAACAGCTTCTCTCAACATTCAACATACAGAACTATTGGAAACTGCATCTGTATACACAAAGCTTACAGAACTCACGAAAGCTGCATCTGCTACACAGCATACAGAATATCCGCAAATAGTGAATGTCTAATTCCAGGCCACAGAACTCTTGGAAACAGCTTCTCTCTACATTCAACATACAAAACTCTTGCAAACCGCATGTCTCTAGACCAAGGTTACAGAACTCCCATAAGCTGCGTCTCCTACACAGAGCATAAGGAAAACCCCCATATAGTGAATGCCTAATTCCAGGCTACAGAAATCCAGTAAACAGCTTCTCCCTACACCCTGATACAGAACTTCGGTAAACTGTGTCTCTCTAATTCTAGGTTACAGAACTCCCATAAGCTGCGTCGGCTGCACTCAGGCTAAAGGAATCCCATATACAGCATATGCCTACACTCAGAATACAGAACTCGTGGAAACAGCTTCTCTCAACATTCAACATACAGAACTATTGGAAACTGCATCTGTATACACAAAGCTTACAGAACTCATGAAAGCTGCATCTGCTACACAGCATACAGAATATCCGCGAATAGCGAATGCCTAATTCCAGGCCACAGAACACTTGGAAACAGCTTCTCTACATTCAATATACAAATCTCTTGGAAACTGCATCTCTCTAGACCAATGTTACAGAACTCCCGTAAGCTGCGTCTCCTACACACAGCAGACAAAAAACCCGCATATAGCGAATGCCTAATTCCAGGCCAAGAACTCTTGGAAACAGCTTTTCTCTACATTCAACATACAAAACTCTTGGAAACTGCATCTCTCTAGACCAAGGTTACAGAACTCCCATAAGCTGCGTCTGCTGCACTCAGGCTACAGGATTCCCATATAGAGCATATGCCTACTCTCAGACTACAGAACTCTTGGAAACAGCTTCTCTCTACATTCAATATACTAATCTCTTGGAAACTGCATCTCTCTAGACCAATGTTACAGAACTCCCATAAGCTGCGTCTCCTACACACAGCAGACAAAACACCCGCATATAGCGAATGCCTAATTCCAGGCCACAGAACTCTTGGAAACAGCTTCTCTCTACATTCAATATACAAATATCTTGGAAACTGCATCTCTCTAGACCAATGTTACAGAACTCCCATAAGCTGCGTCTGCTGCACTCAGGCTACAGGATTCCCATATAGAGCATATGCCTACTCTCAGACTACAGAACTCTTGGAAACAGCTTCTCTCTACATTCAATATACAAATATCTTGGAAACTGCATCTCTCTAGACCAAGGTTACAGAACTCCCATAAGCTGCGTCTGCTGCACTCAGGCTACAGGATTCCCATATAGAGCATATGCCTACTCTCAGACTACAGAACTCTTGGAAACAGCTTCTCTCTACATTCAATATACTAATCTCTTGGAAACTGCATCTCTCTAGACCAAGGTTACAGAACTCCCATAAGCTGCGTCTGATACACTCAGCATACAGGAAACCCGCATATAGTGAATACCTGCTCATAGGCTACAGAACTTTTGGAAACAGCTTCTCTCTACATTCAACATACAAAACTCTTGGAAACCGCATCTCTCTAGACCAATGTTACAGAACTCCCATAAGCTGCGTCTGCTGCACTCACGCTACAGGAATCCCATATAGAGTGTATGCCTACTCTCAGAATACAGAACTCATGGAAACAGCTTCTCTCAACATTCAACATACAGAACTATTGGAAACTGCATCTGTATACACAAAGCTTACAGAACTCACGAAAGCTGCATCTGCTACACAGCATACAGAATATCCGCAAATAGTGAATGTCTAATTCCAGGCCACAGAACTCTTGGAAACAGCTTCTCTCTACATTCAACATACAAAACTCTTGCAAACCGCATGTCTCTAGACCAAGGTTACAGAACTCCCATAAGCTGCGTCTCCTACACAGAGCATAAGGAAAACCCCCATATAGTGAATGCCTAATTCCAGGCTACAGAAATCCAGTAAACAGCTTCTCCCTACACCCTGATACAGAACTTCGGTAAACTGTGTCTCTCTAATTCTAGGTTACAGAACTCCCATAAGCTGCGTCGGCTGCACTCAGGCTAAAGGAATCCCATATACAGCATATGCCTACACTCAGAATACAGAACTCGTGGAAACAGCTTCTCTCAACATTCAACATACAGAACTATTGGAAACTGCATCTGTATACACAAAGCTTACAGAACTCACGAAAGCTGCATCTGCTACACAGCATACAGAATATCCGCAAATAGTGAATGTCTAATTCCAGGCCACAGAACTCTTGGAAACAGCTTCTCTCTACATTCAACATACAAAACTCTTGCAAACCGCATGTCTCTAGACCAAGGTTACAGAACTCCCATAAGCTGCGTCTCCTACACAGAGCATAAGGAAAACCCCCATATAGTGAATGCCTAATTCCAGGCTACAGAAATCCAGTAAACAGCTTCTCCCTACACCCTGATACAGAACTTCGGTAAACTGTGTCTCTCTAATTCTAGGTTACAGAACTCCCATAAGCTGCGTCGGCTGCACTCAGGCTAAAGGAATCCCATATACAGCATATGCCTACACTCAGAATACAGAACTCGTGGAAACAGCTTCTCTCAACATTCAACATACAGAACTATTGGAAACTGCATCTGTATACACAAAGCTTACAGAACTCATGAAAGCTGCATCTGCTACACAGCATACAGAATATCCGCGAATAGCGAATGCCTAATTCCAGGCCACAGAACACTTGGAAACAGCTTCTCTCTACATTCAATATACAAATCTCTTGGAAACTGCATCTCTCTAGACCAATGTTACAGAACTCCCTTAAGCTGCATCTCGTACACACAGCAGACAAAAAACCCGCATATAGCGAATGCCTAATTCCAGGCCAAGAACTCTTGGAAGCAGCTTTTCTCTACATTCAACATACAAAACTCTTGGAAACTGCATCTCTCTAGACCAAGGTTACAGAACTCCCATAAGCTGCGTCTGCTGCACTCAGGCTACAGGATTCCCATATAGAGCATATGCCTACTCTCAGACTACAGAACTCTTGGAAACAGCTTCTCTCTACATTCAATATACTAATCTCTTGGAAACTGCATCTCTCTAGACCAATGTTACAGAACTCCCATAAGCTGCGTCTGATACACTCAGCATACAGAAAACCCGCATATAGTGAATACCTGCTCATAGGCTACAGAACTTTTGGAAACAGCTTCTCTCTACATTCAACATACAAAACTCTTGGAAACCGCATCTCTCTAGACCAATGTTACAGAACTCCCATAAGCTGCGTCTGCTGCACTCACGCTACAGGAATCCCATATAGAGTGTATGCCTACTCTCAGAATACAGAACTCATGGAAACAGCTTCTCTCAACATTCAACATACAGAACTATTGGAAACTGCATCTGTATACACAAAGCTTACAGAACTCACGAAAGCTGCATCTGCTACACAGCATACAGAATATCCGCAAATAGTGAATGTCTAATTCCAGGCCACAGAACTCTTGGAAACAGCTTCTCTCTACATTCAACATACAAAACTCTTGCAAACCGCATGTCTCTAGACCAAGGTTACAGAACTCCCATAAGCTGCGTCTCCTACACAGAGCATAAGGAAAACCCCCATATAGTGAATGCCTAATTCCAGGCTACAGAAATCCAGTAAACAGCTTCTCCCTACACCCTGATACAGAACTTCGGTAAACTGTGTCTCTCTAATTCTAGGTTACAGAACTCCCATAAGCTGCGTCGGCTGCACTCAGGCTAAAGGAATCCCATATACAGCATATGCCTACACTCAGAATACAGAACTCGTGGAAACAGCTTCTCTCAACATTCAACATACAGAACTATTGGAAACTGCATCTGTATACACAAAGCTTACAGAACTCATGAAAGCTGCATCTGCTACACAGCATACAGAATATCCGCGAATAGCGAATGCCTAATTCCAGGCCACAGAACACTTGGAAACAGCTTCTCTACATTCAATATACAAATCTCTTGGAAACTGCATCTCTCTAGACCAATGTTACAGAACTCCCGTAAGCTGCGTCTCCTACACACAGCAGACAAAAAACCCGCATATAGCGAATGCCTAATTCCAGGCCAAGAATTCTTGGAAACAGCTTTTCTCTACATTCAACATACAAAACTCTTGGAAACTGCATCTCTCTAGACCAAGGTTACAGAACTCCCATAAGCTGCGTCTGCTGCACTCAGGCTACAGGATTCCCATATAGAGCATATGCCTACTCTCAGACTACAGAACTCTTGGAAACAGCTTCTCTCTACATTCAATATACTAATCTCTTGGAAACTGCATCTCTCTAGACCAATGTTACAGAACTCCCATAAGCTGCGTCTCCTACACACAGCAGACAAAACACCCGCATATAGCGAATGCCTTATTCCAGGCCACAGAACTCTTGGAAACAGCTTCTCTCTACATTCAACATACAAAACTCTTGGAAACCGCATCTCTCTAGACCAATGTTACAGAACTCCCATAAGCTGCGTCTGCTGCACTCACGCTACAGGAATCCCATATAGAGTGTATGCCTACTCTCAGAATACAGAACTCATGGAAACAGCTTCTCTCAACATTCAACATACAGAACTATTGGAAACTGCATCTGTATACACAAAGCTTACAGAACTCACGAAAGCTGCATCTGCTACACAGCATACAGAATATCCGCAAATAGTGAATGTCTAATTCCAGGCCACAGAACTCTTGGAAACAGCTTCTCTCTACATTCAACACACAAAACTCTTGCAAACCGCATGTCTCTAGACCAAGGTTACAGAACTCCCATAAGCTGCGTCTCCTACACAGAGCATAAGGAAAACCCCCATATAGTGAATGCCTAATTCCAGGCTACAGAAATCCAGTAAACAGCTTCTCCCTACACCCTGATACAGAACTTCGGTAAACTGTGTCTCTCTAATTCTAGGTTACAGAACTCCCATAAGCTGCGTCGGCTGCACTCAGGCTAAAGGAATCCCATATACAGCATATGCCTACACTCAGAATACAGAACTCGTGGAAACAGCTTCTCTCAACATTCAACATACAGAACTATTGGAAACTGCATCTGTATACACAAAGCTTACAGAACTCACGAAAGCTGCATCTGCTACACAGCATACAGAATATCCGCAAATAGTGAATGTCTAATTCCAGGCCACAGAACTCTTGGAAACAGCTTCTCTCAACATTCAACATACAGAACTATTGGAAACTGCATCTGTATACACAAAGCTTACAGAACTCATGAAAGCTGCATCTGCTACACAGCATACAGAATATCCGCGAATAGCGAATGCCTAATTCCAGGCCACAGAACACTTGGAAACAGCTTCTCTCTACATTCAATATACAAATCTCTTGGAAACTGCATCTCTCTAGACCAATGTTACAGAACTCCCGTAAGCTGCGTCTCCTACACACAGCAGACAAAAAACCCGCATATAGCGAATGCCTAATTCCAGGCCAAGAACTCTTGGAAACAGCTTTTCTCTACATTCAACATACAAAACTCTTGGAAACTGCATCTCTCTAGACCAAGGTTACAGAACTCCCATAAGCTGCGTCTGCTGCACTCAGGCTACAGGATTCCCATATAGAGCATATGCCTACTCTCAGACTACGGAACTCTTGGAAACAGCTTCTCTCTACATTCAATATACTAATCTCTTGGAAACTGCATCTCTCTAGACCAATGTTACAGAACTCCCATAAGCTGCGTCTCCTACACACAGCAGACAAAAAACCCGCATATAGCAAAGGCCTAATTCCAGGCCACAGAACTCTTGGAAACAGCTTTTCTCTACATTCAACATACAAAACTCTTGGAAACCGCATCTCTCTAGACCAATGTTACAGAACTCCCATAAGCTGCGTCTGATACACTCAGCATACAGGAAACTCCCGTATAGTGAATACCTGCTCATAGGCTACAGAACTTTTGGAAACAGCTTCTCTCTACATTCAACATACAAAACTCTTGGAAACCGCATCTCTCTAGACCAATGTTACAGAACTCCCATAAGCTGCGTCAGCTGCACTCACGCTACTGGAATCCCATATAGAGTGTATGCCTACTCTCAGAATACAGAACTCATGGAAACAGCTTCTCTCAACATTCAACATACAGAACTATTGGAAACTGCATCTGTATACACAAAGCTTACAGAACTCACGAAAGCTGCATCTGCTACACAGCATACAGAATATCCGCAAATAGTGAATGTCTAATTCCAGGCCACAGAACTCTTGGAAACAGCTTCTCTCTACATTCAACATACAAAACTCTTGCAAACCGCATGTCTCTAGACCAAGGTTACAGAACTCCCATAAGCTGCGTCTCCTACACAGAGCATAAGGAAAACCCCCATATAGTGAATGCCTAATTCCAGGCTACAGAAATCCAGTAAACAGCTTCTCCCTACACCCTGATACAGAACTTCGGTAAACTGTGTCTCTCTAATTCTAGGTTACAGAACTCCCATAAGCTGCGTCGGCTGCACTCAGGCTAAAGGAATCCCATATACAGCATATTCCTACACTCAGAATACAGAACTCGTGGAAACAGCTTCTCTCAACATTCAACATACAGAACTATTGGAAACTGCATCTGTATACACAAAGCTTACAGAACTCATGAAAGCTGCATCTGCTACACAGCATACAGAATATCCGCGAATAGCGAATGCCTAATTCCAGGCCACAGAACACTTGGAAACAGCTTCTCTCTACATTCAATATACAAATCTCTTGGAAACTGCATCTCTCTAGACCAATGTTACAGAACTCCCTTAAGCTGCATCTCGTACACACAGCAGACAAAAAACCCGCATATAGCGAATGCCTAATTCCAGGCCACAGAACTCTTGGAAGCAGCTTTTCTCTACATTCAACATACAAAACTCTTGGAAACTGCATCTCTCTAGACCAAGGTTACAGAACTCCCATAAGCTGCGTCTGCTGCACTCAGGCTACAGGATTCCCATATAGAGCATATGCCTACTCTCAGACAACAGAACTCTTGGAAACAGCTTCTCTCTACATTCAATATACTAATCTCTTGGAAACTGCATCTCTCTAGACCAATGTTACAGAACTCCCATAAGCTGCGTCTGATACACTCAGCATACAGAAAACCCGCATATAGTGAATACCTGCTCATAGGCTACAGAACATTTGGAAACAGCTTCTCTCTACATTCAACATACAAAACTCTTGGAAACCGCATCTCTCTAGACCAATGTTACAGAACTCCCATAAGCTGCGTCTGCTACACTCAGGCTATAGGAATCCCATATAGAGCGTATGCCTACTCTCAGACTACAGAACTTTGGAAACAGCTTCTGTCTACATTCAACATACAAAACTCTTGGAAACTGCATCTCTCTAGACCAATGTTACAGAACTCCCATAAGCTGCGTCTGCTACACACCGCATAAGGAAAACCCGCATATAGCGAATAACTATGCCCAGGCTACCGAAATCGCAGAAACAGCTTCTCTCTACATTCAACCTACGGAACTCCTGGATACTGTATGTCTCTACACTTAGGTTCTTCAAATCCCTTAGGCTGCGTCTCCTACACAGAGCATACGGAACGCTCGCATATAGCGAATATCTATGCCCAGGCTACCAAAATATTAGAAACAGCTTCTCATTACATTCAACATATGGAACTTATGGATACTGTATGTCTCTACACTTAGGTTACGGAACTCCCGTAAGGTGCATCTCCTACACACAGCATACAGAAAACACGGAAATAGCGCACGCCTAATTCCAGGCCACAGAACTCTTGGAAACAGCTTCTCTCTACATTCAACATACACAACTCTTGGAAACTGCATCTCTCCAGACCAATGTTACAGAACTCCCATAAGCTGCGTCTCCTACACACAGCAGACTGAAAACCCGCATATAGCGAATGCCTAATTCCAGGCTACAGAAATCCAGTAAACAGCTTCTCACTACACCCAGATACAGAACTTCGGTAAACTGTGTCTCTCTAATTCTAGGTTACAGAAATCCCATAAGGTGCGTCGGCTGCACTCAGGCTACAGGAGTCCCATATAGAGCATATGCCTACTCTCAGAATACAGAACTCGTGGAAACAGCTTCTCTCAACATTCAACATACAGAACTATTGGAAACTGCATCTGTATACACAAAGCATACAGAACACACGAAAGCTGCATCTGCTACACAGCATACAGAATATCCGCAAATAGTGAATAGCTAATTCCAGGCCACAGAACACTTGGAAACAGCTTCTCTCTACATTCAACATACAAAAATCTTGCAAACCGCATCTCTCTAGACCAATGTTACTGAACTCCCATAAGCTGCGTCTGCTGCACTCAGGATACAGGATTCCCATATAGAGCATATGCCTACTCTCAGACTACAGAACTCTTGGAAACAGCTTCTCTCTACATTCAATATACAAATCTCTTGGAAACTGCATCTCTCTAGACCAATGTTACAGAACTCCCGTGAGCTGCGTCTCCTACACACAGCAGACAAAAAACCCGCATATAGCGAATGCCTAATTCCAGGCCACAGAACTCTTGGAAACAGCTTTTCTCTACATTCAACATACAAAACTCTTGGAAACCGCATCTCTCTAGACCAATGTTACAGAACTCCCATAAGCTGCGTCTGATACACTCAGCATACAGAAAACTCCCGTATAGTGAATACCTGCTCATAGTCTACAGAACTTTTGGAAACAGCTTCTCTCTACATTCAACATACAAAACTCTTGGAAACCGCATCTCTCTAGACCAATGTTACAGAACTCCCATAAGCTGCGTCTGCTGCACTCACGCTACAGGAATCCCATATAGAGTGTATGCCTACTCTCAGAATACAGAACTCATGGAAACAGCTTCTCTCAACATTCAACATACAGAACTATTGGAAACTGCATCTGTATACACAAAGCTTACAGAACTCACGAAAGCTGCATCTGCTACACAGCATACAGAATATCCGCATTTAGTGAATGTCTAATTCCAGGCCACAGAACTCTTGGAAACAGCTTCTCTCTACATTCAACATACAAAACTCTTGCAAACCGCATGTCTCTAGACCAAGGTTACAGAACTCCCATAAGCTGCGTCTCCTACACAGAGCATAAGGAAAACCCCCATATAGTGAATGCCTAATTCCAGGCTACAGAAATCCAGTAAACAGCTTCTCCCTACACCCTGATACAGAACTTCGGTAAACTGTGTCTCTCTAATTCTAGGTTACAGAACTCCCATAAGCTGCGTCGGCTGCACTCAGGCTAAAGGAATCCCATATACAGCATATGCCTACACTCAGAATACAGAACTCGTGGAAACAGCTTCTCTCAACATTCAACATACAGAACTATTGGAAACTGCATCTGTATACACAAAGCTTACAGAACTCATGAAAGCTGCATCTGCTACACAGCATACAGAATATCCGCGAATAGCGAATGCCTAATTCCAGGCCACAGAACACTTGGAAACAGCTTCTCTCTACATTCAATATACAAATCTCTTGGAAACTGCATCTCTCTAGACCAATGTTACAGAACTCCCTTAAGCTGCATCTCGTACACACAGCAGACAAAAAACCCGCATATAGCGAATGCCTAATTCCAGGCTACAGAAATCCAGTAAACAGCTTCTCACTACACCCAGATACAGAACTTCGGTAAACTGTGTCTCTCTAATTCTAGGTTACAGAAATCCCATAAGGTGCGTCGGCTGCACTCAGGCTACAGGAGTCCCATATACAGCATATGCCTACTCTCAGAATACAGAACTCGTGGAAACAGCTTCTCTCAACATTCAACATACAGAACTATTGGAAACTGCATCTGTATACACAAAGCATACAGAACACACGAAAGCTGCATCTGCTACACAGCATACAGAATATCCGCAAATAGTGAATGGCTAATTCCAGGCCACAGAACACTTGGAAACAGCTTCTCTCTACATTCAACATACAAAAATCTTGCAAACCGCATCTCTCTAGACCAATGTTACTGAACTCCCATAAGCTGCGTCTGCTGCACTCAGGATACAGGATTCCCATATAGAGCATATGCCTACTCTCAGACTACAGAACTCTTGGAAACAGCTTCTCTCTACATTCAATATACAAATCTCTTGGAAACTGCATCTCTCTAGACCAATGTTACAGAACTCCTGTGAGCTGCGTCTCCTACACACAGCAGACAAAAAACCCGCATATAGCGAATGCCTAATTCCAGGCCACAGAACTCTTGGAAGCAGCTTTTCTCTACATTCAACATACAAAACTCTTGGAAACCGCATCTCTCTAGACCAATGTTACAGAACTCCCATAAGCTGCGTCTGATACACTCAGCATACAGAAAACCCGCATATAGTGAATACCTGCTCATAGGCTACAGAACTTTTGGAAACAGCTTCTCTCTACATTCAACATACAAAACTCTTGGAAACCGCATCTCTCTAGACCAATGTTACAGAACTCCCATAAGCTGCGTCTGCTACACTCAGGCTATAGGAATCCCATATAGAGCGTATGCCTACTCTCAGACTACAGAACTTTGGAAACAGCTTCTCTCTACATTCAACATACAAAAATCTTGCAAACCGCATCTCTCTAGACCAAGGTTACACAACTCCCATCAGCTGCGTCTCCTACACACAGCATAAGGAAAACCCACATATAGCGAATAACTATGCCCAGGCTACCGAAATCGCAGAAACAGCTTCTCTCTACATTCAACCTACGGAACTCCTGGATACTCTATGTCTCTACACTTAGGTTCTTCAACTCCCTTAAGCTGCGTCTCCTACACAGAGCATACGGAACACTCGCATATAGCGAATATCTATGCCCAGGCTACCAAAATATTAGAAACAGCTTCTCATTACATTCAACATATGGAACTTATGGATACTGTATGTCTCTACACGTAGGTTACGGAACTCCCGTAAGGTGCATCTCCTACACACAGCATACAGAAAACACGGAAATAGCGCACGCCTAATTGCAGGTCACAGAACTCTTGGAAACAGCTTCTCTCTACATTCAACATACAAAACTGTTTGAAACTGCATCTCCCTAGACCAAGGTTACAGAACTCCCATAAGCTGCGTCTCGTACACACAGCATAAGGAAAACCCGCATATAGCGAATAAGTATGCCCAGGCTACCGAAATCGCAGAAACAGCTCCTCTCTACATTCAACATACGGAACTCCTGGATACTGTATGTCTCTACACTTAGGTTACGGAAATCCCGTAAGCTGCATCTCCTACACACAGCATACAGAAAACACCGAAATAACGCATGCCTAATACCAGGCCACAGAACCCTTGGAAACAGCTTCTCTCTACATACAACATACAAAACTCTTGGAAACTGCATCTCTCGAGACCAATGTTACAGAACTCCCATAAGCTGCATCTCCTACACACAGCAGACAGAAAACCCGCATATAGCGAAGGCCTAATTCCAGGCTACAGAAATCCAGTAAACAGCTTCTCCCTACACCCTGATACAGAACTTCGGTAAACTGTGTCTCTCTAATTCTAGGTTACAGAACTCCCATAAGCTGCGTCGGCTGCACTCAGGCTAAAGGAATCCCATATACAGCATATTCCTACACTCAGAATACAGAACTCGTGGAAACAGCTTCTCTCAACATTCAACATACAGAACTATTGGAAACTGCATCTGTATACACAAAGCTTACAGAACTCACGAAAGCTGCATCTGCTACACAGCATACAGAATATCCGCAAATAGTGAATGTCTAATTCCAGGCCACAGAACTCTTGGAAACAGCTTCTCTCTACATTCAACATACAAAACTCTTGCAAACCGCATGTCTCTAGACCAAGGTTACAGAACTCCCATAAGCTGCGTCTCCTACACAGAGCATAAGGAAAACCCCCATATAGTGAATGCCTAATTCCAGGCTACAGAAATCCAGTAAACAGCTTCTCCCTACACCCTGATACAGAACTTCGGTAAACTGTGTCTCTCTAATTCTAGGTTACAGAACTCCCATAAGCTGCGTCGGCTGCACTCAGGCTAAAGGAATCCCATATACAGCATATGCCTACACTCAGAATACAGAACTCGTGGAAACAGCTTCTCTCAACATTCAACATACAGAACTATTGGAAACTGCATCTGTATACACAAAGCTTACAGAACTCATGAAAGCTGCATCTGCTACACAGCATACAGAATATCCGCGAATAGCGAATGCCTAATTCCAGGCCACAGAACACTTGGAAACAGCTTCTCTCTACATTCAATATACAAATCTCTTGGAAACTGCATCTCTCTAGACCAAGGTTACAGAACTCCCATAAGCTGCGTCTCCTACACACAGCAGACAAAAAACCCGCATATAGCGAATGCCTAATTCCAGGCCAAGAACTCTTGGAAACAGCTATTCTCTACATTCAACATACAAAACTCTTGGAAACTGCATCTCTCTAGACCAAGGTTACAGAACTCCCATAAGCTGCGTCTGCTGCACTCAGGCTACAGGATTCCCATATAGAGCATATGCCTACTCTCAGACTACAGAACTCTTGGAAACAGCTTCTCTCTACATTCAATATACTAATCTCTTGGAAACTGCATCTCTCTAGACCAATGTTACAGAACTCCCATAAGCTGCATCTGATACACTCAGCATACAGAAAACCCACATATAGTGAATACCTGCTCATAGGCTACAGAACATTTGGAAACAGCTTCTCTCTACATTCAACATACAAAACTCTTGGAAACCGCATCTCTCTAGACCAATGTTACAGAACTCCCATAAGCTGCGTCTGCTACACTCAGGCTATAGGAATCCCATATAGAGCGTATGCCTACTCTCAGACTACAGAACTTTGGAAACAGCTTCTGTCTACATTCAACATACAAAACTCTTGGAAACTGCATCTCTCTAGACCAATGTTACAGAACTCCCATAAGCTGCGTCTCCTACACACCGCATAAGGAAAACCCGCATATAGCGAATAACTATGCCCAGACTACCGAAATCGCAGAAACAGCTTCTCTCTACATTCAACCTACGGAACTCCTGGATACTGTATGTCTCTACACTTAGGTTACGGAACTCCCGTAAGGTGCATCTCCTACACACAGCATACAGAAAACATGGAAATAGCGCACGCCTAATTGCAGGCCACAGAACTCTTGGAAACAGCTTCTCTCTACATTCAACATACACAACTCTTGGAAACTGCATCTCTCCAGACCAATGTTACAGAACTCCCATAAGCTGCATCTCCTACACACAGCAGAATGAAAACCCGCATATAGCGAATGCCTAATTCCAGGCTACAGAAATCCAGTAAACAGCTTCTCACTACACCCAGATACAGAACTTCGGTAAACTGTGTCTCTCTAATTCTAGGTTACAGAAATCCCATAAGGTGCGTCGGCTGCACTCAGGCTACAGGAGTCCCATATACAGCATATGCCTACTCTCAGAATACAGAACTCTTGGAAACAGCTTCTCTCAACATTCAACATACAGAACTATTGGAAACTGCATCTGTATACACAAAGCATACAGAACACACGAAAGCTGCATCTGCTACACAGCATACAGAATATCCGTAAATAGTGAATGGCTAATTCCAGGCCACAGAACACTTGGAAACAGCTTCTCTCTACATTCAACATACAAAAATCTTGCAAACCGCATCTCTCTAGACCAATGTTACTGAACTCCCATAAGCTGCGTCTGCTGCACTCAGGATACAGGATTCCCATATAGAGCATATGCCTACTCTCAGACTACAGAACTCTTGGAAACAGCTTCTCTCTACATTCAATATACAAATCTCTTGGAAACTGCATCTCTCTAGACCAATGTTACAGAACTCCCGTGAGCTGCGTCTCCTACACACAGCAGACAAAAAACCCGCATATAGCGAATGCCTAATTCCAGGCCACAGAACTCTTGGAAGCAGCTTTTCTCTACATTCAACATACAAAACTCTTGGAAACCGCATCTCTCTAGACCAATGTTACAGAACTCCCATAAGCTGCGTCTGATACACTCAGCATACAGAAAACCCGCATATAGTGAATACCTGCTCATAGGCTACAGAACATTTGGAAACAGCTTCTCTCTACATTCAACATACAAAACTCTTGGAAACCGCATCTCTCTAGACCAATGTTACAGAACTCCCATAAGCTGCGTCTGCTACACTCAGGCTATAGGAATCCCATATAGAGCGTATGCCTACTCTCAGACTACAGAACTTTGGAAACAGCTTCTCTCTACATTCAACATACAAAAATCTTGCAAACCGCATCTCTCTAGACCAAGGTTACACAACTCCCATCAGCTGCGTCTCCTACACACAGCATAAGGAAAACCCACATATAGCGAATAACTATGCCCAGGCTACCGAAATCGCAGAAACAGCTTCTCTCTACATTCAACCTACGGAACTCCTGGATACTCTATGTCTCTACACTTAGGTTCTTCAACTCCCTTAAGCTGCGTCTCCTACACAGAGCATACGGAACACTCGCATATAGCGAATATCTATGCCCAGGCTACCAAAATATTAGAAACAGCTTCTCATTACATTCAACATATGGAACTTATGGATACTGTATGTCTCTACACGTAGGTTACGGAACTCCCGTAAGGTGCATCTCCTACACACAGCATACAGAAAACACGGAAATAGCGCACGCCTAATTGCAGGTCACAGAACTCTTGGAAACAGCTTCTCTCTACATTCAACATACAAAACTGTTTGAAACTGCATCTCCCTAGACCAAGGTTACAGAACTCCCATAAGCTGCGTCTCGTACACACAGCATAAGGAAAACCCGCATATAGCGAATAAGTATGCCCAGGCTACCGAAATCGCAGAAACAGCTTCTCTCTACATTCAACATACGGAACTCCTGGATACTGTATGTCTCTACACTTAGGTTACGGAACTCCCGTAAGCTGCATCTCCTACACACAGCATACAGAAAACACCGAAATAACGCATGCCTAATACCAGGCCACAGAACCCTTGGAAACAGCTTCTCTCTACATACAACATACAAAACTCTTGGAAACTGCATCTCTCCAGACCAATGTTACAGAACTCCCATAAGCTGCATCTCCTACACACAGCAGACAGAAAACCCGCATATAGCGAAGGCCTAATTCCAGGCTACAGAAATCCAGTAAACAGCTTCTCCCTACACCCTGATACAGAACTTCGGTAAACTGTGTCTCTCTAATTCTAGGTTACAGAACTCCCATAAGCTGCGTCGGCTGCACTCAGGCTAAAGGAATCCCATATACAGCATATTCCTACACTCAGAATACAGAACTCGTGGAAACAGCTTCTCTCAACATTCAACATACAGAACTATTGGAAACTGCATCTGTATACACAAAGCTTACAGAACTCACGAAAGCTGCATCTGCTACACAGCATACAGAATATCCGCAAATAGTGAATGTCTAATTCCAGGCCACAGAACTCTTGGAAACAGCTTCTCTCTACATTCAACATACAAAACTCTTGCAAACCGCATGTCTCTAGACCAAGGTTACAGAACTCCCATAAGCTGCGTCTCCTACACAGAGCATAAGGAAAACCCCCATATAGTGAATGCCTAATTCCAGGCTACAGAAATCCAGTAAACAGCTTCTCCCTACACCCTGATACAGAACTTCGGTAAACTGTGTCTCTCTAATTCTAGGTTACAGAACTCCCATAAGCTGCGTCGGCTGCACTCAGGCTAAAGGAATCCCATATACAGCATATGCCTACACTCAGAATACAGAACTCGTGGAAACAGCTTCTCTCAACATTCAACATACAGAACTATTGGAAACTGCATCTGTATACACAAAGCTTACAGAACTCATGAAAGCTGCATCTGCTACACAGCATACAGAATATCCGCGAATAGCGAATGCCTAATTCCAGGCCACAGAACACTTGGAAACAGCTTCTCTCTACATTCAATATACAAATCTCTTGGAAACTGCATCTCTCTAGACCAAGGTTACAGAACTCCCATAAGCTGCGTCTCCTACACACAGCAGACAAAAAACCCGCATATAGCGAATGCCTAATTCCAGGCCAAGAACTCTTGGAAACAGCTTTTCTCTACATTCAACATACAAAACTCTTGGAAACTGCATCTCTCTAGACCAAGGTTACAGAACTCCCATAAGCTGCGTCTGCTGCACTCAGGCTACAGGATTCCCATATAGAGCATATGCCTACTCTCAGACTACAGAACTCTTGGAAACAGCTTCTCTCTACATTCAATATACTAATCTCTTGGAAACTGCATCTCTCTAGACCAATGTTACAGAACTCCCATAAGCTGCATCTGATACACTCAGCATACAGAAAACCCGCATATAGTGAATACCTGCTCATAGGCTACAGAACATTTGGAAACAGCTTCTCTCTACATTCAACATACAAAACTCTTGGAAACCGCATCTCTCTAGACCAATGTTACAGAACTCCCATAAGCTGCGTCTGCTACACTCAGGCTATAGGAATCCCATATAGAGCGTACGCCTACTCTCAGACTACAGAACTTTGGAAACAGCTTCTGTCTACATTCAACATACAAAACTCTTGGAAACTGCATCTCTCTAGACCAATGTTACAGAACTCCCATAAGCTGCGTCTCCTACACACAGCAGACAAAAAACCCGCATATAGCGAATGCCTAATTCCAGGCCACAGAACTCTTGGAAACAGCTTTTCTCTACATTCAACATACAAAACTCTTGGAAACCGCATCTCTCTAGACCAATGTTACAGAACTCCCATAAGCTGCGTCTGATACACTCAGCATACAGAAAACTCCCGTATAGTGAATACCTGCTCATAGGCTACAGAACTTTTGGAAACAGCTTCTCTCTACATTCAACATACAAAACTCTTGGAAACCGCATCTCTCTAGACCAAGGTTACAGAACTCCCATAAGCTGCGTCTCCTACACAGAGCATAAGGAAAACCCCCATATAGTGAATGCCTAATTCCAGGCTACAGAAATCCAGTAAACAGCTTCTCCCTACACCCTGATACAGAACTTCGGTAAACTGTGTCTCTCTAATTCTAGGTTACAGAACTCCCATAAGCTGCGTCGGCTGCACTCAGGCTAAAGGAATCCCATATACAGCATATGCCTACACTCAGAATACAGAACTCGTGGAAACAGCTTCTCTCAACATTCAACATACAGAACTATTGGAAACTGCATCTGTATACACAAAGCTTACAGAACTCATGAAAGCTGCATCTGCTACACAGCATACAGAATATCCGCGAATAGCGAATGCCTAATTCCAGGCCACAGAACACTTGGAAACAGCTTCTCTCTACATTCAATATACAAATCTCTTGGAAACTGCATCTCTCTAGACCAATGTTACAGAACTCCCGTAAGCTGCGTCTCCTACACACAGCAGACAAAAAACCCGCATATAGCGAATGCCTAATTCCAGGCCAAGAACTCTTGGAAACAGCTTTTCTCTACATTCAACATACAAAACTCTTGGAAACTGCATCTCTCTAGACCAAGCTTACAGAACTCCCATAAGCTGCGTCTGCTGCACTCAGGCTACAGGATTCCCATATAGAGCATATGCCTACTCTCAGACTACAGAACTCTTGGAAACAGCTTCTCTCTACATTCAATATACTAATAGCTTGGAAACTGCATCTCTCTAGACCAATGTTACAGAACTCCCATAAGCTGCATCTGATACACTCAGCATACAGAAAACCCGCATATAGTGAATACCTGCTCATAGGCTACAGAACATTTGGAAACATCTTCTCTCTACATCCAACATACAAAACTCTTGGAAACCGCATCTCTCTAGACCAATGTTACAGAACTCCCATAAGCTGTGTCTGCTACACTCAGGCTAAAGGAATCCCATATAGAGCGTATGCCTACTCTCAGACTACAGAACTTTGGAAACAGCTTCTGTCTACATTCAACATACAAAACTCTTGGAAACTGCATCTCTCTAGACCAATGTTACAGAACTCCCATAAGCTGCGTCTCCTACACACAGCATAAGGAAAACCCGCATATAGCGAATAACTATGCCCAGGCTACCGAAATCGCAGAAACAGCTTCTCTCTACATTCAACCTACGGAACTCCTGGATACTGTATGTCTCTACACTTAGGTTACGGAACTCCCGTAAGCTGCATCTCCTACACACAGCATACAGAAAACACAGAAATAGCGCACGCCTAATTCCAGGCCACAGAACTCTTGGAAACAGCTTCTCTCTACATTCAACATACAAAACTGTTTGAAACTGCATCTCCCTAGACCAAGGTTACAGAACTCCCATAAGCTGCGTCTCGTACACACAGCATAAGGAAAACCCGCATATAGCGAATAAGTATGCCCAGGCTACCGAAATCGCAGAAACAGCTTCTCTCTACATTCAACATACGGAACTCCTGGATACTGTATGTCTCTACACTTAGGTTACGGAACTCCCGTAAGCTGCATCTCCTACACACAGCATACAGAAAACACCGAAATAACGCATGCCTAATACCAGGCCACAGAACCCTTGGAAACAGCTTCTCTCTACATACAACATACAAAACTCTTGGAAACTGCATCTCTCCAGACCAATGTTACAGAACTCCCATAAGCTGCATCTCCTACACACAGCAGACAGAAAACCCGCATATAGCGAATGCCTAATTCCAGGCTACAGAAATCCAGTAAACAGCTTCTCCCTACACCCTGATACAGAACTTCGGTAAACTGTGTCTCTCTAATTCTAGGTTACAGAACTCCCATAAGCTGCGTCGGCTGCACTCAGGCTAAAGGAATCCCATATACAGCATATTCCTATACTCAGAATACAACTCGTGGAAACAGCTTCTCTCAACATTCAACATACAGAACTTTTGGAAACTGCATCTGTATACACAAAGCTTACAGAACTCACGAAAGCTGCATCTGCTACACAGCATACAGAATATCCGCAAATAGTGAATGTCTAATTCCAGGCCACAGAACTCTTGGAAACAGCTTCTCTCTACATTCAACATACAAAACTCTTGCAAACCGCATGTCTCTAGACCAAGGTTACAGAACTCCCATAAGCTGCGTCTCCTACACAGAGCATAAGGAAAACCCCCATATAGTGAATGCCTAATTCCAGGCTACAGAAATCCAGTAAACAGCTTCTCCCTACACCCTGATACAGAACTTCGGTAAACTGTGTCTCTCTAATTCTAGGTTACAGAACTCCCATAAGCTGCGTCGGCTGCACTCAGGCTAAAGGAATCCCATATACAGCATATGCCTACACTCAGAATACAGAACTCGTGGAAACAGCTTCTCTCAACATTCAACATACAGAACTATTGGAAACTGCATCTGTATACACAAAGCTTACAGAACTCATGAAAGCTGCATCTGCTACACAGCATACAGAATATCCGCGAATAGCGAATGCCTAATTCCAGGCCACAGAACACTTGGAAACAGCTTCTCTCTACATTCAATATACAAATCTCTTGGAAACTGCATCTCTCTAGACCAATGTTACAGAACTCCCGTAAGCTGCGTCTCCTACACACAGCAGACAAAAAACCCGCATATAGCGAATGCCTAATTCCAGGCCAAGAACTCTTGGAAACAGCTTTTCTCTACATTCAACATACAAAACTCTTGGAAACTGCATCTCTCTAGACCAAGCTTACAGAACTCCCATAAGCTGCGTCTGCTGCACTCAGGCTACAGGATTCCCATATAGAGCATATGCCTACTCTCAGACTACAGAACTCTTGGAAACAGCTTCTCTCTACATTCAATATACTAATAGCTTGGAAACTGCATCTCTCTAGACCAATGTTACAGAACTCCCATAAGCTGCATCTGATACACTCAGCATACAGAAAACCCGCATATAGTGAATACCTGCTCATAGGCTACAGAACATTTGGAAACATCTTCTCTCTACATCCAACATACAAAACTCTTGGAAACCGCATCTCTCTAGACCAATGTTACAGAACTCCCATAAGCTGTGTCTGCTACACTCAGGCTATAGGAATCCCATATAGAGCGTATGCCTACTCTCAGACTACAGAACTTTGGAAACAGCTTCTGTCTACATTCAACATACAAAACTCTTGGAAACTGCATCTCTCTAGACCAATGTTACAGAACTCCCATAAGCTGCGTCTCCTACACACAGCATAAGGAAAACCCGCATATAGCGAATAACTATGCCCAGGCTACCGAAATCGCAGAAACAGCTTCTCTCTACATTCAACCTACGGAACTCCTGGATACTCTATGTCTCTACACTTAGGTTCTTCAAATCCCTTAGGCTGCGTCTCCTACACAGAGCATACGGAACGCTCGCATATAGCGAATATCTATGCCCAGGCTACCAAAATATTAGAAACAGCTTCTCATTACATTCAACATATGGAACTTATGGATACTGTATGTCTCTACACTTAGGTTACGGAACTCCCGTAAGGTGCATCTCCTACACACAGCATACAGAAAACACAGAAATAGCGCACGCCTAATTCCAGGCCACAGAACTCTTGGAAACAGCTTCTCTCTACATTCAACATACACAACTCTTGGAAACTGCATCTCTCCAGACCAATGTTACAGAACTCCCATAAGCTGCGTCTCCTACACACAGCAGACTGAAAACCCGCATATAGCGAATGCCTAATTCCAGGCTACAGAAATCCAGTAAACAGCTTCTCACTACACCCAGATACAGAACTTTGGTAAACTGTGTCTCTCTAATTCTAGGTTACAGAAATCCCATAAGGTGCGTCGGCTGCACTCAGGCTACAGGAGTCCCATATACAGCATATGCCTACTCTCAGAATACAGAACTTGTGGAAACAGCTTCTCTCAACATTCAACATACAGAACTATTGGAAACTGCATCTGTATACACAAAGCATACAGAACACACGAAAGCTGCATCTGCTACACAGCATACAGAATATCCGCAAATAGTGAATTGCTAATTCCAGGCCACAGAACACTTGGAAACAGCTTCTCTCTACATTCAACATACAAAAATCTTGCAAACCGCATCTCTCTAGACCAATGTTACTGAACTCCCATAAGCTGCGTCTGCTGCACTCAGGATACAGGATTCCCATATAGAGCATATGCCTACTCTCAGACTACAGAACTCTTGGAAACAGCTTCTCTCTACATTCAATATACAAATCTCTTGGAAACTGCATCTCTCTAGACCAATGTTACAGAACTCTCGTAAGCTGCGTCTCCTACACACAGCAGACAAAAAACCCGCATATAGCGAATGCCTAATTCCAGGCCACAGAACTCTTGGAAGCAGCTTTTCTCTACATTCAACATACAAAACTCTTGGAAACTGCATCTCTCTAGACCAAGGTTACAGAACTCCCATAAGCTGCGTCTGCTGCACTCAGGCTACAGGATTCCCATATAGAGCATATGCCTACTCTCAGACTACAGAACTCTTGGAAACAGCTTCTCTCTACATTCAATATACTAATCTCTTGGAAACTGCATCTCTCTAGACCAATGTTACAGAACTCCCATAAGCTGCGTCTGATACACTCAGCATACAGAAAACCCGCATATAGTGAATACCTGCTCATAGGCTACAGAACATTTGGAAACAGCTTCTCTCTACATTCAACATACAAAACTCTTGGAAACCGCATCTCTCTAGACCAATGTTACAGAACTCCCATAAGCTGCGTCTGCTACACTCAGGCTATAGGAATCCCATATAGAGCGTATGCCTACTCTCAGACTACAGAACTTTGGAAACAGCTTCTGTCTACATTCAACATACAAAACTCTTGGAAACTGCATCTCTCTAGACCAATGTTACAGAACTCCCATAAGCTGCGTCTCCTACACACAGCATAAGGAAAACCCGCATATAGCGAATAACTATGCCCAGGCTACCGAAATCGCAGAAACAGCTTCTCTCTACATTCAACCTACGGAACTCCTGGATACTGTATGTCTCTACACTTAGGTTCTTCAAATCCCTTAGGCTGCGTCTTCTACACAGAGCATACGGAACGCTCGCATATAGCGAATATCTATGCCCAGGCTACCAAAATATTAGAAACAGCTTCTCATTACATTCAACATATGGAACTTATGGATACTGTATGTCTCTACACTTAGGTTACGGAACTCCCGTAAGGTGCATCTCCTACACACAGCATACAGAAAACACGGAAATAGCGCACGCCTAATTCCAGGCCACAGAACTCTTGGAAACAGCTTCTCTCTACATTCAACATACACAACTCTTGGAAACTGCATCTCTCCAGACCAATGTTACAGAACTCCCATAAGCTGCGTCTCCTACACACAGCAGACTGAAAACCCGCATATAGCGAATGCCTAATTCCAGGCTACAGAAATCCAGTAAACAGCTTCTCACTACACCCAGATACAGAACTTCGGTAAACTGTGTCTCTCTAATTCTAGGTTACAGAAATCCCATAAGGTGCGTCGGCTGCACTCAGGCTACAGGAGTCCCATATACAGCATATGCCTACTCTCAGAATACAGAACTCGTGGAAACAGCTTCTCTCAACATTCAACATACAGAACTATTGGAAACTGCATCTGTATACACAAAGCATACAGAACACACGAAAGCTGCATCTGCTACACAGCATACAGAATATCCGCAAATAGTGAATGGCTAATTCCAGGCCACAGAACACTTGGAAACAGCTTCTCTCTACATTCAACATACAAAAATCTTGCAAACCGCATCTCTCTAGACCAATGTTACTGAACTCCCATAAGCTGCGTCTGCTGCACTCAGGATACAGGATTCCCATATAGAGCATATGCCTACTCTCAGACTACAGAACTCTTGGAAACAGCTTCTCTCTACATTCAATATACAAATCTCTTGGAAACTGCATCTTTCTAGACCAATGTTACAGAACTCCCGTGAGCTGCGTCTCCTACACACAGCAGACAAAAAACCCGCATATAGCGAATGCCTAATTCCAGGCCACAGAACTCTTGGAAACAGCTTTTCTCTACATTCAACATACAAAACTCTTGGAAACCGCATCTCTCTAGACCAATGTTACAGAACTCCCATAAGCTGCGTCTGATACACTCAGCATACAGAAAACCCGCATATAGTGAATACCTGCTCATAGGCTACAGAACTTTTGGAAACAGCTTCTCTCTACATTCAACATACAAAACTCTTGGAAACCGCATCTCTCTAGACCAATGTTACAGAACTCCCATAAGCTGCGTCGGCTGCACTCAGGCTAAAGGAATCCCATATACAGCATATTCCTACACTCAGAATACAGAACTCGTGGAAACAGCTTCTCTCAACATTCAACATACAGAACTATTGGAAACTGCATCTGTATACACAAAGCTTACAGAACTCACGAAAGCTGCATCTGCTACACAGCATACAGAATATCCGCAAATAGTGAATGTCTAATTCCAGGCCACAGAACTCTTGGAAACAGCTTCTCTCTACATTCAACATACAAAACTCTTGCAAACCGCATGTCTCTAGACCAAGGTTACAGAACTCCCATAAGCTGCGTCTCCTACACAGAGCATAAGGAAAACCCCCATATAGTGAATGCCTAATTCCAGGCTACAGAAATCCAGTAAACAGCTTCTCCCTACACCCTGATACAGAACTTCGGTAAACTGTGTCTCTCTAATTCTAGGTTACAGAACTCCCATAAGCTGCGTCGGCTGCACTCAGGCTAAAGGAATCCCATGTACAGCATATGCCTACACTCAGAATACAGAACTCGTGGAAACAGCTTCTCTCAACATTCAACATACAGAACTATTGGAAACTGCATCTGTATACACAAAGCTTACAGAACTCACGAAAGATGCATCTGCTACACAGCATACAGAATATCCGCGAATAGCGAATGCCTAATTCCAGGCCACAGAACACTTGGAAACAGCTTCTCTCTACATTCAATATACAAATCTCTTGGAAACTGCATCTCTCTAGACCAATGTTACAGAACTCCCTTAAGCTGCATCTCGTACACACAGCAGACAAAAAACCCGCATATAGCGAATGCCTAATTCCAGGCCACAGAACTCTTGGAAGCAGCTTTTCTCTACATTCAACATACAAAACTCTTGGAAACTGCATCTCTCTAGACCAATGTTACAGAACTCCCATAAGCTGCGTCTGCTGCACTCAAGCTACAGGATTCCCATATAGAGCATATGCCTACTCTCAGACTACAGAACTCTTGGAAACAGCTTCTCTCTACATTCAATATACTAATCTCTTGGAAACTGCATCTCTCTAGACCAATGTTACAGAACTCCCATAAGCTGCGTCTGATACACTCAGCATACAGAAAACCCGCATATAGTGAATACCTGCTCATAGGCTACAGAACATTTGGAAACAGCTTCTCTCTACATTCAACATACAAAACTCTTGGAAACCGCATCTCTCTAGACCAATGTTACAGAACTCCCATAAGCTGCGTCTGCTACACTCAGGCTATAGGAATCCCATATAGAGTGTATGCCTACTCTCAGACTACAGAACTTTGGAAACAGCTTCTCTCTACATTCAACATACAAAAATCTTGCAAACCGCATCTCTCTAGACCAAGGTTACACAACTCCCATCAGCTGCGTCTCCTACACACAGCATAAGGAAAACCCACATATAGCGAATAACTATGCCCAGGCTACCGAAATCGCAGAAACAGCTTCTCTCTACATTCAACCTACGGAACTCCTGGATACTCTATGTCTCTACACTTAGGTTCTTCAACTCCCTTAAGCTGCGTCTCCTACACAGAGCATATGGAACACTCGCATATAGCGAATATCTATGCCCAGGCTACCAAAATATTAGAAACAGCTTCTCATTACATTCAACATATGGAACTTATGGATACAGTATGTCTCTACACGTAGGTTACGGAACTCACATAAGCTGCATCTCCTACACACAGCATACAGAAAACACGGAAATAGCGCACGCCTAATTGCAGGTCACAGAACTCTTGGAAACAGCTTTTCTCTACATTCAACATACAAAACTCTTGGAAACCGCATCTCTCTAGACCAATGTTACAGAACTCCCATAAGCTGCGTCTGATACACTCAGCATACAGAAAACTCCCGTATAGTGAATACCTGCTCATAGGCTACAGAACTTTTGGAAACAGCTTCTCTCTACATTCAACATACAAAACTCTTGGAAACCGCATCTCTCTAGACCAATGTTACAGAACTCCCATAAGCTGCATCTGCTACACTCAGGCTATAGGAATCCCATATAGAGCGTATGCCTACTCTCAGACTACAGAACTTTGGAAACAGCTTCTGTCTACATTCAACATACAAAAATCTTGCAAACCGCATCTCTCTAGACCAAGGTTACACAACTCCCATCAGCTGCGTCTCCTACACACAGCATAAGGAAAACCCACATATAGCGAATAACTATGCCCAGGCTACCAAAATATTAGAAACAGCTTCTCATTACATTCAACATATGGAACTTATGGATACTGTATGTCTCTACACGTAGGTTACGGAACTCACATAAGCTGCATCTCCTACACACAGCATACAGAAAACACGGAAATAGCGCACGCCTAATTGCAGGTCACAGAACTCTTGGAAACAGCTTCTCTCTACATTCAACATACAAAACTGTTTGAAACTGCATCTCCCTAGACCAAGGTTACAGAACTCCCATAAGCTGCGTCTCGTACACACAGCATAAGGAAAACCCGCATATAGCGAATAAGTATGCCCAGGCTACCGAAATCGCAGAAACAGCTTCTCTCTACATTCAACATACGGAACTCCTGGATACTGTATGTCTCTACACTTAGGTTACGGAAATCCCGTAAGCTGCATCTCCTACACACAGCATACAGAAAACACCGAAATAACGCATGCCTAATACCAGGCCACAGAACCCTTGGAAACAGCTTCTCTCTACATACAACATACAAAACTCTTGGAAACTGCATCTCTCCAGACCAATGTTACAGAACTCCCATAAGCTGCGTCTCCTACACACAGCAGACAGAAAACCCGCATATAGCGAATGCCTAATTCCAGGCTACAGAAATCCAGTAAACAGCTTCTCCCTACACCCTGATACAGAACTTCGGTAAACTGTGTCTCTCTAATTCTAGGTTACAGAACTCCCATAAGCTGCGTCGGCTGCACTCAGGCTAAAGGAATCCCATATACAGCATATTCCTACACTCAGAATACAGAACTCGTGGAAACAGCTTCTCTCAACATTCAACATACAGAACTATTGGAAACTGCATCTGTATACACAAAGCTTACAGAACTCACGAAAGCTGCATCTGCTACACAGCATACAGAATATCCGCAAATAGTGAATGTCTAATTCCAGGCCACAGAACTCTTGGAAACAGCTTCTCTCTACATTCAACATACAAAACTCTTGCAAACCGCATGTCTCTAGACCAAGGTTACAGAACTCCCATAAGCTGCGTCTCCTACACAGAGCATAAGGAAAACCCCCATATAGTGAATGCCTAATTCCAGGCTACAGAAATCCAGTAAACAGCTTCTCCCTACACCCTGATACAGAACTTCGGTAAACTGTGTCTCTCTAATTCTAGGTTACAGAACTCCCATAAGCTGCGTCGGCTGCACTCAGGCTAAAGGAATCCCATATACAGCATATGCCTACACTCAGAATACAGAACTCGTGGAAACAGCTTCTCTCAACATTCAACATACAGAACTATTGGAAACTGCATCTGTATACACAAAGCATACAGAACACACGAAAGCTGCATCTGCTACACAGCATACAGAATATCCGCAAATAGTGAATGCCTAATTCCAGGCCACAGAACACTTGGAAACAGCTTCTCTCTACATTCAATATACAAATCTCTTGGAAACTGCATCTCTCTAGACCAATGTTACAGAACTCCCTTAAGCTGCATCTCGTACACACAGCAGACAAAAAACCCGCATATAGCGAATGCCTAATTCCAGGCTACAGAAATCCAGTAAACAGCTTCTCACTACACCCAGATACAGAACTTCGGTAAACTGTGTCTCTCTAATTCTAGGTTTCAGAAATCCCATAAGGTGCGTCGGCTGCACTCAGGCTACAGGAGTCCCATATACAGCATATGCCTACTCTCAGAATACAGAACTCGTGGAAACAGCTTCTCTCAACATTCAACATACAGAACTATTGGAAACTGCATCTGTATACACAAAGCATACAGAACACACGAAAGCTGCATCTGCTACACAGCATACAGAATATCCGCAAATAGTGAATGGCTAATTCCAGGCCACAGAACACTTGGAAACAGCTTCTCTCTACATTCAACATACAAAAATCTTGCAAACCGCATCTCTCTAGACCAATGTTACTGAACTCCCATAAGCTGCGTCTGCTGCACTCAGGATACAGGATTCCCATATAGAGCATATGCCTACTCTCAGACTACAGAACTCTTGGAAACAGCTTCTCTCTACATTCAATATACAAATCTCTTGGAAACTGCATCTCTCTAGACCAATGTTACAGAACTCCCGTGAGCTGCGTCTCCTACACACAGCAGACAAAAAACCCGCATATAGCGAATGCCTAATTCCAGGCCACAGAACTCTTGGAAGCAGCTTTTCTCTACATTCAACATACAAAACTCTTGGAAACCGCATCTCTCTAGACCAATGTTACAGAACTCCCATAAGCTGCGTCTGATACACTCAGCATACAGAAAACCCGCATATAGTGAATACCTGCTCATAGGCTACAGAACTTTTGGAAACAGCTTCTCTCTACATTCAACATACAAAACTCTTGGAAACCGCATCTCTCTAGACCAATGTTACAGAACTCCCATAAGCTGCGTCTGCTGCACTCACGCTACAGGAGTCCCATATCCAGCGTATGCCTACTCTCAGAATACAGAACTCATGGAAACAGCTTCTCTCAACATTCAACATACAGAACTATTGGAAACTGCATCTGTATACACAAAGCTTACAGAACTCACGAAAGCTGCATCTGCTACACAGCATACAGAATATCCGCAAATAGCGAATGTCTAATTCCAGGCCACAGAACTCTTGGAAACAGCTTCTCTCTACATTCAACATACAAAACTCTTGCAAACCGCATGTCTCTAGACCAAGGTTACAGAACTCCCATAAGCTGCGTCTCCTACACAGAGCATAAGGAAAACCCCCATATAGTGAATGCCTAATTCCAGGCTACAGAAATCCAGTAAACAGCTTCTCCCTACACCCTGATACAGAACTTCGGTAAACTGTGTCTCTCTAATTCTAGGTTACAGAACTCCCATAAGCTGCGTCGGCTGCACTCAGGCTAAAGGAATCCCATATACAGCATATGCCTACACTCAGAATACAGAACTCGTGGAAACAGCTTCTCTCAACATTCAACATACAGAACTATTGGAAACTGCATCTGTATACACAAAGCTTACAGAACTCATGAAAGCTGCATCTGCTACACAGCATACAGAATATCCGCGAATAGCGAATGCCTAATTCCAGGCCACAGAACACTTGGAAACAGCTTCTCTCTACATTCAATATACAAATCTCTTGGAAACTGCATCTCTCTAGACCAATGTTACAGAACTCCCTTAAGCTGCATCTCGTACACACAGCAGACAAAAAACCCGCATATAGCGAATGCCTAATTCCAGGTTACAGAAATCCAGTAAACAGCTTCTCACTACACCCAGATACAGAACTTCGGTAAACTGTGTCTCTCTAATTCTAGGTTACAGAAATCCCATAAGGTGCGTCGGCTGCACTCAGGCTACAGGAGTCCCATATACAGCATATGCCTACTCTCAGAATACAGAACTCGTGGAAACAGCTTCTCTCAACATTCAACATACAGAACTATTGGAAACTGCATCTGTATACACAAAGCATACAGAACACACGAAAGCTGCATCTGCTACACAGCATACAGAATATCCGCAAATAGTGAATGGCTAATTCCAGGCCACAGAACACTTGGAAACAGCTTCTCTCTACATTCAACATACAAAAATCTTGCAAACCGCATCTCTCTACACCAATGTTACTGAACTCCCATAAGCTGCGTCTGCTGCACTCAGGATACAGGATTCCCATATAGAGCATATGCCTACTCTCAGACTACAGAACTCTTGGAAACAGCTTCTCTCTACATTCAATATACAAATCTCTTGGAAACTGCATCTCTCTAGACCAATGTTACAGAACTCCCGTGAGCTGCGTCTCCTACACACAGCAGACAAAAAACCCGCATATAGTGAATACCTAATTCCAGGCCACAGAACTCTTGGAAACAGCTTTTCTCTACATTCAACATACAAAACTCTTGGAAACCGCATCTCTCTAGACCAATGTTACAGAACTCCCATAAGCTGCGTCTGCTACACTCAGGCTATAGGAATCCCATATAGAGCGTATGCCTACTCTCAGACTACAGAACTTTGGAAACAGCTTCTCTCTACATTCAACATACAAAAATCTTGCAAACCGCATCTCTCTAGACCAAGGTTACACAACTCCCATCAGCTGCGTCTCCTACACACAGCATAAGGAAAACCCACATATAGCGAATAACTATGCCCAGGCTACCGAAATCGCAGAAACAGCTTCTCTCTACATTCAACCTACGGAACTCCTGGATACTCTATGTCTCTATACTTAGGTTCTTCAACTCCCTTAAGCTGCGTCTCCTACACAGAGCATATGGAACACTCGCATATAGCGAATATCTATGCCCAGGCTACCAAAATATTAGAAACAGCTTCTCATTACATTCAACATATGGAACTTATGGATACAGTATGTCTCTACACGTAGGTTACGGAACTCACATAAGCTGCATCTCCTACACACAGCATACAGAAAACACGGAAATAGCGCACGCCTAATTGCAGGTCACAGAACTCTTGGAAACAGCTTTTCTCTACATTCAACATACAAAACTCTTGGAAACCGCATCTCTCTAGACCAATGTTACAGAACTCCCATAAACTGCGTCTGATACACTCAGCATACAGAAAACTCCCGTATAGTGAATACCTGCTCATAGGCTACAGAACTTTTGGAAACAGCTTCTCTCTACATTCAACATACAAAACTCTTGGAAACCGCATCTCTCTAGACCAATGTTACAGAACTCCCATAAGCTGCGTCTGCTGCACTCACGCTACAGGAATCCCATATAGAGTGTATGCCTACTCTCAGAATACAGAACTCATGGAAACAGCTTCTCTCAACATTCAACATACAGAACTATTGGAAACTGCATCTGTATACACAAAGCTTACAGAACTCACGAAAGCTGCATCTGCTACACAGCATACAGAATATCCGCAAATAGTGAATGTCTAATTCCAGGCCACAGAACTCTTGGAAACAGCTTCTCTCTACATTCAACATACAAAACTCTTGCAAACCGCATGTCTCTAGACCAAGGTTACAGAACTCCCATAAGCTGCGTCTCCTACACAGAGCATAAGGAAAACCCCCATATAGTGAATGCCTAATTCCAGGCTACAGAAATCCAGTAAACAGCTTCTCCCTACACCCTGATACAGAACTTCGGTAAACTGTGTCTCTCTAATTCTAGGTTACAGAACTCCCATAAGCTGCGTCGGCTGCACTCAGGCTAAAGGAATCCCATATACAGCATATGCCTACACTCAGAATACAGAACTCGTGGAAACAGCTTCTCTCAACATTCAACATACAGAACTATTGGAAACTGCATCTGTATACACAAAGCTTACAGAACTCATGAAAGCTGCATCCGCTACACAGCATACAGAATATCCGCGAATAGCGAATGCCTAATTCCAGGCCACAGAACACTTGGAAACAGCTTCTCTCTACATTCAATATACAAATCTCTTGGAAACTGCATCTCTCTAGACCAATGTTACAGAACTCCCTTAAGCTGCATCTCGTACACACAGCAGACAAAAAACCCGCATATAGCGAATGCCTAATTCCAGGCTACAGAAATCCAGTAAACAGCTTCTCACTACACCCAGATACAGAACTTCGGTAAACTGTGTCTCTCTAATTCTAGGTTACAGAAATCCCATAAGGTGCGTCGGCTGACTCAGGCTACAGGAGTCCCATATACAGCATATGCCTACTCTCAGAATACAGAACTCGTGGAAACAGCTTCTCTCAACATTCAACATACAGAACTATTGGAAACTGCATCTGTATACACAAAGCATACAGAACACACGAAAGCTGCATCTGCTACACAGCATACAGAATATCCGCAAATAGTGAATGGCTAATTCCAGGCCACAGAACACTTGGAAACAGCTTCTCTCTACATTCAACATACAAAAATCTTGCAAACCGCATCTCTCTAGACCAATGTTACTGAACTCCCATAAGCTGCGTCTGCTGCACTCAGGATACAGGATTCCCA
This sequence comes from Lepus oiostolus, assembly GCA_036325905.1. Lineage (NCBI taxonomy): Eukaryota > Metazoa > Chordata > Mammalia > Lagomorpha > Leporidae > Lepus > Lepus oiostolus. The sequence continues at coordinate 135,587,700 of CM070808.1, forward strand.
TATAGAGCATATGCCTACTCTCAGACTACAGAACTCTTGGAAACAGCTTCTCTCTACATTCAATATACAAATCTCTTGGAAACTGCATCTCTCTAGACCAATGTTACAGAACTCCCGTGAGCTGCGTCTCCTACACACAGCAGACAAAAAACCCGCATATAGCGAATGCCTAATTCCAGGCCACAGAACTCTTGGAAACAGCTTTTCTCTACATTCAACATACAAAACTCTTGGAAACCGCATCTCTCTAGACCAATGTTACAGAACTCCCATAAGCTGCGTCTGATACACTCAGCATACAGAAAACCCGCATATAGTGAATACCTGCTCATAGGCTACAGAACTTTTGGAAACAGCTTCTCTCTACATTCAACATACAAAACTCTTGGAAACCGCATCTCTCTAGACCAATGTTACAGAACTCCCATAAGCTGCGTCTGCTGCACTCACGCTACAGGAATCCCATATAGAGTGTATGCCTACTCTCAGAATACAGAACTCATGGAAACAGCTTCTCTCAACATTCAACATACAGAACTATTGGAAACTGCATCTGTATACACAAAGCTTACAGAACTCACGAAAGCTGCATCTGCTACACAGCATACAGAATATCCGCAAATAGTGAATGTCTAATTCCAGGCCACAGAACTCTTGGAAACAGCTTCTCTCTACATTCAACATACAAAACTCTTGCAAACCGCATGTCTCTAGACCAAGGTTACAGAACTCCCATAAGCTGCGTCTCCTACACAGAGCATAAGGAAAACCCCCATATAGTGAATGCCTAATTCCAGGCTACAGAAATCCAGTAAACAGCTTCTCCCTACACCCTGATACAGAACTTCGGTAAACTGTGTCTCTCTAATTCTAGGTTACAGAACTCCCATAAGCTGCGTCGGCTGCACTCAGGCTAAAGGAATCCCATATACAGCATATGCCTACACTCAGAATACAGAACTCGTGGAAACAGCTTCTCTCAACATTCAACATACAGAACTATTGGAAACTGCATCTGTATACACAAAGCTTACAGAACTCATGAAAGCTGCATCTGCTACACAGCATACAGAATATCCGCGAATAGCGAATGCCTAATTCCAGGCCACAGAACACTTGGAAACAGCTTCTCTCTACATTCAATATACAAATCTCTTGGAAACTGCATCTCTCTAGACCAATGTTACAGAACTCCCTTAAGCTGCATCTCGTACACACAGCAGACAAAAAACCCGCATATAGCGAATGCCTAATTCCAGGCCACAGAACTCTTGGAAGCAGCTTTTCTCTACATTCAACATACAAAACTCTTGGAAACTGCATCTCTCTAGACCAAGGTTACAGAACTCCCATAAGCTGCGTCTGCTGCACTCAGGCTACAGGATTCCCATATAGAGCATATGCCTACTCTCAGACTACAGAACTCTTGGAAACAGCTTCTCTCTACATTCAATATACTAATCTCTTGGAAACTGCATCTCTCTAGACCAATGTTACAGAACTCCCATAAGCTGCGTCTGATACACTCAGCATACAGAAAACCCGCATATAGTGAATACCTGCTCATAGGCTACAGAACATTTGGAAACAGCTTCTCTCTACATTCAACATACAAAACTCTTGGAAACCGCATCTCTCTAGACCAATGTTACAGAACTCCCATAAGCTGCGTCTGCTACACTCAGGCTATAGGAATCCCATATAGAGCGTATGCCTACTCTCAGACTACAGAACTTTGGAAACAGCTTCTCTCTACATTCAACATACAAAAATCTTGCAAACCGCATCTCTCTAGACCAAGGTTACACAACTCCCATCAGCTGCGTCTCCTACACATAGCATAAGGAAAACCCGCATATAGCGAATAACTATGCCCAGGCTACCGAAATCGCAGAAACAGCTTCTCTCTACATTCAACCTACGGAACTCCTGGATACTCTATGTCTCTACACTTAGGTTCTTCAACTCCCTTAAGCTGCGTCTCCTACACAGAGCATACGGAACACTCGCATATAGCGAATATCTATGCCCAGGCTACCAAAATATTAGAAACAGCTTCTCATTACATTCAACATATGGAACTTATGGATACTGTATGTCTCTACACGTAGGTTACGGAACTCCCGTAAGGTGCATCTCCTACACACAGCATACAGAAAACACGGAAATAGCGCACGCCTAATTGCAGGTCACAGAACTCTTGGAAACAGCTTCTCTCTACATTCAACATACAAAACTGTTTGAAACTGCATCTCCCTAGACCAAGGTTACAGAACTCCCATAAGCTGCGTCTCGTACACACAGCATAAGGAAAACCCGCATATAGCGAATAAGTATGCCCAGGCTACCGAAATCGCAGAAACAGCTTCTCTCTACATTCAACATACGGAACTCCTGGATACTGTATGTCTCTACACTTAGGTTACGGAAATCCCGTAAGCTGCATCTCCTACACACAGCATACAGAAAACACCGAAATAACGCATGCCTAATACCAGGCCACAGAACCCTTGGAAACAGCTTCTCTCTACATTCAACATACACAACTCTTGGAAACTGCATCTCTCCAGACCAATGTTACAGAACTCCCATAAGCTGCGTCTCCTACACACAGCAGACTGAAAACCCGCATATAGCGAATGCCTAATTCCAGGCTACAGAAATCCAGTAAACAGCTTCTCACTACACCCAGATACAGAACTTCGGTAAACTGTGTCTCTCTAATTCTAGGTTACAGAAATCCCATAAGGTGCGTCGGCTGCACTCAGGCTACAGGAGTCCCATATACAGCATATGCCTACTCTCAGAATACAGAACTCGTGGAAACAGCTTCTCTCAACATTCAACATACAGAACTATTGGAAACTGCATCTGTATACACAAAGCATACAGAACACACGAAAGCTGCATCTGCTACACAGCATACAGAATATCCGCAAATAGTGAATGGCTAATTCCAGGCCACAGAACACTTGGAAACAGCTTCTCTCTACATTCAACATACAAAAATCTTGCAAACCGCATCTCTCTAGACCAATGTTACTGAACTCCCATAAGCTGCGTCTGCTGCACTCAGGATACAGGATTCCCATATAGAGCATATGCCTACTCTCAGACTACAGAACTCTTGGAAACAGCTTCTCTCTACATTCAATATACTAATCTCTTGGAAACTGCATCTCTCTAGACCAATGTTACAGAACTCCCATAAGCTGCGTCTGATACACTCAGCATACAAAAATCCCGCATATAGTGAATACCTGCTCATAGGCTACAGAACTCTTGGAAACAGCTTCTCTCTACATTCAACATACAAAACTCTTGGAAACCGCATCTCTCTAGACCAATGTTACAGAACTCCCCATAAGCTGCGTCTGCTACACTCAGGCTATAGGAATCCCATATAGAGCGTATGCCTACTCTCAGACTACAGAACTTTGGAAACAGCTTCTGTCTACATTCAACATACAAAACTCTTGGAAACTGCATCTCTCTAGACCAATGTTACAGAACTCCCATAAGCTGCGTCTCCTACACACCACATAAGGAAAACCCGCATATAGCGAATAACTATGCCCAGGCTACCGAAATCGCAGAAACAGCTTCTCTCTACATTCAACCTACGGAACTCCTGGATACTGTATGTCTCTACACTTAGGTTCTTCAAATCCCTTAGGCTGCGTCTCCTACACAGAGCATACGGAACGCTCGCATATAGCGAATATCTATGCCCAGGCTACCAAAATATTAGAAACAGCTTCTCATTACATTCAACATATGGAACTTATGGATACTGTATGTCTCTACACTTAGGTTACGGAACTCCCGTAAGGTGCATCTCCTACACACAGCATACAGAAAACACGGAAATAGCGCATGCCTAATTCCAGGCCACAGAACTCTTGGAAACAGCTTCTCTCTACATTCAACATACAAAACTCTTGCAAACCGCATGTCTCTAGACCAAGGTTACAGAACTCCCATAAGCTGCGTCTCCTACACAGAGCATAAGGAAAACCCCCATATAGTGAATGCCTAATTCCAGGCTACAGAAATCCAGTAAACAGCTTCTCCCTACACCCTGATACAGAACTTCGGTAAACTGTGTCTCTCTAATTCTAGGTTACAGAACTCCCATAAGCTGCGTCGGCTGCACTCAGGCTAAAGGAATCCCATATACAGCATATGCCTACACTCAGAATACAGAACTCGTGGAAACAGCTTCTCTCAACATTCAACATACAGAACTATTGGAAACTGCATCTGTATACACAAAGCTTACAGAACTCATGAAAGCTGCATCTGCTACACAGCATACAGAATATCCGCGAATAGCGAATGCCTAATTCCAGGCCACAGAACACTTGGAAACAGCTTCTCTCTACATTCAATATACAAATCTCTTGGAAACTGCATCTCTCTAGACCAATGTTACAGAACTCCCTTAAGCTGCATCTCGTACACACAGCAGACAAAAAACCCGCATATAGCGAATGCCTAATTCCAGGCCACAGAACTCTTGGAAGCAGCTTTTCTCTACATTCAACATACAAAACTCTTGGAAACTGCATCTCTCTAGACCAAGGTTACAGAACTCCCATAAGCTGCGTCTGCTGCACTCAGGCTACAGGATTCCCATATAGAGCATATGCCTACTCTCAGACTACAGAACTCTTGGAAACAGCTTCTCTCTACATTCAATATACTAATCTCTTGGAAACTGCATCTCTCTAGACCAATGTTACAGAACTCCCATAAGCTGCGTCTGATACACTCAGCATACAGAAAACCCGCATATAGTGAATACCTGCTCATAGGCTACAGAACATTTGGAAACAGCTTCTCTCTACATTCAACATACAAAACTCTTGGAAACCGCATCTCTCTAGACCAATGTTACAGAACTCCCATAAGCTGCGTCTGCTACACTCAGGCTATAGGAATCCCATATAGAGCGTATGCCTACTCTCAGACTACAGAACTTTGGAAACAGCTTCTCTCTACATTCAACATACAAAAATCTTGCAAACCGCATCTCTCTAGACCAAGGTTACACAACTCCCATCAGCTGCGTCTCCTACACATAGCATAAGGAAAACCCGCATATAGCGAATAACTATGCCCAGGCTACCGAAATCGCAGAAACAGCTTCTCTCTACATTCAACCTACGGAACTCCTGGATACTCTATGTCTCTACACTTAGGTTCTTCAACTCCCTTAAGCTGCGTCTCCTACACAGAGCATACGGAACACTCGCATATAGCGAATATCTATGCCCAGGCTACCAAAATATTAGAAACAGCTTCTCATTACATTCAACATATGGAACTTATGGATACTGTATGTCTCTACACGTAGGTTACGGAACTCCCGTAAGGTGCATCTCCTACACACAGCATACAGAAAACACGGAAATAGCGCACGCCTAATTGCAGGTCACAGAACTCTTGGAAACAGCTTCTCTCTACATTCAACATACAAAACTGTTTGAAACTGCATCTCCCTAGACCAAGGTTACAGAACTCCCATAAGCTGCGTCTCGTACACACAGCATAAGGAAAACCCGCATATAGCGAATAAGTATGCCCAGGCTACCGAAATCGCAGAAACAGCTTCTCTCTACATTCAACATACGGAACTCCTGGATACTGTATGTCTCTACACTTAGGTTACGGAAATCCCGTAAGCTGCATCTCCTACACACAGCATACAGAAAACACCGAAATAACGCATGCCTAATACCAGGCCACAGAACCCTTGGAAACAGCTTCTCTCTACATTCAACATACACAACTCTTGGAAACTGCATCTCTCCAGACCAATGTTACAGAACTCCCATAAGCTGCGTCTCCTACACACAGCAGACTGAAAACCCGCATATAGCGAATGCCTAATTCCAGGCTACAGAAATCCAGTAAACAGCTTCTCACTACACCCAGATACAGAACTTCGGTAAACTGTGTCTCTCTAATTCTAGGTTACAGAAATCCCATAAGGTGCGTCGGCTGCACTCAGGCTACAGGAGTCCCATATACAGCATATGCCTACTCTCAGAATACAGAACTCGTGGAAACAGCTTCTCTCAACATTCAACATACAGAACTATTGGAAACTGCATCTGTATACACAAAGCATACAGAACACACGAAAGCTGCATCTGCTACACAGCATACAGAATATCCGCAAATAGTGAATGGCTAATTCCAGGCCACAGAACACTTGGAAACAGCTTCTCTCTACATTCAACATACAAAAATCTTGCAAACCGCATCTCTCTAGACCAATGTTACTGAACTCCCATAAGCTGCGTCTGCTGCACTCAGGATACAGGATTCCCATATAGAGCATATGCCTACTCTCAGACTACAGAACTCTTGGAAACAGCTTCTCTCTACATTCAATATACTAATCTCTTGGAAACTGCATCTCTCTAGACCAATGTTACAGAACTCCCATAAGCTGCGTCTGATACACTCAGCATACAGAAATCCCGCATATAGTGAATACCTGCTCATAGGCTACAGAACTCTTGGAAACAGCTTCTCTCTACATTCAACATACAAAACTCTTGGAAACCGCATCTCTCTAGACCAATGTTACAGAACTCCCCATAAGCTGCGTCTGCTACACTCAGGCTATAGGAATCCCATATAGAGCGTATGCCTACTCTCAGACTACAGAACTTTGGAAACAGCTTCTGTCTACATTCAACATACAAAACTCTTGGAAACTGCATCTCTCTAGACCAATGTTACAGAACTCCCATAAGCTGCGTCTCCTACACACCACATAAGGAAAACCCGCATATAGCGAATAACTATGCCCAGGCTACCGAAATCGCAGAAACAGCTTCTCTCTACATTCAACCTACGGAACTCCTGGATACTGTATGTCTCTACACTTAGGTTCTTCAAATCCCTTAGGCTGCGTCTCCTACACAGAGCATACGGAACGCTCGCATATAGCGAATATCTATGCCCAGGCTACCAAAATATTAGAAACAGCTTCTCATTACATTCAACATATGGAACTTATGGATACTGTATGTCTCTACACTTAGGTTACGGAACTCCCGTAAGGTGCATCTCCTACACACAGCATACAGAAAACACGGAAATAGCGCATGCCTAATTCCAGGCCACAGAACTCTTGGAAACAGCTTCTCTCTACATTCAACATACAAAAATCTTGCAAACCGCATCTCTCTAGACCAATGTTACAGAACACCCATAAGCTGCGTCTGCTGCACTCAGGATACAGGATTCCCATATAGAGCATATGCCTACTCTCAGACTACAGAACTCTTGGAAACAGCTTCTCTCTACATTCAATATACAAATCTCTTGGAAACTGCATTTCTCTAGACCAATGTTACAGAACTCCCGTAAGCTGCGTCTCCTACACACAGCAGACAAAAAACCCGCATATAGCGAATGCCTAATTCCAGGCCACAAAACTCTTGGAAGCAGCTTCTCTCTACATTCAACATACAAAACTCTTGGAAACCACATCTCTCTAGACCAAGGTTACAGAACTCCCATAAGCTGCGTCTGCTGCACTCAGGCTACAGGATTCCCATATAGAGCATATGCCTACTCTCAGACTACAGAACTCTTGGAAACAGCTTCTCTCTACATTCAATATACTAATCTCTTGGAAACTGCATCTCTCTAGACCAATGTTACAGAACTCCCATAAGCTGCGTCTGATACACTCAGCATACAGAAAACCCGCATATAGTGAATACCTGCTCATAGGCTACAGAACTCTTGGAAACAGCTTCTCTCTACATTCAACATACAAAACTCTTGGAAACCGCATCTCTCTAGACCAATGTTACAGAACTCCCCATAAGCTGCGTCTGCTACACTCAGGCTATAGGAATCCCATATAGAGCGTATGCCTACTCTCAGACTACAGAACTTTGGAAACAGCTTCTCTCTACATTCAACATACACAACTCTTGGAAACTGCATCTCTCCAGACCAATGTTACAGAACTCCTATAAGCTGCGTCTCCTACACACAGCAGACAGAAAACCCGCATATAGCGAATGCCTAATTCCAGGCTACAGAAATCCAGTAAACAGCTTCTCCCTACACCCAGATACAGAACTTCGGTAAACTGTGTCTCTCTAATTCTAGGTTACAGAACTCCCATAAGCTGCGTCGGCTGCACTCAGGCTACAGGAGTCCCATATACAGCGTATGCCTTCTCTCAGAATACAGAACTCGTGGAAACAGCTTCTCTCAACATTCAACATACAGAATTATTGGAAACTGCATCTGTATACACAAAGCTTACAGAACTCATGAAAGCTGCATCTGCTACACAGCATACAGAATATCCGCGAATAGCGAATGCCTAATTCCAGGCCACAGAACACTTGGAAACAGCTTCTCTCTACATTCAATATACAAATCTCTTGGAAACTGCATCTCTCTAGACCAATGTTACAGAACTCCCTTAAGCTGCATCTCGTACACACAGCAGACAAAAAACCCGCATATAGCGAATGCCTAATTCCAGGCCACAGAACTCTTGGAAGCAGCTTTTCTCTACATTCAACATACAAAACTCTTGGAAACTGCATCTCTCTAGACCAAGGTTACAGAACTCCCATAAGCTGCGTCTGCTGCACTCAGGCTACAGGATTCCCATATAGAGCATATGCCTACTCTCAGACTACAGAACTCTTGGAAACAGCTTCTCTCTACATTCAATATACTAATATCTTGGAAACTGCATCTCTCTAGACCAATGTTACAGAACTCCCATAAGCTGCGTCTGATACACTCAGCATACAGAAAACCCGCATATAGTGAATACCTGCTCATAGGCTACAGAACATTTGGAAACAGCTTCTCTCTACATTCAACATACAAAACTCTTGGAAACCGCATCTCTCTAGACCAATGTTACAGAACTCCCATAAGCTGCGTCTGCTACACTCAGGCTATAGGAATCCCATATAGAGCGTATGCCTACTCTCAGACTACAGAACTTTGGAAACAGCTTCTCTCTACATTCAACATACAAAACTCTTGGAAACTGCATCTCTCTAGACCAATGTTACAGAACTCCCATAAGCTGCGTCTGCTGCACTCACGCTACAGGAATCCCATATAGAGTGTATGCCTACTCTCAGAATACAGAACTCATGGAAACAGCTTCTCTCAACATTCAACATACAGAACTATTGGAAACTGCATCTGTATACACAAAGCTTACAGAACTCACGAAAGCTGCATCTGCTACACAGCATACAGAATATCCGCAAATAGTGAATGTCTAATTCCAGGCCACAGAACTCTTGGAAACAGCTTCTCTCTACATTCAACATACAAAACTCTTGCAAACCGCATGTCTCTAGACCAAGGTTACAGAACTCCCATAAGCTGCGTCTCCTACACAGAGCATAAGGAAAACCCCCATATAGTGAATGCCTAATTCCAGGCTACAGAAATCCAGTAAACAGCTTCTCCCTACACCCTGATACAGAACTTCGGTAAACTGTGTCTCTCTAATTCTAGGTTACAGAACTCCCATAAGCTGCGTCGGCTGCACTCAGGCTAAAGGAATCCCATATACAGCATATGCCTACACTCAGAATACAGAACTCGTGGAAACAGCTTCTCTCAACATTCAACATACAGAACTATTGGAAACTGCATCTGTATACACAAAGCTTACAGAACTCATGAAAGCTGCATCTGCTACACAGCATACAGAATATCCGCGAATAGCGAATGCCTAATTCCAGGCCACAGAACACTTGGAAACAGCTTCTCTCTACATTCAATATACAAATCTCTTGGAAACTGCATCTCTCTAGACCAATGTTACAGAACTCCCTTAAGCTGCATCTCGTACACACAGCAGACAAAAAACCCGCATATAGCGAATGCCTAATTCCAGGCCACAGAACTCTTGGAAGCAGCTTTTCTCTACATTCAACATACAAAACTCTTGGAAACTGCATCTCTCTAGACCAAGGTTACAGAACTCCCATAAGCTGCGTCTGCTGCACTCAGGCTACAGGATTCCCATATAGAGCATATGCCTACTCTCAGACTACAGAACTCTTGGAAACAGCTTCTCTCTACATTCAATATACTAATCTCTTGGAAACTGCATCTCTCTAGACCAATGTTACAGAACTCCCATAAGCTGCGTCTGATACACTCAGCATACAGAAAACCCGCATATAGTGAATACCTGCTCATAGGCTACAGAACATTTGGAAACAGCTTCTCTCTACATTCAACATACAAAACTCTTGGAAACCGCATCTCTCTAGACCAATGTTACAGAACTCCCATAAGCTGCGTCTGCTACACTCAGGCTATAGGAATCCCATATAGAGCGTATGCCTACTCTCAGACTACAGAACTTTGGAAACAGCTTCTCTCTACATTCAACATACAAAAATCTTGCAAACCGCATCTCTCTAGACCAAGGTTACACAACTCCCATCAGCTGCGTCTCCTACACATAGCATAAGGAAAACCCGCATATAGCGAATAACTATGCCCAGGCTACCGAAATCGCAGAAACAGCTTCTCTCTACATTCAACCTACGGAACTCCTGGATACTCTATGTCTCTACACTTAGGTTCTTCAACTCCCTTAAGCTGCGTCTCCTACACAGAGCATACGGAACACTCGCATATAGCGAATATCTATGCCCAGGCTACCAAAATATTAGAAACAGCTTCTCATTACATTCAACATATGGAACTTATGGATACTGTATGTCTCTACACGTAGGTTACGGAACTCCCGTAAGGTGCATCTCCTACACACAGCATACAGAAAACACGGAAATAGCGCACGCCTAATTGCAGGTCACAGAACTCTTGGAAACAGCTTCTCTCTACATTCAACATACAAAACTGTTTGAAACTGCATCTCCCTAGACCAAGGTTACAGAACTCCCATAAGCTGCGTCTCGTACACACAGCATAAGGAAAACCCGCATATAGCGAATAAGTATGCCCAGGCTACCGAAATCGCAGAAACAGCTTCTCTCTACATTCAACATACGGAACTCCTGGATACTGTATGTCTCTACACTTAGGTTACGGAAATCCCGTAAGCTGCATCTCCTACACACAGCATACAGAAAACACCGAAATAACGCATGCCTAATACCAGGCCACAGAACCCTTGGAAACAGCTTCTCTCTACATTCAACATACACAACTCTTGGAAACTGCATCTCTCCAGACCAATGTTACAGAACTCCCATAAGCTGCGTCTCCTACACACAGCAGACTGAAAACCCGCATATAGCGAATGCCTAATTCCAGGCTACAGAAATCCAGTAAACAGCTTCTCACTACACCCAGATACAGAACTTCGGTAAACTGTGTCTCTCTAATTCTAGGTTACAGAAATCCCATAAGGTGCGTCGGCTGCACTCAGGCTACAGGAGTCCCATATACAGCATATGCCTACTCTCAGAATACAGAACTCGTGGAAACAGCTTCTCTCAACATTCAACATACAGAACTATTGGAAACTGCATCTGTATACACAAAGCATACAGAACACACGAAAGCTGCATCTGCTACACAGCATACAGAATATCCGCAAATAGTGAATGGCTAATTCCAGGCCACAGAACACTTGGAAACAGCTTCTCTCTACATTCAACATACAAAAATCTTGCAAACCGCATCTCTCTAGACCAATGTTACTGAACTCCCATAAGCTGCGTCTGCTGCACTCAGGATACAGGATTCCCATATAGAGCATATGCCTACTCTCAGACTACAGAACTCTTGGAAACAGCTTCTCTCTACATTCAATATACTAATCTCTTGGAAACTGCATCTCTCTAGACCAATGTTACAGAACTCCCATAAGCTGCGTCTGATACACTCAGCATACAAAAATCCCGCATATAGTGAATACCTGCTCATAGGCTACAGAACTCTTGGAAACAGCTTCTCTCTACATTCAACATACAAAACTCTTGGAAACCGCATCTCTCTAGACCAATGTTACAGAACTCCCCATAAGCTGCGTCTGCTACACTCAGGCTATAGGAATCCCATATAGAGCGTATGCCTACTCTCAGACTACAGAACTTTGGAAACAGCTTCTGTCTACATTCAACATACAAAACTCTTGGAAACTGCATCTCTCTAGACCAATGTTACAGAACTCCCATAAGCTGCGTCTCCTACACACCACATAAGGAAAACCCGCATATAGCGAATAACTATGCCCAGGCTACCGAAATCGCAGAAACAGCTTCTCTCTACATTCAACCTACGGAACTCCTGGATACTGTATGTCTCTACACTTAGGTTCTTCAAATCCCTTAGGCTGCGTCTCCTACACAGAGCATACGGAACGCTCGCATATAGCGAATATCTATGCCCAGGCTACCAAAATATTAGAAACAGCTTCTCATTACATTCAACATATGGAACTTATGGATACTGTATGTCTCTACACTTAGGTTACGGAACTCCCGTAAGGTGCATCTCCTACACACAGCATACAGAAAACACGGAAATAGCGCATGCCTAATTCCAGGCCACAGAACTCTTGGAAACAGCTTCTCTCTACATTCAACATACAAAACTCTTGCAAACCGCATGTCTCTAGACCAAGGTTACAGAACTCCCATAAGCTGCGTCTCCTACACAGAGCATAAGGAAAACCCCCATATAGTGAATGCCTAATTCCAGGCTACAGAAATCCAGTAAACAGCTTCTCCCTACACCCTGATACAGAACTTCGGTAAACTGTGTCTCTCTAATTCTAGGTTACAGAACTCCCATAAGCTGCGTCGGCTGCACTCAGGCTAAAGGAATCCCATATACAGCATATGCCTACACTCAGAATACAGAACTCGTGGAAACAGCTTCTCTCAACATTCAACATACAGAACTATTGGAAACTGCATCTGTATACACAAAGCTTACAGAACTCATGAAAGCTGCATCTGCTACACAGCATACAGAATATCCGCGAATAGCGAATGCCTAATTCCAGGCCACAGAACACTTGGAAACAGCTTCTCTCTACATTCAATATACAAATCTCTTGGAAACTGCATCTCTCTAGACCAATGTTACAGAACTCCCTTAAGCTGCATCTCGTACACACAGCAGACAAAAAACCCGCATATAGCGAATGCCTAATTCCAGGCCACAGAACTCTTGGAAGCAGCTTTTCTCTACATTCAACATACAAAACTCTTGGAAACTGCATCTCTCTAGACCAAGGTTACAGAACTCCCATAAGCTGCGTCTGCTGCACTCAGGCTACAGGATTCCCATATAGAGCATATGCCTACTCTCAGACTACAGAACTCTTGGAAACAGCTTCTCTCTACATTCAATATACTAATCTCTTGGAAACTGCATCTCTCTAGACCAATGTTACAGAACTCCCATAAGCTGCGTCTGATACACTCAGCATACAGAAAACCCGCATATAGTGAATACCTGCTCATAGGCTACAGAACATTTGGAAACAGCTTCTCTCTACATTCAACATACAAAACTCTTGGAAACCGCATCTCTCTAGACCAATGTTACAGAACTCCCATAAGCTGCGTCTGCTACACTCAGGCTATAGGAATCCCATATAGAGCGTATGCCTACTCTCAGACTACAGAACTTTGGAAACAGCTTCTCTCTACATTCAACATACAAAAATCTTGCAAACCGCATCTCTCTAGACCAAGGTTACACAACTCCCATCAGCTGCGTCTCCTACACATAGCATAAGGAAAACCCGCATATAGCGAATAACTATGCCCAGGCTACCGAAATCGCAGAAACAGCTTCTCTCTACATTCAACCTACGGAACTCCTGGATACTCTATGTCTCTACACTTAGGTTCTTCAACTCCCTTAAGCTGCGTCTCCTACACAGAGCATACGGAACACTCGCATATAGCGAATATCTATGCCCAGGCTACCAAAATATTAGAAACAGCTTCTCATTACATTCAACATATGGAACTTATGGATACTGTATGTCTCTACACGTAGGTTACGGAACTCCCGTAAGGTGCATCTCCTACACACAGCATACAGAAAACACGGAAATAGCGCACGCCTAATTGCAGGTCACAGAACTCTTGGAAACAGCTTCTCTCTACATTCAACATACAAAACTGTTTGAAACTGCATCTCCCTAGACCAAGGTTACAGAACTCCCATAAGCTGCGTCTCGTACACACAGCATAAGGAAAACCCGCATATAGCGAATAAGTATGCCCAGGCTACCGAAATCGCAGAAACAGCTTCTCTCTACATTCAACATACGGAACTCCTGGATACTGTATGTCTCTACACTTAGGTTACGGAAATCCCGTAAGCTGCATCTCCTACACACAGCATACAGAAAACACCGAAATAACGCATGCCTAATACCAGGCCACAGAACCCTTGGAAACAGCTTCTCTCTACATTCAACATACACAACTCTTGGAAACTGCATCTCTCCAGACCAATGTTACAGAACTCCCATAAGCTGCGTCTCCTACACACAGCAGACTGAAAACCCGCATATAGCGAATGCCTAATTCCAGGCTACAGAAATCCAGTAAACAGCTTCTCACTACACCCAGATACAGAACTTCGGTAAACTGTGTCTCTCTAATTCTAGGTTACAGAAATCCCATAAGGTGCGTCGGCTGCACTCAGGCTACAGGAGTCCCATATACAGCATATGCCTACTCTCAGAATACAGAACTCGTGGAAACAGCTTCTCTCAACATTCAACATACAGAACTATTGGAAACTGCATCTGTATACACAAAGCATACAGAACACACGAAAGCTGCATCTGCTACACAGCATACAGAATATCCGCAAATAGTGAATGGCTAATTCCAGGCCACAGAACACTTGGAAACAGCTTCTCTCTACATTCAACATACAAAAATCTTGCAAACCGCATCTCTCTAGACCAATGTTACTGAACTCCCATAAGCTGCGTCTGCTGCACTCAGGATACAGGATTCCCATATAGAGCATATGCCTACTCTCAGACTACAGAACTCTTGGAAACAGCTTCTCTCTACATTCAATATACTAATCTCTTGGAAACTGCATCTCTCTAGACCAATGTTACAGAACTCCCATAAGCTGCGTCTGATACACTCAGCATACAGAAATCCCGCATATAGTGAATACCTGCTCATAGGCTACAGAACTCTTGGAAACAGCTTCTCTCTACATTCAACATACAAAACTCTTGGAAACCGCATCTCTCTAGACCAATGTTACAGAACTCCCCATAAGCTGCGTCTGCTACACTCAGGCTATAGGAATCCCATATAGAGCGTATGCCTACTCTCAGACTACAGAACTTTGGAAACAGCTTCTGTCTACATTCAACATACAAAACTCTTGGAAACTGCATCTCTCTAGACCAATGTTACAGAACTCCCATAAGCTGCGTCTCCTACACACCACATAAGGAAAACCCGCATATAGCGAATAACTATGCCCAGGCTACCGAAATCGCAGAAACAGCTTCTCTCTACATTCAACCTACGGAACTCCTGGATACTGTATGTCTCTACACTTAGGTTCTTCAAATCCCTTAGGCTGCGTCTCCTACACAGAGCATACGGAACGCTCGCATATAGCGAATATCTATGCCCAGGCTACCAAAATATTAGAAACAGCTTCTCATTACATTCAACATATGGAACTTATGGATACTGTATGTCTCTACACTTAGGTTACGGAACTCCCGTAAGGTGCATCTCCTACACACAGCATACAGAAAACACGGAAATAGCGCATGCCTAATTCCAGGCCACAGAACTCTTGGAAACAGCTTCTCTCTACATTCAACATACAAAAATCTTGCAAACCGCATCTCTCTAGACCAATGTTACAGAACACCCATAAGCTGCGTCTGCTGCACTCAGGATACAGGATTCCCATATAGAGCATATGCCTACTCTCAGACTACAGAACTCTTGGAAACAGCTTCTCTCTACATTCAATATACAAATCTCTTGGAAACTGCATTTCTCTAGACCAATGTTACAGAACTCCCGTAAGCTGCGTCTCCTACACACAGCAGACAAAAAACCCGCATATAGCGAATGCCTAATTCCAGGCCACAAAACTCTTGGAAGCAGCTTCTCTCTACATTCAACATACAAAACTCTTGGAAACCACATCTCTCTAGACCAAGGTTACAGAACTCCCATAAGCTGCGTCTGCTGCACTCAGGCTACAGGATTCCCATATAGAGCATATGCCTACTCTCAGACTACAGAACTCTTGGAAACAGCTTCTCTCTACATTCAATATACTAATCTCTTGGAAACTGCATCTCTCTAGACCAATGTTACAGAACTCCCATAAGCTGCGTCTGATACACTCAGCATACAGAAAACCCGCATATAGTGAATACCTGCTCATAGGCTACAGAACTCTTGGAAACAGCTTCTCTCTACATTCAACATACAAAACTCTTGGAAACCGCATCTCTCTAGACCAATGTTACAGAACTCCCCATAAGCTGCGTCTGCTACACTCAGGCTATAGGAATCCCATATAGAGCGTATGCCTACTCTCAGACTACAGAACTTTGGAAACAGCTTCTCTCTACATTCAACATACACAACTCTTGGAAACTGCATCTCTCCAGACCAATGTTACAGAACTCCTATAAGCTGCGTCTCCTACACACAGCAGACAGAAAACCCGCATATAGCGAATGCCTAATTCCAGGCTACAGAAATCCAGTAAACAGCTTCTCCCTACACCCAGATACAGAACTTCGGTAAACTGTGTCTCTCTAATTCTAGGTTACAGAACTCCCATAAGCTGCGTCGGCTGCACTCAGGCTACAGGAGTCCCATATACAGCGTATGCCTTCTCTCAGAATACAGAACTCGTGGAAACAGCTTCTCTCAACATTCAACATACAGAATTATTGGAAACTGCATCTGTATACACAAAGCTTACAGAACTCATGAAAGCTGCATCTGCTACACAGCATACAGAATATCCGCGAATAGCGAATGCCTAATTCCAGGCCACAGAACACTTGGAAACAGCTTCTCTCTACATTCAATATACAAATCTCTTGGAAACTGCATCTCTCTAGACCAATGTTACAGAACTCCCTTAAGCTGCATCTCGTACACACAGCAGACAAAAAACCCGCATATAGCGAATGCCTAATTCCAGGCCACAGAACTCTTGGAAGCAGCTTTTCTCTACATTCAACATACAAAACTCTTGGAAACTGCATCTCTCTAGACCAAGGTTACAGAACTCCCATAAGCTGCGTCTGCTGCACTCAGGCTACAGGATTCCCATATAGAGCATATGCCTACTCTCAGACTACAGAACTCTTGGAAACAGCTTCTCTCTACATTCAATATACTAATCTCTTGGAAACTGCATCTCTCTAGACCAATGTTACAGAACTCCCATAAGCTGCGTCTGATACACTCAGCATACAGAAAACCCGCATATAGTGAATACCTGCTCATAGGCTACAGAACATTTGGAAACAGCTTCTCTCTACATTCAACATACAAAACTCTTGGAAACCGCATCTCTCTAGACCAATGTTACAGAACTCCCATAAGCTGCGTCTGCTACACTCAGGCTATAGGAATCCCATATAGAGCGTATGCCTACTCTCAGACTACAGAACTTTGGAAACAGCTTCTCTCTACATTCAACATACAAAACTCTTGGAAACTGCATCTCTCTAGACCAATGTTACAGAACTCCCATAAGCTGCGTCTCCTACACACCGCATAAGGAAAACCCGCATATAGCGAATAACTATGCCCAGGCTACCGAAATCGCAGAAACAGCTTCTCTCTACATTCAACCTACGGAACTCCTGGATACTGTATGTCTCTACACTTAGGTTCTTCCAATCCCTTAGGCTGCGTCTCCTAGACAGAGCATACGGAACGCTCGCATATAGCGAATATCTATGCCCAGGCTACCAAAATATTAGAAACAGCTTCTCATTACATTCAACATATGGAACTTATGGATACTGTATGTCTCTACACTTAGGTTACGGAACTCCCGTAAGGTGCATCTCCTACACACAGCATACAGAAAACACGGAAATAGCGCACGCCTAATTCCAGGCCACAGAACTCTTGGAAACAGCTTCTCTCTACATTCAACATACACAAGTCTTGGAAACTGCATCTCTCCAGACCAATGTTACAGAACTCCCATAAGCTGCGTCTCCTACACACAGCAGACAAAAAACCCGCATATAGCGAATGCCTAATTCCAGGCTACAGAAATCCAGTAAACAGCTTCTCACTACACCCAGATACAGAACTTCGGTAAACTGTGTCTCTCTAATTCTAGGTTACAGAAATCCCATAAGGTGCGTCGGCTGCACTCAGGCTACAGGAGTCCCATATACAGCATATGCCTACTCTCAGAATACAGAACTCGTGGAAACAGCTTCTCTCAACATTCAACATACAGAACTATTGGAAACTGCATCTGTATACACAAAGCATACAGAACACACGAAAGCTGCATCTGCTACACAGCATACAGAATATCCGCAAATAGTGAATGGCTAATTCCAGGCCACAGAACACTTGGAAACAGCTTCTCTCTACATTCAACATACAAAAATCTTGCAAACAGCATCTCTCTAGACCAATGTTACTGAACTCCCATAAGCTGCGTCTGCTGCACTCAGGATACAGGATTCCCATATAGAGCATATGCCTACTCTCAGACTACAGAACTCTTGGAAACAGCTTCTCTCTACATTCAATATACAAATCTCTTGGAAACTGCATCTCTCTAGACCAATGTTACAGAACTCCCGTGAGCTGCGTCTCCTACACACAGCAGACAAAAAACCCGCATATAGCGAATGCCTAATTCCAGGCCACAGAACTCTTGGAAACAGCTTTTCTCTACATTCAACATACAAAACTCTTGGAAACCGCATCTCTCTAGACCAATGTTACAGAACTCCCATAAGCTGCATCTGATACACTCAGCATACAGAAAACTCCCGTATAGTGAATACCTGCTCATAGGCTACAGAACTTTTGGAAACAGCTTCTCTCTACATTCAACATACAAAACTCTTGGAAACCGCATCTCTCTAGACCAATGTTACAGAACTCCCATAAGCTGCGTCTGCTGCACTCACGCTACAGGAATCCCATATAGAGTGTATGCCTACTCTCAGAATACAGAACTCATGGAAACAGCTTCTCTCAACATTCAACATACAGAACTATTGGAAACTGCATCTGTATACACAAAGCTTACAGAACTCACGAAAGCTGCATCTGCTACACAGCATACAGAATATCCGCAAATAGTGAATGTCTAATTCCAGGCCACAGAACTCTTGGAAACAGCTTCTCTCTACATTCAACATACAAAACTCTTGCAAACCGCATGTCTCTAGACCAAGGTTACAGAACTCCCATAAGCTGCGTCTCCTACACAGAGCATAAGGAAAACCCCCATATAGTGAATGCCTAATTCCAGGCTACAGAAATCCAGTAAACAGCTTCTCCCTACACCCTGATACAGAACTTCGGTAAACTGTGTCTCTCTAATTCTAGGTTACAGAACTCCCATAAGCTGCGTCGGCTGCACTCAGGCTAAAGGAATCCCATATACAGCATATGCCTACACTCAGAATACAGAACTCGTGGAAACAGCTTCTCTCAACATTCAACATACAGAACTATTGGAAACTGCATCTGTATACACAAAGCTTACAGAACTCATGAAAGCTGCATCTGCTACACAGCATACAGAATATCCGCGAATAGCGAATGCCTAATTCCAGGCCACAGAACACTTGGAAACAGCTTCTCTCTACATTCAATATACAAATCTCTTGGAAACTGCATCTCTCTAGACCAATGTTACAGAACTCCCTTAAGATGCATCTCGTACACACAGCAGACAAAAAACCCGCATATAGCGAATGTCTAATTCCAGGCCACAGAACTCTTGGAAGCAGCTTTTCTCTACATTCAACATACAAAACTCTTGGAAACTGCATCTCTCTAGACCAAGGTTACAGAACTCCCATAAGCTGCGTCTGCTGCACTCAGGCTATAGGATTCCCATATAGAGCATATGCCTACTCTCAGACTACAGAACGCTTGGAAACAGCTTCTCTCTACATTCAATATACTAATCTCTTGGAAACTGCATCTCTCTAGACCAATGTTACAGAACTCCCATAAGCTGCGTCTGATACACTCAGCATACAGAAAACCCGCATATAGTGAATACCTGCTCATAGGCTACAGAACATTTGGAAACAGCTTCTCTCTACATTCAACATACAAAACTCTTGGAAACCACATCTCTCTAGACCAATGTTACAGAACTCCCATAAGCTGCGTCTGCTACACTCAGGCTATAGGAATCCCATATAGAGCGTATGCCTACTCTCAGACTACAGAACTTTGGAAACAGCTTCTGTCTACATTCAACATACAAAACTCTTGGAAACTGCATCTCTCTAGACCAATGTTACAGAACTCCCATAAGCTGCGTCTCCTACACACCGCATAAGGAAAACCCGCATATAGCGAATAACTATGCCCAGGCTACCGAAATCGCAGAAACAGCTTCTCTCTACATTCAACCTACGGAACTCCTGGATACTGTATGTCTCTACACTTAGGTTCTTCAAATCCCTTAGGCTGCGTCTCCTACACAGAGCATACGGAACGCTCGCATATAGCGAATATCTATGCCCAGGCTACCAAAATATTAGAAACAGCTTCTCATTACATTCAACATATGGAACTTATGGATACTGTATGTCTCTACACTTAGGTTACGGAACTCCCGTAAGGTGCATCTCCTACACACAGCATACAGAAAACACGGAAATAGCGCACGCCTAATTCCAGGCCACAGAACTCTTGGAAACAGCTTCTCTCTACATTCAACATACACAACTCTTGGAAACTGCATCTCTCCAGACCAATGTTACAGAACTCCCATAAGCTGCGTCTCCTACACACAGCAGACTGAAAACCCGCATATAGCGAATGCCTAATTCCAGGCTACAGAAATCCAGTAAACAGCTTCTCACTACACCCAGATACAGAACTTCGGTAAACTGTGTCTCTCTAATTCTAGGTTACAGAAATCCCATAAGGTGCGTCGGCTGCACTCAGGCTACAGGAGTCCCATATACAGCATATGCCTACTCTCAGAATACAGAACTCGTGGAAACAGCTTCTCTCAACATTCAACATACAGAACTATTGGAAACTGCATCTGTATACACAAAGCATACAGAACACACGAAAGCTGCATCTGCTACACAGCATACAGAATATCCGCAAATAGTGAATGGCTAATTCCAGGCCACAGAACACTTGGAAACAGCTTCTCTCTACATTCAACATACAAAAATCTTGCAAACCGCATCTCTCTAGACCAATGTTACTGAACTCCCATAAGCTGCGTCTGCTGCACTCAGGATACAGGATTCCCATATAGAGCATATGCCTACTCTCAGACTACAGAACTCTTGGAAACAGCTTCTCTCTACATTCAATATACTAATCTCTTGGAAACTGCATCTCTCTAGACCAATGTTACAGAACTCCCATAAGCTGCGTCTGATACACTCAGCATACAGAAAACCCGCATATAGTGAATACCTGCTCATAGGCTACAGAACTCTTGGAAACAGCTTCTCTGTACATTCAACATACAAAACTCTTGGAAACCGCATCTCTCTAGACCAATGTTACAGAACTCCCCATAAGCTGCGTCTGCTACACTCAGGCTATAGGAATCCCATATAGAGCATATGCCTACTCTCAGACTACAGAACTTTGGAAACAGCTTCTGTCTACATTCAACATACAAAACTCTTGGAAACTGCATCTCTCTAGACCAATGTTACAGAACTCCCATAAGCTGCATCTCCTACACACAGCATAAGGAAAACCCGCATATAGCGAATAACTATGCCCAGGCTACCGAAATCGCAGAAACAGCTTCTCTCTACATTCAACCTACGGAACTCCTGGATACTGTATGTCTCTACACTTAGGTTCTTCAAATCCCTTAGGCTGCGTCTCCTACACAGAGCATACGTAACGATCGCATATAGCGAATATCTATGCCCAGGCTACCAAAATATTAGAAACAGCTTCTCATTACATTCAACATATGGAACTTATGGATACTGTATGTCTCTACACTTAGGTTACGGAACTCCCGTAAGGTGCATCTCCTACACACAGCATACAGAAAACACGGAAATAGCGCATGCCTAATTCCAGAACACAGAACTCTTGGAAACAGCTTCTCTCTACATTCAACATACAAAAATCTTGCAAACCGCATCTCTCTAGACCAATGTTACTGAACTCCCATAAGCTGCGTCTGCTGCACTCAGGATACAGGATTCCCATATAGAGCATATGCCTACTCTCAGACTACAGAACTCTTGGAAACAGCTTCTCTCTACATTCAATATACAAATCTCTTGAAAACTGCATTTCTCTAGACCAATGTTACAGAACTCCCGTAAGCTGTGTCTCCTACACACAGCAGACAAAAAACCCGCATATAGCGAATGCCTAATTCCAGGCCACAGAACTCTTGGAAGCAGCTTCTCTCTACATTCAACATACAAAACTCTTGGAAACCGCATCTTTCTAGACCAATGTTACAGAACTCCTATAAGCTGCGTCTGCTACACTCAGGCTACAGGATTCCCATATAGAGCATATGCCTACTCTCAGACTACAGAACTCTTGGAAACAGCTTCTCTCTACATTCAACATACACAACTATTGGAAACTGAATCTCTCCAGACCAATGTTACAGAACTCCCATAAGCTGCGTCTCCTACACCCAGCAGACAAAAAACCCGCATATAGCGAATGCCTAATTCCAGGCCACAGAACTCTTGGAAACAGCTTTTCTCTACATTCAACATACAAAACTCTTGGAAACCGCATCTCTCTAGACCAATGTTACAAAACTCCTATAAGCTGTGTCTGCTACACTCATGCTACGGGAATCCCATATAGAGCGTATGCCTACTCTCAGACTACAGAACTCTTGGAAACAGCTTCTGTCTACATTCAACATACAAAACTCTTGGAAACTGCATCTCTCTAGACCAAGGTTATAGAACTCCCATAAGCTGCGTCTCCTACACACAGCATAAGGAAAACCCGCATATAGCAAATAACTATGCCCAGGCTACCGAAATCGCAGAAACAGCTTCTCTCTACATTCAACATACGGAACTCCTGGATACTGTATGTCTCTACACTTAGGTTACGGAACTCCCGTAAGCTGCATCTCCTACACACAGCATACAGAAAACACCGAAATAACGCATGCCTAATTCCAGGCCACAGAACTCTTGGAAACAGCTTCTCTCTACATTCAACATACACAACTCTTGGAAACTGCATCTCTCCAGACCAATGTTACAGAACTCCCATAAGCTGCGTCTGCTACACACAGCAGACAGAAAACCCGCATATAGCGAATGCCTAATTCCAGGCTACAGAAATCCAGTAAACAGCTTCTCCCTACACCCAGATACAGAACTTCGGTAAACTGTGTCTCTCTAATTCTAGGTTACAGAACTCCCATAACCTGCGTCGGCTGCACTCAGGCTACAGGAGTCCCATATACAGCGTATGCCTGCTCTCAGAATACAGAACTCGTGGAAACAGCTTCTTTCAACATTCAAAATACAGAATTATTGGAAACTGCATCTGTATACACAAAGCTTACAGAACTCATGAAAGCTGCATCTCCTACACAGCATACAGAATATCCACAAATAGCGAATGCCTTATTCCAGGCCACAGAAATCTTGGAAACAGCTTCTCTCTACATTCAATATACAAATCTCTTGGAAACTGCATCTCTCTAGACCAATGTTACAGAACTCCCTTAAGCTGCATCTCGTACACACAGCAGACAAAAAACCCGCATATAGCGAATGCCTAATTCCAGGCCACAGAACTCTTGGAAGCAGCTTTTCTCTACATTCAACATACAAAACTCTTGGAAACTGCATCTCTCTAGACCAAGGTTACAGAACTCCCATAAGCTGCGTCTGCTGCACTCAGGCTACAGGATTCCCATATAGAGCATATGCCTACTCTCAGACTACAGAACTCTTGGAAACAGCTTCTCTCTACATTCAATATACTAATCTCTTGGAAACTGCATCTCTCTAGACCAATGTTACAGAACTCCCATAAGCTGCGTCTGATACACTCAGCATACAGAAAACCCGCATATAGTGAATACCTGCTCATAGGCTACAGAACTCTTGGAAACAGCTTCTCTCTACATTCAACATACAAAACTCTTGGAAACCGCATCTCTCTAGACCAATGTTACAGAACTCCCATAAGCTGCGTCTGCTACACTCAGGCTACAGGAATCCCATATAGAGCGTATGCCTACTCTCAGACTATAGAACTTTGGAAACACCTTCTCTCTACATTCAACATATTAAACTCTTGGAAACTGCATCTCTCTAGACCAATGTTACAGAACTCCCGTAAGCTGCGTCTCCTACACACAGCAGACAAAAAACCCGCATATAGCGAATGCCTAATTCAAGGCCAAAAACACTTGTAAACAGTTTTACTCTACATTCAACATACAAATCTATTGGAAACTACATCTCTCTAGACCAATGTTACAGAACTCCCATAAGCTGCGTCTGCTACACTCAGGCTATAGGAATCCCATATAGAGCGTATGCCTACTCTCAGACTACAGAACTCTTGGAAACAGCTTCTCTCTACATTCAACATACAAAACTGTTTGAAACTGCATCTCCCTAGAACAAGGTTACAGAACTCCCATAAGCTGCGTCTCCGACACACAGCATAAGGAAAACCCGCATATAGCGAATAACTATGCCCAGGCTACCGAAATCGCAGAAACAGCTTCTCTCTACATTCAACATACGGAACTCCTGGATACTGTATGTCTCTACACTTAGGTTACGGAAATCCCATAAGCTGCATCTCCTACACACAGCATACAGAAAACACCGAAATAATGCATGCCTAATTCCAGGCCACAGAACACTTGGAAACTGCTTCTCCCTACATTCAACATACAAAACTCTTGGAAACTGCATCTCTCCAGACCACTGTTACAGAACTCCCATAAGCTGCGTCTCCTACACACAGCAGACAAAAAACCCGCATATAGCGAATGCCTAATTCCAGGCTACAGAAATCCAGTAAACAGCTTCTCCCTACACCCTGATACAGAACTTCGGTAAACTGTGTCTCTCTAATTCTAGGTTACAGAACTCCCATAAGCTGCGTCGGCTGCACTCAGGCTAAAGGAATCCCATATACAGTGTATGCCTACACTCAGAATACAGAACTCGTGGAAACAGCTTCTCTCAACATTCAACATACAGAATTATTGGAAACTGCATCTGTATACACAAAGCTTACAGAACTCATGAAAGCTGCATCTGCTACACAGCATACAGAATATCCGCAAATAGCGAATGCCTAATTCCAGGCCACAGAACACTTGGAAACAGCTTCTCTCTACATTCAATATACAAATCTCTTGGAAACTGCATCTATCTAGACCAATGTTACAGAACTCTCGTAAGCTGCGTCTCCTACACACAGCAGACAAAAAACCCGCATATAGCGAATGCCTAATTCCAGGCCAAGAACTCTTGGAAACAGCTTTTCTCTACATTCAACATACAAAACTCTTGGAAACTGCATCTCTCTAGACCAATGTTACAGAACTCCCATAAGCTGCGTCTGCTGCACTCAGGCTACAGGATTCCCATATAGAGCATATGGCTACTCTCAGACTACAGAACTCTTGGAAACAGCTTTTCTCTACATTCAATATACTAATCTCTTGGAAACTGCATCTCTCTAGACCAATGTTACAGAACTCCCATAAGCTGCGTCTGATACACTCAGCATACAGAAAACCCGCATATAGTGAATACCTGCTCATAGGCTACAGAACTTTTGGAAACAGCTTCTGTCTACATTCAACATACAAAACTCTTGGAAACCGCATCTCTCCAGACCAATGTTACAGAACTCCCATAAGCTGCGTCTGCTGCACTCACGCTACAGGAATCCCATATAGAGTGTATGCCTACTCTCAGAATACAGAACTCATGGAAACAGCTTCTCTCAACATTCAACATACAGAATTATTGGAAACTGCATCTGTATACACAAAGCTTACAGAACTCACGAAAGTTGCATCTGCTACACAGCATACAGAATATCCGCAAATAGTGAATGTCTAATTCCAGGCCACAGAACTCTTGGAAACAGCTTCTCTCTACATTCAACATACAAAACTCTTGCAAACCGCATGTCTCTAGACCAAGGTTACAGAACTCCCATAAGCTGCGTCTCCTACACAGAGCATAAGGAAAACCCCCATATAGTGAATGCCTAATTCCAGGCTACAGAAATCCAGTAAACAGCTTCTCCCTACACCCTGATACAGAACTTCGGTAAACTGTGTCTCTCTAATTCTAGGTTACAGAACTCCCATAAGCTGCGTCGGCTGCACTCAGGCTAAAGGAATCCCATATACAGCATATGCCTACACTCAGAATACAGAACTCGTGGAAACAGCTTCTCTCAACATTCAACATACAGAACTATTGGAAACTGCATCTGTATACACAAAGCTTACAGAACTCATGAAAGCTGCATCTGCTACACAGCATACAGAATATCCGCGAATAGCGAATGCCTAATTCCAGGCCACAGAACACTTGGAAACAGCTTCTCTCTACATTCAATATACAAATCTCTTGGAAACTGCATCTCTCTAGACCAATGTTACAGAACTCCCTTAAGCTGCATCTCGTACACACAGCAGACAAAAAACCCGCATATAGCGAATGCCTAATTCCAGGCCACAGAACTCTTGGAAGCAGCTTTTCTCTACATTCAACATACAAAACTCTTGGAAACTGCATCTCTCTAGACCAAGGTTACAGAACTCCCATAAGCTGCGTCTGCTGCACTCAGGCTACAGGATTCCCATATAGAGCATATGCCTACTCTCAGACTACAGAACTCTTGGAAACAGCTTCTCTCTACATTCAATATACTAATCTCTTGGAAACTGCATCTCTCTAGACCAATGTTACAGAACTCCCATAAGCTGCGTCTGATACACTCAGCATACAGAAAACCCGCATATAGTGAATACCTGCTCATAGGCTACAGAACATTTGGAAACAGCTTCTCTCTACATTCAACATACAAAACTCTTGGAAACCGCATCTCTCTAGACCAATGTTACAGAACTCCCATAAGCTGCGTCTGCTACACTCAGGCTATAGGAATCCCATATAGAGCGTATGCCTACTCTCAGACTACAGAACTTTGGAAACAGCTTCTGTCTACATTCAACATACAAAACTCTTGGAAACTGCATCTCTCTAGACCAATGTTACAGAACTCCCATAAGCTGCGTCTCCTACACACAGCATAAGAAAAACCCGCATATAGTGAATAACTATGCCCAGGCTACCGAAATCGCAGAAACAGCTTCTCTCTACATTCAACCTACGGAACTCCTGGATACTGTATGTCTCTACACTTAGGTTCTTCAAATCCCTTAGGCTGCGTCTCCTACACAGAGCATACGGAACGCTCGCATATAGCGAATATCTATGCCCAGGCTACCAAAATATTAGAAACAGCTTCTCATTACATTCAACATATGGAACTTATGGATACTGTATGTCTCTACACTTAGGTTACGGAACTCCCGTAAGGTGCATCTCCTACACACAGCATACAGAAAACACGGAAATAGCGCACGCCTAATTCCAGGCCTCAGAACTCTTGGAAACAGCTTCTCTCTACATTCAACATACACAACTCTTGGAAACTGCATCTCTCCAGACCAATGTTACAGAACTCCC
Organism: Lepus oiostolus; assembly: GCA_036325905.1. Taxonomy (NCBI): domain Eukaryota; kingdom Metazoa; phylum Chordata; class Mammalia; order Lagomorpha; family Leporidae; genus Lepus; species Lepus oiostolus. The sequence goes on from CM070808.1 coordinate 135,615,649, forward strand.
ATAAGCTGCGTCTCCTACACACAGCAGACTGAAAACCCGCATATAGCGAATGCCTAATTCCAGGCTACAGAAATCCAGTAAACTGCTTCTCACTACACCCAGATACAGAACTTCGGTAAACTGTGTCTCTCTAATTCTAGGTTACAGAAATCCCATAAGGTGCGTCGGCTGCACTCAGGCTACAGGAGTCCCATATACAGCATATGCCTACTCTCAGAATACAGAACTCGTGGAAACAGCTTCTCTCAACATTCAACATACAGAACTATTGGAAACTGCATCTGTATACACAAAGCATACAGAACACACGAAAGCTGCATCTGCTACACAGCATACAGAATATCCGCAAATAGTGAATGGCTAATTCCAGCCCACAGCACACTTGGAAACAGCTTCTCTCTACATTCAATATACAAATCTCTTGGAAACTGCATCTCTCTAGACTAATGTTACAGAACTCCCGTAAGCTACGTCTCCTACACACAGCAGACAAAAAACCCGCATAGAGCGAATGCCTAATTCAAGGCCACAGAACTCTTGGAAACAGCTTCTCTCTACATTCAACATACAAAAATCTTGCAAACCGCATCTCTCTAGACCAATGTTACAGAACTCCCATAAGCTGTGTCTGCTGCACTCAGGCTACAGGATTCCCATATAGAGCATATGGCTACTCTCAGACTACAGAACTCTTGGAAACAGCTTCTCTCTACATTCAATATACAAATCTCTTGGAAACTGCATCTCTCTAGACCAATGTTACAGAACTACCGTGAACTGCGTCTCCTACACACAGCAGACAAAAAACCCGCATATAGCGAATACCTAATTCCAGGCCACAGAACTCTTGGAAACAGCTTTTCTCTACATTCAACATACAGAACTCTTGGAAACCGCATCTCTCTAGACCAAAGTTACAGAACTCTTATAAGCTGCGTCTGATACACTCAGCATACAGAAAACCCGCGTATAGTGAATACCTAATTCAAGGCCACAGAACTCTTGGAAACAGCTTTTCTCTACATTCAACATACAAAACTCTTGGAAACCGCATCTCTCCAGACCAATGTTACAGAACTCCCGTAAGCTGCGTCTCCTACACACAGCAGACAGAAAACCCGCATATAGCGAATGCCTGTTTCAAGGCCAAAGAACTCTTGGAAACAGCTTTTCTCTACATTCAACATACAAAACTCTTGGAAACCGCATCTCCCTAGACCAATGTTACAGAACTCCCAAAGCTGCGTATGCTGCACTCAGCATACAGTATTCCCATATAGAGCATATGCCCACTCTCAAACTACAGAACTCTTGGAAACAGCTTCTCTCTACATTCAACATACAAAACTCTTGGAAACCGCATCTCTCTAGACCAAGGTTACAGAACTCCCATAAGCTGCGTCTCCTACACACAGCATAAGGAAAACCCGCATATAGCGAATAACTATGCCCAGGCTACCGAAATCGCAGAAACAGCTTCTCTCTACATTCAACATACGGAACTCCTGGATACTGTATGTCTCTACACTTAGGTCGTGCAACTCCCTTAAGCTGCGTCTCCTACACAGAGCATACGGAAAACCCGCATATAGTGAATATCTATGCCCAGGCTACCAAAATATTAGAAACAGCTTCTCATTACATTCAACATATGGAACTTATGGAAACTGTATGTCTCTACACTTAGGTTACGGAACTCCCGTAAGCTGCATCTCCTACACACAGCATACAGAAAACACGGAAATAGCGCATGCCTAATTCCAGGCCACAGAACTCTTGGAAACAGCTTCTCTCTCTATTCAACATACAAAACTTTTGGAAACTGCATCTCTCTAGACCAATGTTACAGAACTCCCATAAGCTGCGTCTCCTACACACAGCAGACAGAAAACCCGCATATAGCGAATACCTAATTCCTGGCTACAGAAATCCAGTAAACAGCTTCTCCCTACACCCTGATACAGAACTTCGGTAAACTGTGTCTCTCTAATTCTCGGTTACAGAACTCCCATGAGCTGCGTAAGCTGCACTCACGCTACAGGATTCCATGTACAGCGTATGCCTAGTCTCAGAATACAGAACTCGTGGCAACAGCTTCTCTCAACATTCAACATACATAACTATTGGAAACTGCATCTGTATACACAAAGCTTACAGAACTCACAAAAGCTGCATCTGTTACACAGCATACAGAATATCCGCAAATAGTGAATGCCTAATTCCAGGCCAGAGAACACTTGGAAACAGCTTCTCTCTACATTCAATATACAAATCTCTTGGAAACTGTATCTCTCTAGACCAATGTTACAGAACTCCCGTGAGCTGCGTCTCCTACACACAGCAGACAAAAAACCCGCATATAGCGAATGCCTAATTCCAGGCTACAGAAATCCAGTAAACAGCTTCTCCCTACACCCTGATACAGAACTTCGGTAAACTGTGTCTCTCTAATTCTAGGTTACAGAACTCCCATAAGCTGCGTCGGCTGCACTCAGGCTAAAGGAATCCCATATACAGCATATGCCTACACTCAGAATACAGAACTCGTGGAAACAGCTTCTCTCAACATTCAACATACAGAACTATTGGAAACTGCATCTGTATACACAAAGCTTACAGAACTCATGAAAGCTGCATCTGCTACACAGCATACAGAATATCCGCGAATAGCGAATGCCTAATTCCAGGCCACAGAACACTTGGAAACAGCTTCTCTCTACATTCAATATACAAATCTCTTGGAAACTGCATCTCTCTAGACCAATGTTACAGAACTCCCTTAAGCTGCATCTCGTACACACAGCAGACAAAAAACCCGCATATAGCGAATGCCTAATTCCAGGCCACAGAACTCTTGGAAGCAGCTTTTCTCTACATTCAACATACAAAACTCTTGGAAACTGCATCTCTCTAGACCAAGGTTACAGAACTCCCATAAGCTGCGTCTGCTGCACTCAGGCTACAGGATTCCCATATAGAGCATATGCCTACTCTCAGACTACAGAACTCTTGGAAACAGCTTCTCTCTACATTCAATATACTAATCTCTTGGAAACTGCATCTCTCTAGACCAATGTTACAGAACTCCCATAAGCTGCGTCTGATACACTCAGCATACAGAAAACCCGCATATAGTGAATACCTGCTCATAGGCTACAGAACATTTGGAAACAGCTTCTCTCTACATTCAACATACAAAACTCTTGGAAACCGCATCTCTCTAGACCAATGTTACAGAACTCCCATAAGCTGCGTCTGCTACACTCAGGCTATAGGAATCCCATATAGAGCGTATGCCTACTCTCAGACTACAGAAATTTGGAAACAGCTTCTGTCTATATTCAACATACAAAACTCTTGGAAACTGCATCTCTCTAGACCAATGTTACAGAACTCCCATAAGCTGCGTCTCCTACACACAGCATAAGAAAAACCCGCATATAGTGAATAACTATGCCCAGGCTACCGAAATCGCAGAAACAGCTTCTCTCTACATTCAACCTACGGAACTCCTGGATACTGTATGTCTCTACACTTAGGTTCTTCAAATCCCTTAGGCTGCGTCTCCTACACAGAGCATACGGAACGCTCGCATATAGCGAATATCTATGCCCAGGCTACCAAAATATTAGAAACAGCTTCTCATTACATTCAACATATGGAACTTATGGATACTGTATGTCTCTACACTTAGGTTACGGAACTCCCGTAAGGTGCATCTCCTACACACAGCATACAGAAAACACGGAAATAGCGCATGCCTAATTCCAGGCCTCAGAACTCTTGGAAACAGCTTCTCTCTACATTCAACATACACAACTCTTGGAAACTGCATCTCTCCAGACCAATGTTACAGAACTCCCATAAGCTGCGTCTCCTACACACAGCAGACTGAAAACCCGCATATAGCGCATGCCTAATTCCAGGCTACAGAAATCCAGTAAACAGCTTCTCACTACACCCAGATACAGAACTTCGGTAAACTGTGTCTCTCTAATTCTAGGTTACAGAAATCCCATAAGGTGCGTCGGCTGCACTCAGGCTACAGGAGTCCCATATACAGCATATGCCTACTCTCAGAATACAGAACTCGTGGAAACAGCTTCTCTCAACATTCAACATACAGAACTATTGGAAACTGCATCTGTATACACAAAGCATACAGAACACACGAAAGCTGCATCTGCTACACAGCATACAGAATATCCGCAAATAGTGAATGGCTAATTCCAGCCCACAGCACACTTGGAAACAGCTTCTCTCTACATTCAATATACAAATCTCTTGGAAACTGCATCTCTCTAGACTAATGTTACAGAACTCCCGTAAGCTGCGTCTCCTACACACAGCAGACAAAAAACCCGCATAGAGCGAATGCCTAATTCAAGGCCACAGAACTCTTGGAAACAGCTTCTCTCTACATTCAACATACAAAAATCTTGCAAACCGCATCTCTCTAGACCAATGTTACAGAACTCCCATAAGCTGTGTCTGCTGCACTCAGGCTACAGGATTCCCATATAGAGCATATGGCTACTCTCAGACTACAGAACTCTTGGAAACAGCTTCTCTCTACATTCAATATACAAATCTCTTGGAAACTGCATCTCTCTAGACCAATGTTACAGAACTACCGTGAACTGCGTCTCCTACACACAGCAGACAAAAAACCCGCATATAGCGAATACCTAATTCCAGGCCACAGAACTCTTGGAAACAGCTTTTCTCTACATTCAACATACAGAACTCTTGGAAACCGCATCTCTCTAGACCAAAGTTACAGAACTCTTATAAGCTGCGTCTGATACACTCAGCATACAGAAAACCCGCGTATAGTGAATACCTAATTCAAGGCCACAGAACTCTTGGAAACAGCTTTTCTCTACATTCAACATACAAAACTCTTGGAAACCGCATCTCTCCAGACCAATGTTACAGAACTCCCGTAAGCTGCGTCTCCTACACACAGCAGACAGAAAACCCGCATATAGCGAATGCCTGTTTCAAGGCCAAAGAACTCTTGGAAACAGCTTTTCTCTACATTCAACATACAAAACTCTTGGAAACCGCATCTCCCTAGACCAATGTTACAGAACTCCCAAAGCTGCGTATGCTGCACTCAGCATACAGTATTCCCATATAGAGCATATGCCCACTCTCAAACTACAGAACTCTTGGAAACAGCTTCTCTCTACATTCAACATACAAAACTCTTGGAAACCGCATCTCTCTAGACCAAGGTTACAGAACTCCCATAAGCTGCGTCTCCTACACACAGCATAAGGAAAACCCGCATATAGCGAATAACTATGCCCAGGCTACCGAAATCGCAGAAACAGCTTCTCTCTACATTCAACATACGGAACTCCTGGATACTGTATGTCTCTACACTTAGGTCGTGCAACTCCCTTAAGCTGCGTCTCCTACACAGAGCATACGGAAAACCCGCATATAGTGAATATCTATGCCCAGGCTACCAAAATATTAGAAACAGCTTCTCATTACATTCAACATATGGAACTTATGGAAACTGTATGTCTCTACACTTAGGTTACGGAACTCCCGTAAGCTGCATCTCCTACACACAGCATACAGAAAACACGGAAATAGCGCATGCCTAATTCCAGGCCACAGAACTCTTGGAAACAGCTTCTCTCTCTATTCAACATACAAAACTTTTGGAAACTGCATCTCTCTAGACCAATGTTACAGAACTCCCATAAGCTGCGTCTCCTACACACAGCAGACAGAAAACCCGCATATAGCGAATACCTAATTCCTGGCTACAGAAATCCAGTAAACAGCTTCTCCCTACACCCTGATACAGAACTTCGGTAAACTGTGTCTCTCTAATTCTCGGTTACAGAACTCCCATGAGCTGCGTAAGCTGCACTCACGCTACAGGATTCCATGTACAGCGTATGCCTAGTCTCAGAATACAGAACTCGTGGCAACAGCTTCTCTCAACATTCAACATACATAACTATTGGAAACTGCATCTGTATACACAAAGCTTACAGAACTCACAAAAGCTGCATCTGTTACACAGCATACAGAATATCCGCAAATAGTGAATGCCTAATTCCAGGCCAGAGAACACTTGGAAACAGCTTCTCTCTACATTCAATATACAAATCTCTTGGAAACTGTATCTCTCTAGACCAATGTTACAGAACTCCCGTGAGCTGCGTCTCCTACACACAGCAGACAAAAAACCCGCATATAGCGAATGCCTAATTCCAGGCTACAGAAATCCAGTAAACAGCTTCTCCCTACACCCTGATACAGAACTTCGGTAAACTGTGTCTCTCTAATTCTAGGTTACAGAACTCCCATAAGCTGCGTCGGCTGCACTCAGGCTAAAGGAATCCCATATACAGCATATGCCTACACTCAGAATACAGAACTCGTGGAAACAGCTTCTCTCAACATTCAACATACAGAACTATTGGAAACTGCATCTGTATACACAAAGCTTACAGAACTCATGAAAGCTGCATCTGCTACACAGCATACAGAATATCCGCGAATAGCGAATGCCTAATTCCAGGCCACAGAACACTTGGAAACAGCTTCTCTCTACATTCAATATACAAATCTCTTGGAAACTGCATCTCTCTAGACCAATGTTACAGAACTCCCTTAAGCTGCATCTCGTACACACAGCAGACAAAAAACCCGCATATAGCGAATGCCTAATTCCAGGCCACAGAACTCTTGGAAGCAGCTTTTCTCTACATTCAACATACAAAACTCTTGGAAACTGCATCTCTCTAGACCAAGGTTACAGAACTCCCATAAGCTGCGTCTGCTGCACTCAGGCTACAGGATTCCCATATAGAGCATATGCCTACTCTCAGACTACAGAACTCTTGGAAACAGCTTCTCTCTACATTCAATATACTAATCTCTTGGAAACTGCATCTCTCTAGACCAATGTTACAGAACTCCCATAAGCTGCGTCTGATACACTCAGCATACAGAAAACCCGCATATAGTGAATACCTGCTCATAGGCTACAGAACATTTGGAAACAGCTTCTCTCTACATTCAACATACAAAACTCTTGGAAACCGCATCTCTCTAGACCAATGTTACAGAACTCCCATAAGCTGCGTCTGCTACACTCAGGCTATAGGAATCCCATATAGAGCGTATGCCTACTCTCAGACTACAGAAATTTGGAAACAGCTTCTGTCTATATTCAACATACAAAACTCTTGGAAACTGCATCTCTCTAGACCAATGTTACAGAACTCCCATAAGCTGCGTCTCCTACACACAGCATAAGAAAAACCCGCATATAGTGAATAACTATGCCCAGGCTACCGAAATCGCAGAAACAGCTTCTCTCTACATTCAACCTACGGAACTCCTGGATACTGTATGTCTCTACACTTAGGTTCTTCAAATCCCTTAGGCTGCGTCTCCTACACAGAGCATACGGAACGCTCGCATATAGCGAATATCTATGCCCAGGCTACCAAAATATTAGAAACAGCTTCTCATTACATTCAACATATGGAACTTATGGATACTGTATGTCTCTACACTTAGGTTACGGAACTCCCGTAAGGTGCATCTCCTACACACAGCATACAGAAAACACGGAAATAGCGCATGCCTAATTCCAGGCCTCAGAACTCTTGGAAACAGCTTCTCTCTACATTCAACATACACAACTCTTGGAAACTGCATCTCTCCAGACCAATGTTACAGAACTCCCATAAGCTGCGTCTCCTACACACAGCAGACTGAAAACCCGCATATAGCGCATGCCTAATTCCAGGCTACAGAAATCCAGTAAACAGCTTCTCACTACACCCAGATACAGAACTTCGGTAAACTGTGTCTCTCTAATTCTAGGTTACAGAAATCCCATAAGGTGCGTCGGCTGCACTCAGGCTACAGGAGTCCCATATACAGCATATGCCTACTCTCAGAATACAGAACTCGTGGAAACAGCTTCTCTCAACATTCAACATACAGAACTATTGGAAACTGCATCTGTATACACAAAGCATACAGAACACACGAAAGCTGCATCTGCTACACAGCATACAGAATATCCGCAAATAGTGAATGGCTAATTCCAGCCCACAGCACACTTGGAAACAGCTTCTCTCTACATTCAATATACAAATCTCTTGGAAACTGCATCTCTCTAGACTAATGTTACAGAACTCCCGTAAGCTGCGTCTCCTACACACAGCAGACAAAAAACCCGCATAGAGCGAATGCCTAATTCCAGGCCACAGAACTCTTGGAAACAGCTTCTCTCTACATTCAACATACAAAACTCTTGGAAACCGCATCTCTCTAGACCAATGTTACAGAACTCCCATAAGCTGTGTCTGCTGCACTCAGGCTACAGGATTCCCATATAGAGCATATGGCTACTCTCAGACTCCAGAACTCTTGGAAACAGCTTCTCTCTACATTCAATATACAAATCTCTTGGAAACTGCATCTCTCTAGACCAATGTTACAGAACTACCGTGAACTGCGTCTCCTACACACAGCAGACAAAAAACCCGCATATAGCGAATACCTAATTCCAGGCCACAGAACTCTTGGAAACAGCTTTTCTCTACATTCAACATACAGAACTCTTGGAAACCGCATCTCTCTAGACCAAAGTTACAGAACTCCCATAAGCTGCGTCTGATACACTCAGCATACCGAAAACCCGCGTATAGTGAATACCTAATTCAAGGCCACAGAACTCTTGGAAACAGCTTTTCTCTACATTCAACATACAAAACTCTTGGAAACCGCATCTCTCCAGACCAATGTTACAGAACTCCCGTAAGCTGCGTCTCCTACACACAGCAGACAGAAAACCCGCATATAGCGAATGCCTAATTCAAGGCCAAAGAACTCTTGGAAACAGCTTTTCTCTACATTCAACATACAAAACTCTTGGAAACCGCATCTCCCTAGACCAATGTTACAGAACTCCCAAAGCTGCGTATGCTGCACTCAGCATACAGGATTCCCATATAGAGCATATGCCCACTCTCAAACTACAGAACTCTTGGAAACAGCTTCTCTCTACATTCAACATACAAAGCTCTTGGAAACCGCATCTCTCTAGACCAATGTTACAGAACTCCCCATAAGCTGCGTCTGCTACACTCAGGCTATAGGAATCCCATATAGAGCATATGCCTACTCTCAGACTACAGAACTTTGGAAACAGCTTCTGTCTACATTCAACATACAAAACTCTTGGAAACTGCATCTCTCTAGACCAATGTTACAGAACTCCCATAAGCTGCATCTCCTACACACAGCATAAGGAAAACCCGCATATAGCGAATAACTATGCCCAGGCTACCGAAATCGCAGAAACAGCTTCTCTCTACATTCAACCTACGGAACTCCTGGATACTGTATGTCTCTACACTTAGGTTCTTCAAATCCCTTAGGCTGCGTCTCCTACACAGAGCATACGTAACGATCGCATATAGCGAATATCTATGCCCAGGCTACCAAAATATTAGAAACAGCTTCTCATTACATTCAACATATGGAACTTATGGATACTGTATGTCTCTACACTTAGGTTACGGAACTCCCGTAAGGTGCATCTCCTACACACAGCATACAGAAAACACGGAAATAGCGCATGCCTAATTCCAGAACACAGAACTCTTGGAAACAGCTTCTCTCTACATTCAACATACAAAAATCTTGCAAACCGCATCTCTCTAGACCAATGTTACTGAACTCCCATAAGCTGCGTCTGCTGCACTCAGGATACAGGATTCCCATATAGAGCATATGCCTACTCTCAGACTACAGAACTCTTGGAAACAGCTTCTCTCTACATTCAATATACAAATCTCTTGAAAACTGCATTTCTCTAGACCAATGTTACAGAACTCCCGTAAGCTGTGTCTCCTACACACAGCAGACAAAAAACCCGCATATAGCGAATGCCTAATTCCAGGCCACAGAACTCTTGGAAGCAGCTTCTCTCTACATTCAACATACAAAACTCTTGGAAACCGCATCTTTCTAGACCAATGTTACAGAACTCCTATAAGCTGCGTCTGCTACACTCAGGCTACAGGATTCCCATATAGAGCATATGCCTACTCTCAGACTACAGAACTCTTGGAAACAGCTTCTCTCTACATTCAACATACACAACTATTGGAAACTGAATCTCTCCAGACCAATGTTACAGAACTCCCATAAGCTGCGTCTCCTACACCCAGCAGACAAAAAACCCGCATATAGCGAATGCCTAATTCCAGGCCACAGAACTCTTGGAAACAGCTTTTCTCTACATTCAACATACAAAACTCTTGGAAACCGCATCTCTCTAGACCAATGTTACAAAACTCCTATAAGCTGTGTCTGCTACACTCATGCTACAGGAATCCCATATAGAGCGTATGCCTACTCTCAGACTACAGAACTCTTGGAAACAGCTTCTGTCTACATTCAACATACAAAACTCTTGGAAACTGCATCTCTCTAGACCAAGGTTATAGAACTCCCATAAGCTGCGTCTCCTACACACAGCATAAGGAAAACCCGCATATAGCAAATAACTATGCCCAGGCTACCGAAATCGCAGAAACAGCTTCTCTCTACATTCAACATACGGAACTCCTGGATACTGTATGTCTCTACACTTAGGTTACGGAACTCCCGTAAGCTGCATCTCCTACACACAGCATACAGAAAACACCGAAATAACGCATGCCTAATTCCAGGCCACAGAACTCTTGGAAACAGCTTCTCTCTACATTCAACATACACAACTCTTGGAAACTGCATCTCTCCAGACCAATGTTACAGAACTCCCATAAGCTGCGTCTGCTACACACAGCAGACAGAAAACCCGCATATAGCGAATGCCTAATTCCAGGCTACAGAAATCCAGTAAACAGCTTCTCCCTACACCCAGATACAGAACTTCGGTAAACTGTGTCTCTCTAATTCTAGGTTACAGAACTCCCATAACCTGCGTCGGCTGCACTCAGGCTACAGGAGTCCCATATACAGCGTATGCCTGCTCTCAGAATACAGAACTCGTGGAAACAGCTTCTTTCAACATTCAAAATACAGAATTATTGGAAACTGCATCTGTATACACAAAGCTTACAGAACTCATGAAAGCTGCATCTCCTACACAGCATACAGAATATCCACAAATAGCGAATGCCTAATTCCAGGCCACAGAAATCTTGGAAACAGCTTCTCTCTACATTCAATATACAAATCTCTTGGAAACTGCATCTCTCTAGACCAATGTTACAGAACTCCCTTAAGCTGCATCTCGTACACACAGCAGACAAAAAACCCGCATATAGCGAATGCCTAATTCCAGGCCACAGAACTCTTGGAAGCAGCTTTTCTCTACATTCAACATACAAAACTCTTGGAAACTGCATCTCTCTAGACCAAGGTTACAGAACTCCCATAAGCTGCGTCTGCTGCACTCAGGCTACAGGATTCCCATATAGAGCATATGCCTACTCTCAGACTACAGAACTCTTGGAAACAGCTTCTCTCTACATTCAATATACTAATCTCTTGGAAACTGCATCTCTCTAGACCAATGTTACAGAACTCCCATAAGCTGCGTCTGATACACTCAGCATACAGAAAACCCGCATATAGTGAATACCTGCTCATAGGCTACAGAACTCTTGGAAACAGCTTCTCTCTACATTCAACATACAAAACTCTTGGAAACCGCATCTCTCTAGACCAATGTTACAGAACTCCCATAAGCTGCGTCTGCTACACTCAGGCTACAGGAATCCCATATAGAGCGTATGCCTACTCTCAGACTATAGAACTTTGGAAACACCTTCTCTCTACATTCAACATATTAAACTCTTGGAAACTGCATCTCTCTAGACCAATGTTACAGAACTCCCGTAAGCTGCGTCTCCTACACACAGCAGACAAAAAACCCGCATATAGCGAATGCCTAATTCAAGGCCAAAAACACTTGTAAACAGTTTTACTCTACATTCAACATACAAATCTATTGGAAACTACATCTCTCTAGACCAATGTTACAGAACTCCCATAAGCTGCGTCTGCTACACTCAGGCTATAGGAATCCCATATAGAGCGTATGCCTACTCTCAGACTACAGAACTCTTGGAAACAGCTTCTCTCTACATTCAACATACAAAACTGTTTGAAACTGCATCTCCCTAGACCAAGGTTACAGAACTCCGATAAGCTGCGTCTCCGACACACAGCATAAGGAAAACCCGCATATAGCGAATAACTATGCCCAGGCTACCGAAATCGCAGAAACAGCTTCTCTCTACATTCAACATACGGAACTCCTGGATACTGTATGTCTCTACACTTAGGTTACGGAAATCCCATAAGCTGCATCTCCTACACACAGCATACAGAAAACACCGAAATAATGCATGCCTAATTCCAGGCCACAGAACACTTGGAAACTGCTTCTCCCTACATTCAACATACAAAACTCTTGGAAACTGCATCTCTCCAGACCACTGTTACAGAACTCCCATAAGCTGCGTCTCCTACACACAGCAGACAAAAAACCCGCATATAGCGAATGCCTAATTCCAGGCTACAGAAATCCAGTAAACAGCTTCTCCCTACACCCTGATACAGAACTTCGGTAAACTGTGTCTCTCTAATTCTAGGTTACAGAACTCCCATAAGCTGCGTCGGCTGCACTCAGGCTAAAGGAATCCCATATACAGTGTATGCCTACACTCAGAATACAGAACTCGTGGAAACAGCTTCTCTCAACATTCAACATACAGAATTATTGGAAACTGCATCTGTATACACAAAGCTTACAGAACTCATGAAAGCTGCATCTGCTACACAGCATACAGAATATCCGCAAATAGCGAATGCCTAATTCCAGGCCACAGAACACTTGGAAACAGCTTCTCTCTACATTCAATATACAAATCTCTTGGAAACTGCATCTATCTAGACCAATGTTACAGAACTCTCGTAAGCTGCGTCTCCTACACACAGCAGACAAAAAACCCGCATATAGCGAATGCCTAATTCCAGGCCAAGAACTCTTGGAAACAGCTTTTCTCTACATTCAACATACAAAACTCTTGGAAACCGCATCTCTCCAGACCAATGTTACAGAACTCCCATAAGCTGCGTCTGCTGCACTCACGCTACAGGAATCCCATATAGAGTGTATGCCTACTCTCAGAATACAGAACTCATGGAAACAGCTTCTCTCAACATTCAACATACAGAATTATTGGAAACTGCATCTGTATACACAAAGCTTACAGAACTCACGAAAGTTGCATCTGCTACACAGCATACAGAATATCCGCAAATAGTGAATGTCTAATTCCAGGCCACAGAACTCTTGGAAACAGCTTCTCTCTACATTCAACATACAAAACTCTTGCAAACCGCATGTCTCTAGACCAAGGTTACAGAACTCCCATAAGCTGCGTCTCCTACACAGAGCATAAGGAAAACCCCCATATAGTGAATGCCTAATTCCAGGCTACAGAAATCCAGTAAACAGCTTCTCCCTACACCCTGATACAGAACTTCGGTAAACTGTGTCTCTCTAATTCTAGGTTACAGAACTCCCATAAGCTGCGTCGGCTGCACTCAGGCTAAAGGAATCCCATATACAGCATATGCCTACACTCAGAATACAGAACTCGTGGAAACAGCTTCTCTCAACATTCAACATACAGAACTATTGGAAACTGCATCTGTATACACAAAGCTTACAGAACTCATGAAAGCTGCATCTGCTACACAGCATACAGAATATCCGCGAATAGCGAATGCCTAATTCCAGGCCACAGAACACTTGGAAACAGCTTCTCTCTACATTCAATATACAAATCTCTTGGAAACTGCATCTCTCTAGACCAATGTTACAGAACTCCCTTAAGCTGCATCTCGTACACACAGCAGACAAAAAACCCGCATATAGCGAATGCCTAATTCCAGGCCACAGAACTCTTGGAAGCAGCTTTTCTCTACATTCAACATACAAAACTCTTGGAAACTGCATCTCTCTAGACCAAGGTTACAGAACTCCCATAAGCTGCGTCTGCTGCACTCAGGCTACAGGATTCCCATATAGAGCATATGCCTACTCTCAGACTACAGAACTCTTGGAAACAGCTTCTCTCTACATTCAATATACTAATCTCTTGGAAACTGCATCTCTCTAGACCAATGTTACAGAACTCCCATAAGCTGCGTCTGATACACTCAGCATACAGAAAACCCGCATATAGTGAATACCTGCTCATAGGCTACAGAACATTTGGAAACAGCTTCTCTCTACATTCAACATACAAAACTCTTGGAAACCGCATCTCTCTAGACCAATGTTACAGAACTCCCATAAGCTGCGTCTGCTACACTCAGGCTATAGGAATCCCATATAGAGCGTATGCCTACTCTCAGACTACAGAACTTTGGAAACAGCTTCTGTCTACATTCAACATACAAAACTCTTGGAAACTGCATCTCTCTAGACCAATGTTACAGAACTCCCATAAGCTGCGTCTCCTACACACAGCATAAGAAAAACCCGCATATAGTGAATAACTATGCCCAGGCTACCGAAATCGCAGAAACAGCTTCTCTCTACATTCAACCTACGGAACTCCTGGATACTGTATGTCTCTACACTTAGGTTCTTCAAATCCCTTAGGCTGCGTCTCCTACACAGAGCATACGGAACGCTCGCATATAGCGAATATCTATGCCCAGGCTACCAAAATATTAGAAACAGCTTCTCATTACATTCAACATATGGAACTTATGGATACTGTATGTCTCTACACTTAGGTTACGGAACTCCCGTAAGGTGCATCTCCTACACACAGCATACAGAAAACACGGAAATAGCGCACGCCTAATTCCAGGCCTCAGAACTCTTGGAAACAGCTTCTCTCTACATTCAACATACACAACTCTTGGAAACTGCATCTCTCCAGACCAATGTTACAGAACTCCCATAAGCTGCGTCTCCTACACACAGCAGACTGAAAACCCGCATATAGCGAATGCCTAATTCCAGGCTACAGAAATCCAGTAAACTGCTTCTCACTACACCCAGATACAGAACTTCGGTAAACTGTGTCTCTCTAATTCTAGGTTACAGAAATCCCATAAGGTGCGTCGGCTGCACTCAGGCTACAGGAGTCCCATATACAGCATATGCCTACTCTCAGAATACAGAACTCGTGGAAACAGCTTCTCTCAACATTCAACATACAGAACTATTGGAAACTGCATCTGTATACACAAAGCATACAGAACACACGAAAGCTGCATCTGCTACACAGCATACAGAATATCCGCAAATAGTGAATGGCTAATTCCAGCCCACAGCACACTTGGAAACAGCTTCTCTCTACATTCAATATACAAATCTCTTGGAAACTGCATCTCTCTAGACTAATGTTACAGAACTCCCGTAAGCTACGTCTCCTACACACAGCAGACAAAAAACCCGCATAGAGCGAATGCCTAATTCAAGGCCACAGAACTCTTGGAAACAGCTTCTCTCTACATTCAACATACAAAACTCTTGGAAACCGCATCTCTCTAGACCAATGTTACAGAACTCCCATAAGCTGTGTCTGCTGCACTCAGGCTACAGGATTCCCATATAGAGCATATGGCTACTCTCAGACTACAGAACTCTTGGAAACAGCTTCTCTCTACATTCAATATACAAATCTCTTGGAAACTGCATCTCTCTAGACCAATGTTACAGAACTACCGTGAACTGCGTCTCCTACACACAGCAGACAAAAAACCCGCATATAGCGAATACCTAATTCCAGGCCACAGAACTCTTGGAAACAGCTTTTCTCTACATTCAACATACAGAACTCTTGGAAACCGCATCTCTCTAGACCAAAGTTACAGAACTCTTATAAGCTGCGTCTGATACACTCAGCATACAGAAAACCCGCGTATAGTGAATACCTAATTCAAGGCCACAGAACTCTTGGAAACAGCTTTTCTCTACATTCAACATACAAAACTCTTGGAAACCGCATCTCTCCAGACCAATGTTACAGAACTCCCGTAAGCTGCGTCTCCTACACACAGCAGACAGAAAACCCGCATATAGCGAATGCCTGTTTCAAGGCCAAAGAACTCTTGGAAACAGCTTTTCTCTACATTCAACATACAAAACTCTTGGAAACCGCATCTCCCTAGACCAATGTTACAGAACTCCCAAAGCTGCGTATGCTGCACTCAGCATACAGTATTCCCATATAGAGCATATGCCCACTCTCAAACTACAGAACTCTTGGAAACAGCTTCTCTCTACATTCAACATACAAAACTCTTGGAAACCGCATCTCTCTAGACCAAGGTTACAGAACTCCCATAAGCTGCGTCTCCTACACACAGCATAAGGAAAACCCGCATATAGCGAATAACTATGCCCAGGCTACCGAAATCGCAGAAACAGCTTCTCTCTACATTCAACATACGGAACTCCTGGATACTGTATGTCTCTACACTTAGGTCGTGCAACTCCCTTAAGCTGCGTCTCCTACACAGAGCATACGGAAAACCCGCATATAGTGAATATCTATGCCCAGGCTACCAAAATATTAGAAACAGCTTCTCATTACATTCAACATATGGAACTTATGGAAACTGTATGTCTCTACACTTAGGTTACGGAACTCCCGTAAGCTGCATCTCCTACACACAGCATACAGAAAACACGGAAATAGCGCATGCCTAATTCCAGGCCACAGAACTCTTGGAAACAGCTTCTCTCTATATTCAACATACAAAACTTTTGGAAACTGCATCTCTCTAGACCAATGTTACAGAACTCCCATAAGCTGCGTCTCCTACACACAGCAGACAGAAAACCCGCATATAGCGAATACCTAATTCCTGGCTACAGAAATCCAGTAAACAGCTTCTCCCTACACCCTGATACAGAACTTCGGTAAACTGTGTCTCTCTAATTCTCGGTTACAGAACTCCCATGAGCTGCGTAAGCTGCACTCACGCTACAGGATTCCATGTACAGCGTATGCCTAGTCTCAGAATACAGAACTCGTGGCAACAGCTTCTCTCAACATTCAACATACATAACTATTGGAAACTGCATCTGTATACACAAAGCTTACAGAACTCACAAAAGCTGCATCTATTACACAGCATACAGAATATCCGCAAATAGTGAATGCCTAATTCCAGGCCAGAGAACACTTGGAAACAGCTTCTCTCTACATTCAATATACAAATCTCTTGGAAACTGTATCTCTCTAGACCAATGTTACAGAACTCCCGTGAGCTGCGTCTCCTACACACAGCAGACAAAAAACCCGCATATAGCGAATGCCTAATTCCAGGCTACAGAAATCCAGTAAACAGCTTCTCCCTACACCCTGATACAGAACTTCGGTAAACTGTGTCTCTCTAATTCTAGGTTACAGAACTCCCATAAGCTGCGTCGGCTGCACTCAGGCTAAAGGAATCCCATATACAGCATATGCCTACACTCAGAATACAGAACTCGTGGATACAGCTTCTCTCAACATTCAACATACAGAACTATTGGAAACTGCATCTGTATACACAAAGCTTACAGAACTCATGAAAGCTGCATCTGCTACACAGCATACAGAATATCCGCAAATAGCGAATGCCTAATTCCAGGCCACAGAACACTTGGAAACAGCTTCTCTCTACATTCAATATACAAATCTCTTGGAAACTGCATCTCTCTAGACCAATGTTACAGAACTCCCTTAAGCTGCATCTCGTACACACAGCAGACAAAAAACCCGCATATAGCGAATGCCTAATTCCAGGCCACAGAACTCTTGGAAGCAGCTTTTCTCTACATTCAACATACAAAACTCTTGGAAACTGCATCTCTCTAGACCAAGGTTACAGAACTCCCATAAGCTGCGTCTGCTGCACTCAGGCTACAGGATTCCCATATAGAGCATATGCCTACTCTCAGACTACAGAACTCTTGGAAACAGCTTCTCTCTACATTCAATATACTAATCTCTTGGAAACTGCATCTCTCTAGACCAATGTTACAGAACTCCCATAAGCTGCGTCTGATACACTCAGCATACAGAAAACCCGCATATAGTGAATACCTGCTCATAGGCTACAGAACATTTGGAAACAGCTTCTCTCTACATTCAACATACAAAACTCTTGGAAACCGCATCTCTCTAGACCAATGTTACAGAACTCCCATAAGCTGCGTCTGCTACACTCAGGCTATAGGAATCCCATATAGAGCGTATGCCTACTCTCAGACTACAGAAATTTGGAAACAGCTTCTGTCTACATTCAACATACAAAACTCTTGGAAACTGCATCTCTCTAGACCAATGTTACAGAACTCCCATAAGCTGCGTCTCCTACACACAGCATAAGAAAAACCCGCATATAGTGAATAACTATGCCCAGGCTACCGAAATCGCAGAAACAGCTTCTCTCTACATTCAACCTACGGAACTCCTGGATACTGTATGTCTCTACACTTAGGTTCTTCAAATCCCTTAGGCTGCGTCTCCTACACAGAGCATACGGAACGCTCGCATATAGCGAATATCTATGCCCAGGCTACCAAAATATTAGAAACAGCTTCTCATTACATTCAACATATGGAACTTATGGATACTGTATGTCTCTACACTTAGGTTACGGAACTCCCGTAAGGTGCATCTCCTACACACAGCATACAGAAAACACGGAAATAGCGCATGCCTAATTCCAGGCCTCAGAACTCTTGGAAACAGCTTCTCTCTACATTCAACATACACAACTCTTGGAAACTGCATCTCTCCAGACCAATGTTACAGAACTCCCATAAGCTGCGTCTCCTACACACAGCAGACTGAAAACCCGCATATAGCGAATGCCTAATTCCAGGCTACAGAAATCCAGTAAACAGCTTCTCACTACACCCAGATACAGAACTTCGGTAAACTGTGTCTCTCTAATTCTAGGTTACAGAAATCCCATAAGGTGCGTCGGCTGCACTCAGGCTACAGGAGTCCCATATACAGCATATGCCTACTCTCAGAATACAGAACTCGTGGAAACAGCTTCTCTCAACATTCAACATACAGAACTATTGGAAACTGCATCTGTATACACAAAGCATACAGAACACACGAAAGCTGCATCTGCTACACAGCATACAGAATATCCGCAAATAGTGAATGGCTAATTCCAGCCCACAGCACACTTGGAAACAGCTTCTCTCTACATTCAATATACAAATCTCTTGGAAACTGCATCTCTCTAGACTAATGTTACAGAACTCCCGTAAGCTGCGTCTCCTACACACAGCAGACAAAAAACCCGCATAGAGCGAATGCCTAATTCCAGGCCACAGAACTCTTGGAAACAGCTTCTCTCTACATTCAACATACAAAACTCTTGGAAACCGCATCTCTCTAGACCAATGTTACAGAACTCCCATAAGCTGCGTCTGCTGCACTCAGGCTACAGGATTCCCATATAGAGCATATGGCTACTCTCAGACTCCAGAACTCTTGGAAACAGCTTCTCTCTACATTCAATATACAAATCTCTTGGAAACTGCATCTCTCTAGACCAATGTTACAGAACTACCGTGAACTGCGTCTCCTACACACAGCAGACAAAAAACCCGCATATAGCGAATACCTAATTCCAGGCCACAGAACTCTTGGAAACAGCTTTTCTCTACATTCAACATACAGAACTCTTGGAAACCGCATCTCTCTAGACCAAAGTTACAGAACTCCCATAAGCTGCGTCTGATACACTCAGCATACCGAAAACCTGCGTATAGTGAATACCTAATTCAAGGCCACAGAACTCTTGGAAACAGCTTTTCTCTACATTCAACATACAAAACTCTTGGAAACCGCATCTCTCCAGACCAATGTTACAGAACTCCCGTAAGCTGCGTCTCCTACACACAGCAGACAGAAAACCCGCATATAGCGAATGCCTAATTCAAGGCCAAAGAACTCTTGGAAACAGCTTTTCTCTACATTCAACATACAAAACTCTTGGAAACCGCATCTCCCTAGACCAATGTTACAGAACTCCCAAAGCTGCGTATGCTGCACTCAGCATACAGGATTCCCATATAGAGCATATGCCCACTCTCAAACTACAGAACTCTTGGAAACAGCTTCTCTCTACATTCAACATACAAAGCTCTTGGAAACCGCATCTCTCTAGACCAAGGTTACAGAACTCCCATAAGCTGCGTCTCCTACACACAGCATAAGGAAAACCCGCATATAGCGAATAACTATGCCCAGGCTACCGAAATCGCAGAAACAGCTTCTCTCTACATTCAACATACGGAACTCCTGGATACTGTATGTCTCTACACTTAGGTCGTGCAACTCCCTTAAGCTGCGTCTCCTACACAGAGCATACGGAAAACCCGCATATAGCGAATATCTATGCCCAGGCTACCAAAATATTAGAAACAGCTTCTCATTACATTCAACATATGGAACTTATGGAAACTGTATGTCTCTACACTTAGGTTACGGAACTCCCGTAAGCTGCATCTCCTACACACAGCATACAGAAAACACGGAAATAGCGCATGCCTAATTCCAGGCCACAGAACTCTTGGAAACAGCTTCTCTCTATATTCAACATACAAAACTTTTGGAAAGTGCATCTCTCTAGACCAATGTTACAGAACTCCCATAAGCTGCGTCTCCTACACACAGCAGACTGAAAACCCGCATATAGCGAATACCTAATTCCTGGCTACAGAAATCCAGTAAACAGCTTCTCCCTACACCCTGATACAGAACTTCGGTAAACTGTGTCTCTCTAATTCTAGGTTACAGAACTCCCATGAGCTGCGTCAGCTGCACTCACGCTACAGGATTCCATGTACAGCGTATGCCTAGTCTCAGAATACAGAACTCGTGGCAACAGCTTCTCTCAACATTCAACATACATAACTATTGGAAACTGCATCTGTATACACAAAGCTTACAGAACTCACAAAAGCTGCATCTATTACACAGCATACAGAATATCCGCAAATAGTGAATGCCTAATTCCAGGCCAGAGAACACTTGGAAACAGCTTCTCTCTACATTCAATATACAAATCTCTTGGAAACTGTATCTCTCTAGACCAATGTTACAGAACTCCCGTGAGCTGCGTCTCCTACACACAGCAGACAAAAAACCCGCATATAGCGAATGCCTAATTCCAGGCTACAGAAATCCAGTAAACAGCTTCTCCCTACACCCAGATACAGAACTTCGGTAAACTGTGTCTCTCTAATTCTAGGTTACAGAACTCCCATAAGCTGCGTCGGCTGCACTCAGGCTACAGGAGTCCCATATACAGCGTATGCCTTCTCTCAGAATACAGAACTCGTGGAAACAGCTTCTCTCAACATTCAACATAGAGAATTATTGGAAACTGCATCTGTATACACAAAGCTTACAGAACTCATGAAAGCTGCATTTACTACACAGCATACAGAATATCCACAAATAGCGAATGCCTAATTCCAGGCCACAGAACTCTTGGAAACAGCTTCTCTATACATTCAATATACAAATCTCTTGGAAACTGCATCTCTCTAGACCAATGTTACAGAACTCCCGTAAGCTGCATCTCCTACACACAGCAGACAAAAAACCCGCATATAGCGAATGCCTAATTCCAGGCCAAGAACTCTTGGAAGCAGCTTTTCTCTACATTCAACATACAAAACTCTTGGAAACTGCATCTCTCTAGACCAAGGTTACAGAACTCCCATAAGCTGCGTCTGCTGCACTCAGGCTACAGGATTCCCATATAGAGCATATGCCTACTCTCAGACTACAGAACTCTTGGAAACAGCTTCTCTCTACATTCAATATACTAATATCTTGGAAACTGCATCTCTCTAGACCAATGTTACAGAACTCCCATAAGCTGCGTCTGATACACTCAGCATACAGAAAACCCGCATATAGTGAATACCTGCTCATAGGCTACAGAACTCTTGGAAACAGCTTCTCTCTACATTCAACATACAAAACTCTTGGAAACCGCATCTCTCTAGACCAATGTTACAGAACTCCCATAAGCTGCGTCTGCTACACTCAGGCTATAGGAATCCCATATAGAGCGTATGCCTACTCTCAGACTACAGAACTTTGGAAACATCTTCTGTCTACATTCAACATACAAAACTCTTGGAAACTGCATCTCTCTAGACCAATGTTACAGAACTCCCGTAAGCTGCGTCTCCTACACACAGCAGACAAAAAACCCGCATATAGCGAATGCCTAATTCAAGGCCAAAAACACTTGTAAACAGTTTTACTCTACATTAACATACAAAACTCTTGGAAACTGCATCTCTCTAGACCAATGTTACAGAACTCCCATAAGCTGCGTCTGCTACACTCAGGCTATAGGAATCCCATATAGAGCGTATGCCTACTCTCAGACTACAGAACTCTTGGAAACAGCTTCTGTCTACATTCAACATACAAAACTCTTGGAAACTGCATCTCTCTAGACCAATGTTACAGAACTCCCATAAGCTGCGTCTCCTACACACAGCATAAGGAAAACCCGCATATAGCGAATAACTATGCCCAGGCTACCGAAATCGCAGAAACAGCTTCTCTCTACATTCAACCTACGGAACTCCTGGATACTGTATGTCTCTACACTTAGGTTCTTCAAATCCCTTAGGCTGCGTCTCCTACACAGAGCATACGGAACGCTCGCATATAGAGAATATCTATGCCCAGGCTACCAAAATATTAGAAACAGCTTCTCATTACATTCAACATATGGAACTTATGGATACTGTATGTCTCTACACTTAGGTTACGGAACTCCCGTAAGGTGCATCTCCTACACACAGCATACAGAAAACACGGAAATAGCGCATGCCTAATTCCAGGCCACAGAACTCTTGGAAACAGCTTCTCTCTACATTCAACATACAAAAATCTTGCAAACCGCATCTCTCTAGACCAATGTTACTGAACTCCCATAAGCTGCGTCTGCTGCACTCAGGATACAGGATTCCCATATAGAGCATATGCCTACTCTCAGACTACAGAACTCTTGGAAACAGCTTCTCTCTACATTCAATATACAAATCTCTTGGAAACTGCATTTCTCTAGACCAATGTTACAGAACTCCCGTAAGCTGCGTCTCCTACACACAGCAGACAAAAAACCCGCATGTAGCGAATGCCTAATTCCAGGCCACAGAACTCTTGGAAGCAGCTTCTCTCTACATTCAACATACAAAACTCTTGGAAACCGCATCTCTCTAGACCAATGTTACAGAACTCCTATAAGCTGCGTCTGCTACACTCAGGCTACAGGATTCCCATATAGAGCATATGCCTACTCTCAGACTACAGAACTCTTGGAAACAGCTTCTCTCTACATTCAACATACACAACTATTGGAAACTGAATCTCTCCAGACCAATGTTACAGAACTCCCATAAGCTGCGTCTCCTACACCCAGCAGACAAAAAACCCGCATATAGCGAATGCCTAATTCCAGGCCACAGGACTCTTGGAAACAGCTTTTCTCTACATTCAACATACAAAACTCTTGGAAACCGCATCTCTCTAGACCAATGTTACAAAACTCCTATAAGCTGTGTCTGCTACACTCATGCTACAGGAATCCCATATAGAGCGTATGCCTACTCTCAGACTACAGAACTCTTGGAAACAGCTTCTGTCTACATT
Source organism: Lepus oiostolus (assembly GCA_036325905.1). NCBI lineage: Eukaryota > Metazoa > Chordata > Mammalia > Lagomorpha > Leporidae > Lepus > Lepus oiostolus. Next base: position 135,639,393 of record CM070808.1, read on the forward strand.
CAACATACAAAACTCTTGGAAACTGCATCTCTCTAGACCAAGGTTATAGAACTCCCATAAGCTGCGTCTCCTACACACAGAATAAGGAAAACCCGCATATAGCAAATAACTATGCCCAGGCTACCGAAATCGCAGAAACAGCTTCTCTCTACATTCAACATACGGAACTCCTGGATACTGTATGTCTCTACACTTAGGTTATGGAACTCCCGTAAGCTGCATCTCCTACACACAGCATACAGAAAACACCGAAATAACGCATGCCTAATTCCAGGCCACAGAACTCTTGGAAACAGCTTCTCTCTACATTCAACATACACAACTCTTGGAAACTGCATCTCTCCAGACCAATGTTACAGAACTCCCATAAGCTGCGTCTCCTACACACAGCAGACAGAAAACCCGCATATAGCGAATGCCTAATTCCAGGCTACAGAAATCCAGTAAACAGCTTCTCCCTACACCCAGATACAGAACTTCGGTAAACTGTGTCTCTCTAATTCTAGGTTACAGAACTCCCATAAGCTGCGTCGGCTGCACTCAGGCTACAGGAGTCCCATATACAGCGTATGCCTGCTCTCAGAATACAGAACTCGTGGAAACAGCTTCTCTCAACATTCAACATACAGAATTATTGGAAACTGCATCTGTATACACAAAGCTTACAGAACTCATGAAAGCTGCATCTCCTACACAGCATACAGAATATCCACAAATAGCGAATGCCTAATTCCAGGCCACAGAACTCTTGGAAACAGCTTCTCTATACATTCAATATACAAATCTCTTGGAAACTGCATCTCTCTAGACCAAGATTACAGAACTCCCATAAGCTGCGTCTGATACACTCAGCATACAGAAAACCCGCATATAGTGAATACCTGCTCATAGGCTACAGAACTCTTGGAAACAGCTTCTCTCTACATTCAACATACAAAACTCTTGGAAACCGCATCTCTCTAGACCAATGTTACAGAACTCCCCATAAGCTGCGTCTGCTACACTCAGGCTATAGGAATCCCATATAGAGCGTATGCCTACTCTCAGACTACAGAACTTTGGAAACAGCTTCTGTCTACATTCAACATACAAAACTCTTGGAAACTGCATCTCTCTAGACCAATGTTACAGAACTCCCATAAGCTGCGTCTCCTACACACAGCATAAGGAAAACCCGCATATAGCGAATAACTATGCCCAGGCTACCGAAATCGCAGAAACAGCTTCTCTCTACATTCAACCTACGGAACTCCTGGATACTGTATGTCTCTACACTTAGGTTCTTCAAATCCCTTAGGCTGCGTCTCCTACACAGAGCATACGGAACGCTCGCATATAGTGAATATCTATGCCCAGGTTACCAAAATATTAGAAACAGCTTCTCATTACATTCAACATATGGAACTTATGGATACTGTATGTCTCTACACTTAGGTCACGGAACTCCCGTAAGGTGCATCTCCTACACACAGCATACAGAGAACACGGAAATAGCGCACGCCTAATTCCAGGCCACAGAACTCTTGGAAACAGCTTCTCTCTACATTCAACATACACAACTCTTGGAAACTGCATCTCTCCAGACCAATGTTACAGAACTCCCATAAGCTGCGTCTCCTACACACAGCAGACTGAAAACCCGCATATAGCGAATGCCTAATTCCAGGCTACAGAAATCCAGTAAACAGCTTCTCACTACACCCAGATACAGAACTTCGGTAAACTGTGTCTCTCTAATTCTAGGTTACAGAAATCCCATAAGGTGCGTCGGCTGCACTCAGGCTACAGGAGTCCCATATACAGCATATGCCTACTCTCAGAATACAGAACTCGTGGAAACAGCTTCTCTCAACATTCAACATACAGAACTATTGGAAACTGCATCTGTATACACAAAGCATACAGAACACACGAAAGCTGCATCTGCTACACAGCATACAGAATATCCGCAAATAGTGAATGCCTAATTCCAGGCCACAGAACTCTTGGAAGCAGCTTTTCTCTACATTCAATATACTAATCTCTTGGAAACTGCATCTCTCTAGACCAATGTTACAGAACTCCCATAAGCTGCGTCTGATACACTCAGCATACAGAAAACCCGCATATAGTGAATACCTGCTCATAGGCTACAGAACTCTTGGAAACAGCTTCTCTCTACATTCAACATACAAAACTCTTGGAAACCGCATCTCTCTAGACCAATGTTACAGAACTCCCATAAGCTGCGTCTGCTACACTCAGGCTACAGAAATCCCATATAGAGCGTATGCCTACTCTCAGACTATAGAACTTTGGAAACACCTTCTCTCTACATTCAACATATTAAACTCTTGGAAACTGCATCTCTCTAGACCAATGTTACAGAACTCCCGTAAGCTGCGTCTCCTACACACAGCAGACAAAAAACCTGCATATAGCGAATGCCTAATTCAAGGCCAAAAACACTTGTAAACAGTTTTACTCTACATTCAACATACAAAACTATTGGAAACTGCATCTCTCTAGACCAATGTTACAGAACTCCCATAAGCTGCGTCTGCTACACTCAGGCTATAGGAATCCCATATAGAGCGTATGCCTACTCTCAGACTACAGAACTCTTGGAAACAGCTTCTCTCTACATTCAACATACAAAACTGTTTGAAACTGCATCTCCCTAGACCAAGGTTACAGAACTCCGATAAGCTGCGTCTCCGACACACAGCATAAGGAAAACCCGCATATAGCGAATAACTATGCCCAGGCTACCGAAATCGCAGAAACAGCTTCTCTCTACATTCAACATACGGAACTCCTGGATACTGTATGTCTCTACACTTAGGTTACGGAAATCCCATAAGCTGCATCTCCTACACACAGCATACAGAAAACACCGAAATAATGCATGCCTAATTCCAGGCCACAGAACACTTGGAAACTGCTTCTCCCTACATTCAACATACAAAACTCTTCGAAACTGCATCTCTCCAGACCAATGTTACAGAACTCCCATAAGCTGCGTCGGCTGCACTCAGGCTAAAGGAATCCCATATACAGTGTATGCCTACACTCAGAATACAGAACTCGTGGAAACAGCTTCTCTCAACATTCAACATACAGAATTATTGCAAACTGCATCTGTATACACAAAGCTTACAGAACTCATGAAAGCTGCATCTGCTACACAGCATACAGAATATCCGCAAATAGCGAATGCCTAATTCCAGGCCACAGAACACTTGGAAACAGCTTCTCTCTACATTCAATATACAAATCTCTTGGAAACTGCATCTATCTAGACCAATGTTACAGAACTCTCGTAAGCTGCGTCTCCTACACACAGCAGACAAAAAACCCGCATATAGCGAATGCCTAATTCCAGGCCAAGAACTCTTGGAAGCAGCTTTTCTCTACATTCAACATACAAAACTCTTGGAAACTGCATCTCTCTAGACCAAGGTTACAGAACTCCCATAAGCTGCGTCTGCTGCACTCAGGCTACAGGATTCCCATATAGAGCATATGCCTACTCTCAGACTACAGAACTCTTGGAAACAGCTTCTCTCTACATTCAATATACTAATCTCTTGGAAACTGCATCTCTCTAGACCAATGTTACAGAACTCCCATAAGCTGCGTCTGATACACTCAGCATACAGAAAACCCGCATATAGTGAATACCTGCTCATAGGCTACAGAACTTTTGGAAACAGCTTCTCTCTACATTCAACATACAAAACTCTTGGAAACAGCATCTCTCAAGACCAATGTTACAGAACTCCCATAAGCTGCGTCTGCTGCACTCACGGTACAGGAATCCCATATAGAGTGTATGCCTACTCTCAGAATACAGAACTCATGGAAACAGCTTCTCTCAACATTCAACATACAGAACTATTGGAAACTGCATCTGTATACACAAAGCTTACAGAACTCACGAAAGCTGCATCTGCTACACAGCATACAGAATATCCGCAAATAGTGAATGTCTAATTCCAGGCCACAGAACTCTTGGAAACAGCTTCTCTCTACATTCAACATACAAAACTCTTGCAAACCGCATGTCTCTAGACCAAGGTTACAGAACTCCCATAAGCTGCGTCTCCTACACAGAGCATACGGAAAACCCCCATATAGTGAATGCCTAATTCCAGGCTACAGAAATCCAGTAAACAGCTTCTCCCTACACCCTGATACAGAACTTCGGTAAACTGTGTCTCTCTAATTCTAGGTTACAGAACTCCCATAAGCTGCGTCGGCTGCACTCAGGCTAAAGGAATCCCATATACAGCATATGCCTACACTCAGAATACAGAACTCGTGGAAACAGCTTCTCTCAACATTCAACATACAGAACTATTGGAAACTGCATCTGTATACACAAAGCTTACAGAACTCATGAAAGCTGCATCTGCTACACAGCATACAGAATATCCGCGAATAGCGAATGCCTAATTCCAGGCCACAGAACACTTGGAAACAGCTTCTCTCTACATTCAATATACAAATCTCTTGGAAACTGCATCTCTCTAGACCAATGTTACAGAACTCCCTTAAGCTGCATCTCGTACACACAGCAGACAAAAAACCCGCATATAGCGAATGCCTAATTCCAGGCCACAGAACTCTTGGAAGCAGCTTTTCTCTACATTCAACATACAAAACTCTTGGAAACTGCATCTCTCTAGACCAAGGTTACAGAACTCCCATAAGCTGCGTCTGCTGCACTCAGGCTACAGGATTCCCATATAGAGCATATGCCTACTCTCAGACTACAGAACTCTTGGAAACAGCTTCTCTCTACATTCAATATACTAATCTCTTGGAAACTGCATCTCTCTACACTAATGTTACAGAACTCCCATAAGCTGCGTCTGATACACTCAGCATACAGAAAACCCGCATATAGTGAATACCTGCTCATAGGCTACAGAACATTTGGAAACAGCTTCTCTCTTCATTCAACATACAAAACTCTTGGAAACCGCATCTCTCTAGACCAATGTTACAGAACTCCCATAAGCTGCGTCTGCTACACTCAGGCTATAGGAATCCCATATAGAGCGTATGCCTACTCTCAGACTACAGAACTTTGGAAACAGCTTCTGTCTACATTCAACATACAAAACTCTTGGAAACTGCATCTCTCTAGACCAATGTTACAGAACTCCCATAAGCTGCGTCTCCTACACACAGCATAAGAAAAACCCGCATATAGTGAATAACTATGCCCAGGCTACCGAAATCGCAGAAACAGCTTCTCTCTACATTCAACCTACGGAACTCCTGGATACTGTATGTCTCTACACTTAGGTTCTTCAAATCCCTTAGGCTGCGTCTCCTACACAGAGCATACGGAACGCTCGCATATAGCGAATATCTATGCCCAGGCTACCAAAATATTAGAAACAGCTTCTCATTACATTCAACATATGGAACTTATGGATACTGTATGTCTCTACACTTAGGTTACGGAACTCCCGTAAGGTGCATCTCCTACACACAGCATACAGAAAACACGGAAATAGCGCACGCCTAATTCCAGGCCTCAGAACTCTTGGAAACAGCTTCTCTCTACATTCAACATACACAACTCTTGGAAACTGCATCTCTCCAGACCAATGTTACAGAACTCCCATAAGCTGCGTCTCGTACACACAGCAGACTGAAAACCCGCATATAGCGAATGCCTAATTCCAGGCTACAGAAATCCAGTAAACAGCTTCTCACTACACCCAGATACAGAACTTTGGTAAACTGTGTCTCTCTAATTCTAGGTTACAGAACTCCCATAAGCTGCGTCGGCTGCACTCAGGCTACAGGAGTCCCATATACAGCGTATGCCTAGTCTCAGAATACAGAACTCGTGGAAACAGCTTCTCTCAACATTCAACATACAGAACTATTGGAAACTGCATCTGTATACACAAAGCATACAGAACACACGAAAGCTGCATCTGCTACACGGCATACAGAATATCCGCAAATAGTGAATGGCTAATTCCAGGCCACAGCACACTTGGAAACAGCTTCTCTCTACATTCAATATACAAATCTCTTGGAAACTGCATCTCTCTAGACCAATGTTACAGAACTCCCGTAAGCTGCGTCTCCTACACACAGCAGACAAAAAACCCGCATAGAGCGAATGCCTAATTCAAGGCCACAGAACTCTTGGAAACAGCTTCTCTCTACATTCAACATACAAAACTCTTGGAAACCGCATCTCTCTAGACCAATGTTACAGAACTCCCATAAGCTGTGTCTGCTGCACTCAGGCTACAGGATTCCCATATAGAGCATATGGCTACTCTCAGACTACAGAACCTTGGAAACAGCTTCTCTCCACATTCAATATACAAATCTCTTGGAAACTGCATCTCTCTAGACCAATGTTACAGAACTACCGTGAACTGCGTCTCCTACACACAGCAGACAAAAAACCCGCATATAGCGAATACCTAATTCCAGGCCACAGAACTCTTGGAAACAGCTTTTCTCTACATTCAACATACAAAACTCTTGGAAACCGCATCTCTCTAGACCAATGTTACAGAACTCCCATAAGCTGCGTCTGATACACTCAGCATACAGAAAACCCGCGTATAGTGAATACCTAATTCAAGGCCACAGAACTCTTGGAAACAGCTTTTCTCTACATTCAACATACAAAACTCTTGGAAACCGCATCTCTCCAGACCAATGTTACAGAACTCCAGTAAGCTGCGTCTCCTACACACAGCAGACAGAAAACCCGCATATAGCGAATGCCTAATTCAAGGCCAAAGAACTCTTGGAAACAGCTTTTCTCTACATTCAACATACAAAACTCTTGGAAACCGCATCTCCCTAGACCAATGTTACAGAACTCCCAAAGCAGCGTATGCTGCACTCAGCATACAGGATTCCCATATAGAGCATATGCCCACTCTCAAACTACAGAACTCTTGGAAACAGCTTCTCTCTACATTCAACATACAAAACTCTTGGAAACCGCATCTCTCTAGACCAAGGTTACAGAACTCCCATAAGCTGCGTCTCCTACACACAGCATAAGGAAAACCCGCATATAGCGAATAACTATGCCCAGGCTACCGAAATCGCAGAAACAGCTTCTCTCTACATTCAACCTACGGAACTCCTGGATACTGTATGTCTCTACACTTAGGTCGTGCAACTCCCTTAAGCTGCGTCTCCTACACAGAGCATACGGAAAACCCGCATATAGCGAATATCTATGCCCAGGCTACCAAAATATTAGAAACAGCTTCTCATTACATTCAACATATGGAACTTATGGAAACTGTATGTCTCTACACTTAGGTTACGGAACTCCCGTAAGCTGCATCTCCTACACACAGCATACAGAAAACACGGAAATAGCGCATGCCTAATTCCAGGCCACAGAACTCTTGGAAATAGCTTCTCTCTACATTCAACATACAAAACTTTTGGAAACTGCATCTCTCTATACCAATGTTACAGAACTCCCATAAGCTGCGTCTCCTACACACAGCAGACAGAAAACCCGCATATAGCGAATACCTAATTCCTGGCTACAGAAATCCAGTAAACAGCTTCTCCCTACACCCTGATACAGAACTTCGGTAAACTGTGTCTCTCTAATTCTAGGTTACAGAACTCCCATGAGCTGCGTCGGCTGCACTCACGCTACAGGATTCCATATACAGCGTATGCCTAGTCTCAGAATACAGAACTCGTGGCAACAGCTTCTCTCAACATTCAACATACATAACTATTGGAAACTGCATCTGTATACACAAAGCTTACAGAACTCACAAAAGCTGCATCTATTACACAGCATACAGAATATCCGCAAATAGTGAATGCCTAATTCCAGGCCAGAGAAAACTTGGAAACAGCTTCTCTCTACATTCAATATACAAATCTCTTGGAAACTGTATCTCTCTAGACCAATGTTACAGAACTCCCGTGAGCTGCGTCTCCTACACAGAGCAGACAAAAAACCCGCATATAGCGAATGCCTAATTCCAGGCCACAGAAGTCTTGGAAACAGCTTTTCTCTTCATTCAACATACAAAACTCTTGGAAACCGCATCTCTCTAGACCAATGTTACAGAACTCCCATAAGCTGCGTCTGCTGCACTCAGGCTACAGGATTCCCATATAGAGCATATGCCTACTCTCAGACTACAGAACTCTTGGAAACAGCTTCTCTCTACAATCAATATACAAATCTCTTGGAAACTGCATCTCTCTAGACCAATGTTACAGAACTCCCGTAAGCTGCGTCTCCTACACACAGCAGACAAAAAAAACGCATATAGCGAATGCCTAATTCTAGGCCACAGAATTCTTGGAAACAGCTTTTCTCTACATTCAACATACAAAACTCTTGAAAATGCATCTATCTAGACCAAGGTTACAGAACTCCCATAAGCTGCGTCTGCTGCACTCAGGCTACAGGAATACCATATAGAGCGTATGCCTACTCTCAGACTACAGAACTCTTGGAAACAGCTTCTCTCTACATTTAGCATACAGAACTCTTGGAAACTGCATATCTCTAGACCAATGTTACAGAACTCCCGTAAGCTGTGTCTCCTACACGCAGCAGACAGAAAACCTGCATATAGCGAATGCCTAATTCCACGGTACAGAAATCCAGTAAACAGCTTCTCACTACACCCAGATACAGAACTTCGGTAAACTGTGTCTCTAATTCTAGGTTACAGAACTCCCATAAGCTGTGTCGGCTACACAGAGGCTACAGGAATCCCATATACAGCGTATGCCTACTCTCAGAATACAGAACTCGTGGAAACAGCTTCTCTCAACATTCAACATACAGAGCTATTGGAAACTGCATCTCTATACACAAAGCTTACAGAACTCACGAAAGCTGCATCTGCTACACAGCATACAGAATATCCGCAAATAGTGAATGCCTAATTCCAGGCCACAGAACTCTTGGAAACAGCTATCTCTACATTCAATATACAAGTCTCTTGGAAACTGCTTCTCTCTAGACCAATGTTACAGAACTCCCGTAAGCTGCGTCTCCTACACACAGCAGACAAAAAACCCGCATATAGCGAATGCCTAATTCCAGGCCAAAGAACACTTGGAAACAGCTTTTCTGTACATTCAACATACAAAACTCTTGGAAACCGCATCTCTCTAGACCAATGTTACAGAACTCCCATAAGCTGCATCTGCTGCACTCAGGCTACAGGAATCCCATATAGAGTGTATGCCTAGTCTCAGACTACAGTACTCTTGGAAACAGCTTCTCTCTACATTCAACATACAAAACTCTTGGAAACTGCATCTCTCTAGACCAAGGTTACAGAATTCCCATAAGCTGTGTCTCCTAAACACAGCAGACAGAAAACCCGCATATAACGAATGCCTAATTCCAGGCTACAGAAATCCAGTAAACAGCTTCTCCCTACACCCTGATACAGAACTTCGGTGAACTGTGTCTCTCGAATTCTAGGTTACAGAACTTTCATAAGCTGCGTCAGCTGCACTCAGGCTACAGCAATCCCATATACAGCGTATACCTACTCTCAGAATACAGAACTCGTGGAAACAGCTTCTCTCAACATTCAACATAGAAAACTATTGGAAACTGCATCTGTATACACAAAGCTTACAGAACTCACGAAAGCTGCATCTGCTACACAGCATACAGAATATCCGCAAATAGTGAATGCCTAATTCCAGGCCACAGAACTCTTGGAAACAGCTATCTCTACATTCAATATACAAGTCTCTTGGAAACTGCATCTCTCTAGACCAATGTTACAGAACTCCCATAAGCTGCGTCTCCTACACACAGCAGAAAAAAACACGCATATAGCGAATGCCTAATTCCGGGCCACAGAATTCTTGGAAATAGCTTTTCTCTACATTCAACTTACAAAACTCTTGGAAACCGCATCTCTCTAGACCAATGTTACAGAACTCCCATAAGCTGCGTCTGCTGCACTCAGGCTACAGGAATCCCATATAGAGCGTATGCCTACTCTCAGACTACAGAACTCTTGGAAACAGCTTCTCTCTACATTCAACATACAAAACTCTTGGAAACTGCATCTCTCCAGACCAATGTTACAGAACTCCCATAAGCTGTGTCTCCTACACACAGCAGACAGAAAACCCGCATATAGCGAATGCCTAATTCCAGGCCACAGAACTCTTGGAAACAGCTTTTCACTACATTCAACATACAAAACTCTTGGAAACTGCATCTCTCTAGACCAATGTTACAGAACTCCCATAAGCTGCGTCTCCTACACACAGCAGTCAGAAAACCCGCATATAGCGAATGCCTAATTGAAGGCCACAGAACTCTTGAAACAGCTTTTCTCTACATTCAACAAACAAAACTCTTGGAAACCGCATCTCTCTAGACCAATGTTACAGAACTCCCATAAGCTGCGTCTGCTGCACACAGGCTACAGGAATCCCATATAGAGCGTATGCCTACCCTCAGACTACAGAACTCTTGGAAACAGCTTCTCTCTACATTCAATGTACAAATCTATGGAAACTGCATCTCTCTAGACCAAGATTACAGAACTCCCATAAGCTGCGTCTGCTGCACTCACGGTACAGGAATCCCATATAGAGTGTATGCCTACTCTCAGAATACAGAACTCTTGGAAACAGATTCTCTCTACATTCAACATACAAAACTCTTGGAAACTGCATCTCTCTAGACCAAGGTTACAGAACTCCCATAAGCTGCCTCTCCTACACACAGCATAAGGAAAACCCGCATATAGCGAATAACTATGCCCAGGCTACCGAAATCGCAGAAACAGCTTCTCTCTACATTCAACATACGGAATTCCTGGATAATGTATGTCTCTACACGTAGGTTGTGCAACTCCCTTAAGCAGCGTCTCCTACAGGGAGCATACAGAAAACCCTCAGATAGCGAATATCTATGCCCAGGCTACCAAAATATTAGAATCAGCTTCTCATTACATTCAACATATGGAACTTATGGATACTGTATGTCTCTACACTTAGGTTACGGAACTCCCGTAAGCTGCATCACCTACACACAGCATACAGAAAACACGGAAATAGCGCATGCCTAATTCCAGGCCACAGAACTCTTGGAAACAGCTTCTCTCTACATTCAACATACAAAACTCTTGGAAACTGCATCTCTCCAGACCAATGTTACAGAACTCCCATAAGCTGTGTCTCCTACACACAGCAGAGAGAAAACCCGCATATAGCGAATGCCTAATTCCAGGCCACACAACACTTGGAAAGAGCTTCTCTCTACATTCAACATACAAAACTCTTGGAAACCGCATCTCTCTAGACCAATGTTACAGAACTCCCATAAGCTGCGTCTGCTGCACACAGGCTACAGGAATCCCATATAGAGCGTATGCCTACTCTCAGCCTACAGAACTCTTGGAAACAGCTTCTCTCTACATTCAATGCACAAATCTCTTGGAAACTGCATCTCTCTAGACCAAGGTTACAGAACTCCCATAAGCTGCGTCTGCTGCACTCACGGTACAAGAATCCCATATAGAGTGTATGCCTACTCTCAGAATACAGAACTCTTGGAAACAGCTTCTCTCTACATTCAATATACAAAACTCTTGGAAACTGCATCTCTCTAGACCAAGGTTACAGAACTCCGATAAGCTGCCTCTCCTACACACAGCATAAGGAAAACCCGCATATAGCGAATAACTATGCCCAGGCTACCGAAATCGCAGAAACAGCTTCTCTCTACATTCAACATACGGAACTCCTGGATACTGTATGTCTCTACACTTAGGTTGTGCAACTCCCTTAAGCAGAGTCTCCTACAGAGAGCATACGGAAAACCCTCAGATAGCGAATATCTATGCCCAGGCTACCAAAATATTAGAAACAGCTTCTCATTACATTCAACATATGGAACTTATGGATACTGTATGTCTCTACACTTAGGTTACGGAACTCCCGTAAGCTGCATCACCTACACACAGCATACAGAAAACACGGAAATAGCGCATGCCTAATTCCAGGCCACAGAACTCTTGGAAACAGCTTCTCTCTACATTCAACATACAAAACTCTAGGAAACTGCATCTCTCCAGACCAATGTTACAGAACTCCCATAAGCTGCGTCTCCTACACACAGCAGACAGAATACCCGCATATAGCGAATGCCTAATTCCAGGCCACAGAACTCTTGGAAACAGCTTTTCTCTACATTCAACATACAAAACTCTTGGAAACCGCATCTCTCTAGACCAATGTTACAGAACTCCCATAAGCTGCGTTTCCACACACAGCAGTCAGAAAACCCGCATATAGCGAATGCCTAATTGAAGGCCACAGAACTCTTGGAAACAGCTTTTCTCTACATTCAACATACAAAACTCTTGGAAACCGCATCTCTCTAGACCAATGTTACAGAACTCCCATAATCTGCGTCTGCTGCACACAGGCTACAGGAATCCCATATAGAGCGTATGCCTACTCTCAGACTACAGAACCCTTGGAAACAGCTTCTCTCTACATTCAATGCACAAATCTCTTGGAAACTGCATCTCTCTAGACCAAGGTTACAGAACTCCCATAAGCTGCGTCTCCTACACACAGCATAAGGAAAACCCGCATATAGCGAATAAGTATGCCCAGGCTACCGAAATCGCAGAAACAGCTTCTCTCTACATTCAACATACGGAACTCCTGGATACTGTATGTCTCTACACTTAGGTTGTGCAACTCCCTTAAGCAGCGTCTCCTACAGAGAGCATACGGAAAACCCTCAGATAGCGAATATCTATGCCCAGGCTACCAAAATATTAGAAACAGCATCTCATTACATTCAACATATGGAACTTATGGATACTGTATGTCTCTACACTTAGGTTACGGAACTCCCGTAAGCTGCATCACCTACACACAGCATACAGAAAACACGGAAATAGCGCATGCCTAATTCCAGGCCACAGAACTCTTGGAAACAGCTTCTCTCTACATTCAACATACAAAACTTTAGGAAACTGCATCTCTCCAGACCAATGTTACAGAACTCCCATAAGCTGTGTCGGCTGCACTCAGGCTACAGGAATCCCATATACAGCGTATGCCTACTCTCAGAATACAGAACTCGAGGAAACAGCTTCTCTCAACATTCAACATACAGAGCTATTGGAAACTGCATCTCTATACACAAAGCTTACAGAACTCACGAAAGCTGCATCTGCTACACAGCATACAGAATATCCGCAAATAGTGAATGCCTAATTCCAGGCCACAGAACTCTTGGAAACAGCTTCTCTCTACATTCAAAAGATATCTCTTGGAGACTGCATCTCTCTAGACTAATGTTACAGAACTCCCATAAGCTGCGTCTCCTACACACAGCAGAAAAAAACCCGCATATAGCGAATGCCTAATTCCAGGCCACAGAATTCTTGGAAACAGCTTTTCACTACATTCAATATACACAACTCTTGGAAACCGCATCTCTCTAGACCAGTGTTACAGAACTCCCATAAGCTGCGTCTGCTGCACTCATGCTACAGGAATCCCATAGAGAGCGTATGCCTACTCTCAGAATACAGAACTCGAGGAAACAGCTTCTCTCAACATTCAACATACAGAGCTATTGGAAACTGCATCTCTATACACAAAGCTTACAGAACTCACGAAAGCTGCATCTGCTACACAGCATACAGAATATCCGCAAATAGTGAATGCCTAATTCCAGGCCACAGAACTCTTGGAAACAGCTTCTCTCTACATTCAAAAGATATCTCTTGGAAACTGCATCTCTCTAGACTAATGTTACAGAACTCCCATAAGCTGCGTCTCCTACACACAGCAGAAAAAAACCCGCATATAGCGAATGCCTAATTCCAGGCCACAGAATTCTTGGAAACAGCTTTTCACTACATTCAATATACACAACTCTTGGAAACCGCATCTCTCTAGACCAATGTTACAGAACTCCCATAAGCTGCGTCTGCTGCACTCATGCTACAGGAATCCCATAGAGAGCGTATGCCTACTCTCAGACTACAGAACTCTTGGAAACAGCTTCTGTCTACATTCAACATACAAAACTCTTGGAAACTGCATCTCTCTAGACCAAGGTTAAAGAACTCCCATAAGCTGCGTCTCCTACACACAGCATAAGGAAACCCGCATATAGCAAATAACTATGCCCAGACTACCAAAATTGCAGAAACAGCTTCTCTCTACATTCAACATACGGAACTCCTGGATACTGTATGTCTCTACACTTAGGTTGTGCAACTCCCTTAAGCAGCGTCTCCTACAGAGAGCATACGGAAAAACCGCAGATAGCGAATATCTATGCCAAGGCTACCAAAATATTAGAAACAGCTTCTCATTACATTCAACATATGGAACTTATGGAAACTGTATGTCTCTACACTTAGGTTATGAAACTCCCGTAAGCTGCATCACCTACACACAGCATACAGTAAAAACGGAAATAGCGCATGCCTAATTCCAGGCCACAGAATTCTTGGAAACAGCTTCTCTCTACATTCAACATACAAAACTCTTGGAAACTGCATCTCTCCAGACCAATGTTACAGAACTCCCATAAGCTGTGTCTTCTACGCACAGCAGACAGAAAACCCGCATATAGTGAATGCCTAATTCAAGGCCACAGAACTCTTGGAAACAGCTTTTCTCTACATTCAACATACAAAACTCTTGGAAACAGCATCTCTCTAGACCAATGTTACAGAACTCCCATAAGCTGCATCTGCTGCACTCAGGCTACAGGATTCCCATATAAAGCATATGCCTACTCTCAGACTACAGAACTCTTGGATACAGCTTCTCTCTACAATCAATATACAAATCTCTTGGAAACTGCATCTCTGTAGACCAATGTTACAGAACTCCCGTAAGCTGCATCTCCTACACACAGCAGACAAAAAACCCGCATATAGCGAATGCCTAATTCTAGGTCACAGAATTCTTGGAAACAGCTTTTCTCTACATTCAACATACAAAACTCTTGAAAATGCATCTCTCTAGACCAATGTTACAGAACTCGCATAAGCTGCGTCTGCTGCACTCAGGCTACAGGAATCCCATATAGAGCGTATGCCTACTCTCAGAATACAGAACTCTTGGAAACAGCTTCTCTCTACATGTAGCATACAAAACTCTTGGAAACTGCATATCTCTAGACCAAGGTTACAGAACTCCCGTAAGCTGCGTCTCCCACACAGCAGACAAAAAACCTGCATATAGCGAATGCCTAATTCCAGGCCACAGAACTCTTGGAAACAGCTTTTCTCTACATTCAACATACAAAACTCTTGGAAACCCCATCTCTCTAGACCAATGTTAAGAACTCCCATAAGCTGCGTCTCCTACACGCAGCAGACAGAAAAACTGCATATAGCGAATGCCTAATTCCACCGTACAGAAATCCAGTAAACAGCTTCTCCCTACACCCTGATACAGAACTTCGGTAAACTGTGTCTCTAATTCTAGGTTACAGAACTCCCATAAGCTGTGTCGCCTACACTCAGGCTACAGGAATCCCATATACAGCGTATGCCTACTCTCAGAATACAGAACTCGTGAAAACAGCTTCTCTCAACATTCAACATACCGAGCTATTGGAAACTGCATCTGTATACACAAAGCTTACAGAACTCACGAAAGCTGCATCTGCTACACAGCATACAGAATATCCGTAAATAGTGAATGCCTAATTCCAGGCCATAGAACTCTTGGAAACATCTATCTCTACATTCAATATACAAATATCTTGGAAACTGCTTCTCTCTAGACAAATGTTACAGAACTCCCGTAAGCTGCGTCTCCTACACACAGCAGACAAAAAACCCGCATATAGCGAATGCCTAATTCCACGCCACAGAACTCTTGGAAACAGCTTTTCTCTACATTCAACATACAAAACTCTTGGAAAAAGCATCTCTCTAGACCAATGTTACAGAACTCCCATAAGCTGCGTCTGCTGCACTCAGGCTACAGGAATCCCATATAGAGCGTATGCCTAGTCTTAGACTACAGTACTCTTGGAAACAGCTTCTCTCTATATTCAACATACAAAACTCTTGGAAACTGCATCTATCTAGACCAAGGTTACAGAACTCCCATAAGCTGCGTCTCCTACACAGAGCATACGGAAAACCCGCATATACCGAATATCTATGCCCAGGCTACCAAAATATTAGAAACAGCTTCTCATTACATTCAACATATGGAACTCTTGGATACTGTATGTCTCTACACTTAGGTTACGGAACTCCCTTAAGCTGCATCTACTACACACAGCATACAGAAAACACCGAAATAGCGCATGCCTAATTCCAGGCCACAGAAATCTTGGAAACAGCTTCTCTCTACATTCAACATACACAACTCTTGGAAACTGCATCTCTCTAGACCAAGGTTACAGAATTCCCATAAGCTGTGTCTCCTACACACAGCAGACAGAAAACCCGCATATAGCGAATGCGTAATTCCAGGCTACAGAAATCCAGTAAACAGCTTCTCCCTACATCCTGATACAGAACTTCGGTAAACTGTGTCTCTCTAATTCAAGGTTAAAGAACTCCCATAAGCTGTGTCAGCTGCACTCAGGCTACAGGAATCCCATATACAGCGTATGCCTACTCTCAGAATACAGAACTCGAGGAAACAGCTTCTCTCAACATTCAACATACAGAGCTATTGGAAACTGCATCTCTATACACAAAGCTTACAGAACTCACGAAAGCTGCATCTGCTACACAGCATACAGAATATCCGCAAATAGTGAATGCCTAATTCCAGGCCACAGAACTCTTGGAAACAGCTTCTCTCTACATTCAAAAGATATCTCTTGGAAACTGCATCTCTCTAGACCAATGTTACAGAACTCCCATAAGCTGCGTCTCCTACACACAGCAGAAAAAAACCCGCATATAGCGAATGCCTAATTCCAGACCACAGAATTCTTGGAAACAGCTTTTCATTACATTCAATATACACAACTCTTGGAAACCGAATCTCTCTAGACCAGTGTTACAGAACTCCCATAAGCTGCGTCTGCTGCACTCAGGCTACAGGAATCCCATAGAGAGCGTATGCCTACTCTCAGACTACAGAACTCTTGGAAACAGCTTCTGTCTACATTCAACATACAAACCTCTTGGAAACTGCATCTCTCTAGACCAAGGTTACAGAACTCCCATAAGCTGCGTCTCCTACACACAGCATAAGGAAACCCGCATATAGCGAATAACTATGCCCAGACTACCGAAATCTTAGAAACAGCTTCTCTCTACATTCAACATACGGAACTCCTGGATACTGTATGTCTCTACACTTAGGTTGTGCAACTCACTTAAGCAGCGTCTCCTACAGAGAGCATACGGAAAAACCGCAGATAGCGAATATCTATGCCAAGGCTACCAAAATATTAGAAACAGCTTCTCATTACATTCAACATATGGAACTTATGGATACTGTATGTCTCTACACTTAGGTTACGGATCTCCCGTAAGCTGCATCACCTACACACAGCATACAGTAAACACGGAAATAGCGCATGCCTAATTCCAGGCCACAGAACTCTTGGAAACAGCTTCTCTCTACATTCAACATACAAAACTCTTGGAAACTGCATCTCTCCAGACCAATGTTACAGAACTCCCATAAGCTGTGTCTCCTACACACAGCACACAGAAAACCCACATATAGCGAATGCCTAATTCCAGGCCACAGAATTCTTGGAAACAGCTTTTCTCTACATTCAACATACAAAACTCTTGGAAAACGCATCTCTCTAGATCAATGTTACAGAACTCCCATAAGCTGCGTCTCCTACACACAGCATACAGAAAACCTGCATATAGCTAATGCCTAATTGAAGGCCACAGAACTCTTGGAAACAGCTTTTCTTTACATTGAACATACAAAATTCTTGGAAACCGCATCTCTCTAGACCAATGTTACAGAACTCCCATAAGCTGCGTCTGCTGCACTCAGGCTACAGGATTCTCATATAAAGCATATGCCTATTCTCAGACTACAGAACTCTTGGAAACAGCTTCTCTCTACATTCAATATACAAATCTCTTGGAAGCTGCATCTCTCTAGACCAATGTTACAGAACTCCCGTAAGGTGCGTCTCCTAAACACAGCAGACAAAAAACCCGCGTATAGCGAATGCCTAATTCTAGGCCACAGAATTCTTGGAAACAGCTTTTCTCTTCATTCAACATACAAAACTCTTGGAAACTGCATCTCTCTAGACCTTGTTACAGAACTCCCATAAGCTGCGTCTACTGCACTGAGGCTACAGGAATCCCATATAGAGCGTATGCCTACTCTCAGACTACAGAACTCTTGGAAACAGCTTCTCTCTACATTCAACATACAAAACTGTTGGAAATTGCATCTCCCTAGACAAAGGTTACAGAACTCCCATAAGCTGTGTCTCCTACGCAGAGCGTACGGAAAACCCGCATATAGCGAATATCTATGCCCAGGCTACCGAAATCGCAGAAACAGTTTCTCATTACATTCAACATATGGAACTTATTGATACTGTATGTCTCTACACTTAGGTTACAGAACTCCCATAAGGTGCATCTCCTACACACAGCATACAGAAAACACAGAAATAGTGCATGCCTAATTCCAGGCCACAGAACTCTTGGAAACAGCTTCTCTCTACATTCAACATACAAAACTCTTGGAAACTGCATCTCTCTAGACCAAGGTTACAGAATTCCCATAAGCTGCGTCTCCTACACACAGCAGACAGAAAACCCGCATATAGCGATTGCCTAATTCCAGGCTACAGAAATCCAGTAAACATCTTCTCCCTACACCCTGATACAGAACTTCGGTAAACTGTGTCTCTCAAATTCTAAGTTACAGAACTCCCATAACCAGCGTCGGCTGCATTCAGGCTACAGGAATCCCATATACAGCGTATGCCTACTCTCAGAATACAGGACTCGTGGAAACAGCTTCTCTCAACATTCAACATACAGAACTATTGGAATCTGCATCTGTATACAAAAAGCTTACAGAACTCACGAAAGCTGCATCTGCTACAGAGCATACAGAATATCCGCAAATAGCGAATGCCTAATTAGAGGCCACAGAACTCTTGGAAACAGCTTCTCTCTACATTCAATATACAAATCTCTTGGAAACTGCATTTTTCTAGACCAATGTTACAGAACTCCCATAAGCTGCGTCTGCTGCACTCAGGCTACAGGAATCCCATAGAGAGCGTATGCCTACTCTCCGACTACAGAACTCTTGGAAACAGCTTCTCTCTACATTCACATACAAAACTCTTGGAAACTGCATCTCTCTAGACCAAGGTTACAGTACTCCCATAAGCTGCGTCTCCTACACACATAATAAGGAAAATCCGCATATAGCGAATAACTATGCCCAGGCTACCGAAATCGCAGAAACAGCTTCTCTCTACATTCAACATACGGAACTCCTGGATACTGTATGTCTCTACACTTAGGTTTTGCAACTCCCTTAAGCAGCGTCTCCTACAGAGAGCATACGGAAAACACGCATATATCGAATATATATGCACAGGGTACCAAAATAATAGAAACAGATTCTCATTACATTCAACATATGGAACGTATGGATACTGTATGTCTCTACACTTAGGTTACGGAACTCCTGTAAGCTGCATCACCTACACACAGCATACAGTAAACACGGAAATAGCGCATGCCTAATTCCAGGCCACAGAACTCTTGGAAACAGCTTCTCTCTACATTCAACATACACAGCTATTGGAAACTGCATCTGTATACACAAAGCTTACAGAACTCATGAATGCTGCATCTTCTACACAGCATACAGAATATCCGCAAATAGTGAATGCCTAATTCCAGGCCATAGAACTCTTGGAAACAGCTTCTCTCTACATTCAATATACAAATCTCTTGGAAACTGCATCTCTCTAGACCAATGTTACAGAACTCCCATAAGCTGCGTCTCCTACACACAGCAGACAAAAAACCCGCATATAGTGAATGCCTAATTCCAGGCCACAGAACTCTTGGAAACAGCTTTTCTCTACATTCAACATACAAAACTCTTGGAAACCGCATCTCTCTAGACCAATGTTACAGAACTCCCGGAAGCTGCGTCTCCTACACACAGCAGACAAAATACCAGCATATAGCGAATGCTTAATTCCAGGTCACAGAACTCTTGGAAACAGCTTTTCTCTACATTCAACATACAAAACTCTTGGAAACTGCATCTCTCTAGACCAATGTTACAGAACTCCAATAAGCTGTGTCGGCTGCTCAGGCCACAGGAATCCCATATAGAACGTATGCCTACTCTCAGACTACAGAACTCTTGGAAACAGCTTCTCTCTACATTCAACATAAAAAACTCTTGGAAACTCAATCTCTCTAGACCAATGTTACAGAACTCCCATAAGCTGCGTCTCCTACACACAGCAGACCGAAAACCCGCATATAGCGAATGCCTAATTCCAGGCTACAGAAATCCAGTAAACAGCTTCTTCCTACACCCTGATACAGAACTTCGGTAAACTGTGTCTCTCTAATTCTAGGTTACAGAACTCCCATAAGCTGCGTCGGCTGCACTCAGGCTACAGGAATCCCATATAGAGCGTATGCCTACTCTCAGAATACAGAACTCGGGGAAACAGCTTCTCTCAACATTCAACATACAGAACTATTGGAAACTGCATCCTTATACACAAAGCTTACAGAACTCACGAAAGATGCATCTGCTACACAGCATACAGAATATCCGCAAATAGCGAATGCCTAATTCCAGGCCACAGAAGTCTTGGAAACAGCTTCTCTCTACATTCAACATACAAAATTCTTGGAAACCACATCTCTCTAGACCAATGTTACAGAACTCCCATAAGCTGCGTCTGCTGCACTCAGGCTACAGGATTCCTATATAGAGTGTATGCCTACTCTCAGACTACAGAACTCTTGGAAACAGCTTCTCTCTACATTCAACATACAAAACTCTTGGAAACTGCATCTCTCCAGACCAATGTTACAGAACTCCCATAAGCTGCGTCTCCTACACACAGCAGACAAAAAACCCGCATATAGTGAATGCCTAATTCCAAGCTACAGAAATCCAGTAAACAGCTTCTCCCTACATCCTGATACAGAACTTCGGTAAACTGTGTCTCTCTAATTCTAGGTTACAGAACTCCCATAAGCTGCGTCGGCTGCACTCAGGCTACAAGAATCCCATATAGAGCGTATGCCTACGTTCAGACTACAGAACTCTTGGGCACAGCTTCTCTCTACATTCAACATACAGAACTACTGGAAACTGCATCTCTCTATACTTAGGTTACAGAACTCCCGAAAGCTGCATCTGCTACACTCAGCATCCAGAATACCCTCATACAGCGAATACCTAATTCCAGGATACAGAACTCCTCTAAACAGCTCCTCTCCACACAAAGGATAGAGAACTCTTGGAAACTGCTTCTCTCTACATCCACGTAGCAGAGCTCCTGTAAGCTGCATCTCCTACACTCAGGATACAGAAATCCCATACATTGCGTATGCCTATTGCCAGGCTACAGAACTCTTGGAAACAGCTTCTCCCTACACCGTGATGCAAAACCTCAGTAAACTGTGTCTCTCTAATTCTAGGTTACAGACTCCCATAAGCTGTGTCTATTGCACTCAGCCTACAGGAATCCCACATAGCGAATGCCTACTCTCAAACTACAGAATTCTTGGACACAGATTCTCTACATTCAACATATGGAACTCCTGGATACTGTATGTCTCTACACTTAGGTTATGGAACTCCCATAAGCTGCATCTCCTACACACAGCATACAGAAAACACAGAAATAGTGCATGCCTATTTCCAGGCCACAGAACTCTTGGAAACAGCTTCTCTCTACATTCAACATACAAAACTCTTGGAAACTGCATCTCTCTAGAGCAATGTTACAAAACTCCCATAAGCTGCGTCTCCTACACACAGCAGACAGAAAACCCGCATATAGCGAATGCCTAATTCCAGATTACAGAAATCCAATAAACAGCTTCTTCCTACACCCTGATACAGAGCTTCGGTAAACTGTGTCTCTCTAATTCTAGTTCACAGAACTCCAATAAGCTGTGTCGGTTGCACTCAGGCTACAGGAATCCCATATGGAGCGTATGCCTACTCTCAAAATACAGTACTCGGGGAAACAGCTTCTCTCAACATTCAACATACAGAACTATTGGAAACTGCATCTGTATACACAAAGCTTACAGAACTCACGAAAGATGCATCTGCTACACAGCATACAGAATATCCGCAAATAGAGAATGCCTAATTCCAGGCCACAGAACTCTTGGAAACAGCTTACCTCTACATTCAATATACAAATCTATTGGAAACTGCATCTCTCTAGACCAATGTTACAGAACTCCCGTAAGCTGCGTCTCCTACACAGAGCAGACAAAAAACCCGCATATAGTGAATGCCTAATTCCAGGTCAAAGAACACTTGGAAACAGCTTTTCTCTACATTCAACATACAAAACGCTTGGAAACTGCATCTCTCTAGATCAATGTTACAGAACTCCCATAAGCTGCCTCTGCTGTACTCAGGCTACAGGAATCCCATATAGAACGTATGCCTACTCTCAGACTAGAGAACTCTTGGAAACAGCTTCTCTCTACATTGAACATACAAAACTCTTGGAAACTGCATCTCTCTAGACCAAGGTTACAGAACTCCCATAAGCAGCATCTCCTACACGCAGCATACAGAAAACCCGCCTATAGCGAATGCCTCATTCCAGGCTACAGAAATCCAGTAAACAGCTTCTCCCTTCACCTGATACAGTACATCGGTAAACTGTGTCTCTCTAATTCTAGCTTACAAAACTCCCATAAGCTGCGTCTATTGCACTCAGCCTACAGGAATCCCACATAGCAAATGCCTATTCTTAGACTAGAGAACTTTGGAAACAGCTTCTCTCTTCATTCAACATACACAACTCTTGGAAATTGCATCTCTCTAGACCAATGTTACAGAACTCCCATAAATTGCGTCTCAACACACAGCATACAGAAAACCAGCATATAGTGAATCACTATGCCCAGGCTACCAAAATCTTAGAAACAGCTTCTCTCTACGTTCAACATACGGAACTCCTGGATACTGTATGTCTCTACACTTAGGTTGTGCAACTCTCGTAAGATGTGTCGCCTACACACAGCACACAGAAAACCCGCAAATAGCGAATACCTAATTCCAGGCTACAGAAATCCAGTAAACAGCTCCTCTCTACAAGGATAGAGAACTCCGTTAAACTGCTTCACCCTACATCCAGGTAGCAGAGCTCCCATAACCAGCGTCTCCTACACTCAGAATACAGAAATCCCAATTACTGTGTATGCCTCTTGCCAGGCTACAGAACTCTTGGAAACAGCTTATCTCTACACACACATACAGAACTCTGGTAAACTGTGTCTCACTACATGCACGATACAGAACTCTCAAAAGCTGCCTCTGATACACTCAGCATACAGAAAACACGCGTATAGTGAATACCTGCTCATAGGCTACAGAACTCTTGGAAACAGCTTTTATCTACATTCAACATACACAACTCTTGGAAACCGCATCTCTCTAGACCAATGTTACAGAACTCCCATAAGCTGCGTCTCCTACACACAGCAGACAGAAAACCCGCATATAGCGAATGCCTAATTCCAGGATACAGAAATCCAGTAAACAGCTTCTTCCTACACCCTGATACAGAACTTCGGTAAACTGTGTCTCTCTAATTCTAGGTTACAGAACTCCCATAAGCTGTGTCGGCTGCACTCAGGCTACAGGAGACCCATATGGAGCCTATGCCTACTCTCAGAATACAGAACTGGTGGAAACAGCTTCTCTCAACATTCAACATACAGAACTATTGGAAACTGCATCTGTATTCACAAACCGTACAGAATTCACGAAAGCTGCATCTGCTACACAGCATACAGAATATCCGCAAATAGCGAATGCCTAATTCCAGGCCACAGAACTGTTGGAAACAGCTTCTCTCTAGATTCAATATACAAATCTCTTGGAAACTGCATCTCTCCAGAACAATGTTACAGAACTCCCGGAAGCTGCGTCTCCTACACACAGCAGACAAAATACCAGCATATAGCGAATGCTTAATTCCAGGCCACAGAACTCTTGGAAACAGCTTTTCTCTACATTCAACATACAAAACTCTTG
This sequence comes from Lepus oiostolus, assembly GCA_036325905.1. NCBI lineage: Eukaryota > Metazoa > Chordata > Mammalia > Lagomorpha > Leporidae > Lepus > Lepus oiostolus. The sequence continues at coordinate 135,663,642 of CM070808.1, forward strand.
GAAACTGCATCTCTCTAGACCAATGTTACAGAACTCCAATAAGCTGCGTCAGCTGCACTCAGGCCACAGGAATCCCATATAGAGCGTATGCCTACTCTCAGACTACAGAACTCTTGGAAACAGCTTCTCTCTACATTCAACATAAAAAACTCTTGGAAACTCAATCTCTCTAGACCAATGTTACAGAACTCCCATAAGCTGCGTCTCCTACACACAGCAGACCGAAAACCCGCATATAGCGAATGCCTAATTCCAGGCTACAGAAATCCAGTAAACAGCTTCTTCCTACACCCTGATACAGAACTTCGGTAAACTGTGTCTCTCTAATTCTAGGTTACAGAACTCCCATAAGCTGCGTCGGCTGAACTCAGGCTACAGGAATCCCATATAGAGCGTATGCCTACTCTCAGAATACAGAACACGGGGAAACAGCTTCTCTCAACATTCAACATACAGAACTATTGGAAACTGCATCCTTATACACAAAGCTTACAGAACTCACGAAAGATGCATCTGCTACACAGCATACAGAATATCCGCAAATAGCGAATGCCTAATTCCAGGCCACAGAAGTCTTGGAAACAGCTTCTCTCTACATTCAACATACAAAATTCTTGGAAACCACATCTCTCTAGACCAATGTTACAGAACTCCCATAAGCTGCGTCTGCTGCACTCAGGCTACAGGATTCCTATATAGAGTGTATGCCTACTCTCAGACTACAGAACTCTTGGAAACAGCTTCTCTCTACATTCAACATACAAAACTCTTGGAAACTGCATCTCTCCAGACCAATGTTACATAACTCCCATAAGCTGCGTCTCCTACACACAGCAGAGAGAAAACCCGCATATAGTGAATGCCTAATTCCAAGCTACAGAAATCCAGTAAACAGCTTCTCCCTACATCCTGATACAGAACTTCGGTAAACTGTGTCTCTCTAATTCTAGGTTACAGAACTCCCATAAGCTGCGTCGGCTGCACTCAGGCTACAAGAATCCCATATAGAGCGTATGCCTACGTTCAGACTACAGAACTCTTGGGCACAGCTTCTCTCTACATTCAACATACAGAACTACTGGAAACTGCATCTCTCTATACTTAGGTTACAGAACTCCCGAAAGCTGCATCTGCTACACTCAGCATCCAGAATACCCTCATACAGCGAATACCTAATTCCAGGATACAGAACTCCTCTAAACAGCTCCTCTCCACACAAAGGATAGAGAACTCTTGGAAACTGCTTCTCTCTACATCCACGTAGCAGAGCTCCTGTAAGCTGCATCTCCTACACTCAGGATACAGAAATCCCATACATTGCGTATGCCTATTGCCAGGCTACAGAACTCTTGGAAACAGCTTCTCCCTACACCGTGATGCAAAACCTCAGTAAACTGTGTCTCTCTAATTCTAGGTTACAGACTCCCATAAGCTGTGTCTATTGCACTCAGCCTACAGGAATCCCACATAGCGAATGCCTACTCTCAAACTACAGAATTCTTGGACACAGATTCTCTACATTCAACATATGGAACTCCTGGATACTGTATGTCTCTACACTTAGGTTATGGAACTCCCATAAGCTGCATCTCCTACACACAGCATACAGAAAACACAGAAATAGTGCATGCCTATTTCCAGGCCACAGAACTCTTGGAAACAGCTTCTCTCTACATTCAACATACAAAACTCTTGGAAACTGCATCGCTCTAGAGCAATGTTACAAAACTCCCATAAGCTGCGTCTCCTACACACAGCAGACAGAAAACCCGCATATAGCGAATGCCTAATTCCAGATTACAGAAATCCAATAAACAGCTTCTTCCTACACCCTGATACAGAGCTTCGGTAAACTGTGTCTCTCTAATTCTAGTTCACAGAACTCCAATAAGCTGTGTCGGTTGCACTCAGGCTACAGGAATCCCATATGGAGCGTATGCCTACTCTCAAAATACAGTACTCGGGGAAACAGCTTCTCTCAACATTCAACATACAGAACTATTGGAAACTGCATCTGTATACACAAAGCTTACAGAACTCATGAGAGCTGCATCTGCTACACAGCATACAGAATATCCGCAAATAGAGAATGCCTAATTCCAGGCCACAGAACTCTTGGAAACAGCTTACCTCTACATTCAATATACAAATCTATTGGAAACTGCATCTCTCTAGACCAATGTTACAGAACTCCCGTAAGCTGCGTCTCCTACACAGAGCAGACAAAAAACCCGCATATAGTGAATGCCTAATTCCAGGTCAAAGAACACTTGGAAACAGCTTTTCTCTACATTCAACATACAAAACGCTTGGAAACTGCATCTCTCTAGATCAATGTTACAGAACTCCCATAAGCTGCCTCTGCTGTACTCAGGCTACAGGAATCCCATATAGAACGTATGCCTACTCTCAGACTAGAGAACTCTTGGAAACAGCTTCTCTCTACATTGAACATACAAAACTCTTGGAAACTGCATCTCTCTAGACCAAGGTTACAGAACTCCCATAAGCAGCATCTCCTACACGCAGCATACAGAAAACCCGCCTATAGCGAATGCCTCATTCCAGGCTACAGAAATCCAGTAAACAGCTTCTCCCTTCACCTGATACAGTACATCGGTAAACGGTGTCTCTCTAATTCTAGCGTACAAAACTCCCATAAGCTGCGTCTATTGCACTCAGCCTACAGGAATCCCACATAGCAAATGCCTATTCTTAGACCAGAGAACTTTGGAAACAGCTTCTCTCTTCATTCAACATACACAACTCTTGGAAATTGCATCTCTCTAGACCAATGTTACAGAACTCCCATAAATTGCGTCTCAACACACAGCATACAGAAAACCAGCATATAGTGAATCACTATGCCCAGGCTACCAAAATCTTAGAAACAGCTTCTCTCTACGTTCAACATACGGAACTCCTGGATACTGTATGTCTCTACACTTAGGTTGTGCAACTCTCGTAAGATGTGTCGCCTACACACAGCACACAGAAAACCCGCAAATAGCGAATACCTAATTCCAGGCTACAGAAATCCAGTAAACAGCTCCTCTCTACAAGGATAGAGAACTCCGTTAAACTGCTTCACCCTACATCCAGGTAGCAGAGCTCCCATAACCAGCGTCTCCTACACTCAGAATACAGAAATCCCAATTACTGTGTATGCCTCTTGCCAGGCTACAGAACTCTTGGAAACAGCTTATCTCTACACACACATACAGAACTCTGGTAAACTGTGTCTCACTACATGCACGATACAGAACTCTCAAAAGCTGCCTCTGATACACTCAGCATACAGAAAACACGCGTATAGTGAATACCTGCTCATAGGCTACAGAACTCTTGGAAACAGCTTTTCTCTACATTCAACATACACAACTCTTGGAAACCGCATCTCTCTAGACCAATGTTACAGAACTCCCATAAGCTGCGTCTCCTACACACAGCAGACAGAAAACCCGCATATAGCGAATGCCTAATTCCAGGATACAGAAATCCAGTAAACAGCTTCTTCCTACACCCTGATACAGAACTTCGGTAAACTGTGTCTCTCTAATTCTAGGTTACAGAACTCCCATAAGCTGTGTCGGCTGCACTCAGGCTACAGGAGACCCATATGGAGCCTATGCCTACTCTCAGAATACAGAACTGGTGGAAACAGCTTCTCTCAACATTCAACATACAGAACTATTGGAAACTGCATCTGTATTCACAAACCGTACAGAACTCACGAAAGCTGCATCTGCTACACAGCATACAGAATATCCGCAAATAGCGAATGCCTAATTCCAGGCCACAGAACTGTTGGAAACAGCTTCTCTCTAGATTCAATATACAAATCTCTTGGAAACTGCATCTCTCCAGAACAATGTTACAGAACTCCCGGAAGCTGCGTCTCCTACACACAGCAGACAAAATACCAGCATATAGCGAATGCTTAATTCCAGGCCACAGAACTCTTGGAAACAGCTTTTCTCTACATTCAACATACAAAACTCTTGGAAACTGCATCTCTCTAGACCAATGTTACAGAACTCCAATAAGCTGCGTCGGCTGCACTCAGGCCACAGGAATCCCATATAGAGCGTATGCCTACTCTCAGACTACAGAACTCTTGGAAACAGCTTCTCTCTACATTCAACATAAAAAACTCTTGGAAACTCAATCTCTATAGACCAATGTTACAGAACTCCCATAAGCTGCGTCTCCTACACACAGCAGACCGAAAACCCGCATATAGCGAATGCCTAATTCCAGGCTACAGAAATCCAGTAAACAGCTTCTTCCTACACCCTGATACAGAACTTCGGTAAACTGTGTCTCTCTAATTCTAGGTTACAGAACTCCCATAAGCTGCGTCGGCTGCACTCAGGCTACAAGAATCCCATATAGAGCGTATGCCTACGTTCAGACTACAGAACTCTTGGGCACAGCTTCTCTCTACATTCAACATACAGAACTATTGGAAACTGCATCCTTATACACAAAGCTTACAGAACTCACGAAAGATGCATCTGCTACACAGCATACAGAATATCCGCAAATAGCGAATGCCTAATTCCAGGCCACAGAAGTCTTGGAAACAGCTTCTCTCTACATTCAACATACAAAATTCTTGGAAACCACATCTCTCTAGACCAATGTTACAGAACTCCCATAAGCTGCGTCTGCTGCACTCAGGCTACAGGATTCCTATATAGAGTGTATGCCTACTCTCACACTACAGAACTCTTGGAAACAGCTTCTCTCTACATTCAACATACAAAACTCTTGGAAACTGCATCTCTCCAGACCAATGTTACATAACTCCCATAAGCTGCGTCTCCTACACACAGCAGAGAGAAAACCCGCATATAGTGAATGCCTAATTCCAAGCTACAGAAATCCAGTAAACAGCTTCTCCCTACATCCTGATACAGAACTTCGGTAAACTGTGTCTCTCTAATTCTAGGTTACAGAACTCCCATAAGCTGCGTCGGCTGCACTCAGGCTACAAGAATCCCATATAGAGCGTATGCCTACGTTCAGACTACAGAACTCTTGGGCACAGCTTCTCTCTACATTCAACATACAGAACTACTGGAAACTGCATCTCTCTATACTTAGGTTACAGAACTCCCGAAAGCTGCATCTGCTACACTCAGCATCCAGAATACCCTCATACAGCGAATACCTAATTCCAGGATACAGAACTCCTCTAAACAGCTCCTCTCCACACAAAGGATAGAGAACTCTTGGAAACTGCTTCTCTCTACATCCACGTAGCAGAGCTCCTGTAAGCTGCATCTCCTACACTCAGGATACAGAAATCCCATACATTGCGTATGCCTATTGCCAGGCTACAGAACTCTTGGAAACAGCTTCTCCCTACACCGTGATGCAAAACCTCAGTAAACTGTGTCTCTCTAATTCTAGGTTACAGACTCCCATAAGCTGTGTCTATTGCACTCAGCCTACAGGAATCCCACATAGTGAATGCCTACTCTCAAACTACAGAATTCTTGGACACAGATTCTCTACATTCAACATATGGAACTCCTGGATACTGTATGTCTCTACACTTAGGTTATGGAACTCCCATAAGCTGCATCTCCTACACACAGCATACAGAAAACACAGAAATAGTGCATGCCTATTTCCAGGCCACAGAACTCTTGGAAACAGCTTCTCTCTACATTCAACATACAAAACTCTTGGAAACTGCATCTCTCTAGAGCAATGTTACAAAACTCCCATAAGCTGCGTCTCCTACACACAGCAGACAGAAAACCCGCATATAGCGAATGCCTAATTCCAGATTACAGAAATCCAATAAACAGCTTCTTCCTACACCCTGATACAGAGCTTCGGTAAACTGTGTCTCTCTAATTCTAGTTCACAGAACTCCAATAAGCTGTGTCGGTTGCACTCAGGCTACAGGAATCCCATATGGAGCGTATGCCTACTCTCAAAATACAGTACTCGGGGAAACAGCTTCTCTCAACATTCAACATACAGAACTATTGGAAACTGCATCTGTATACACAAAGCTTACAGAACTCACGAAAGATGCATCTGCTACACAGCATACAGAATATCCGCAAATAGAGAATGCCTAATTCCAGGCCACAGAACTCTTGGAAACAGCTTACCTCTACATTCAATATACAAATCTATTGGAAACTGCATCTCTCTAGACCAATGTTACAGAACTCCCGTAAGCTGCGTCTCCTACACAGAGCAGACAAAAAACCCGCATATAGTGAATGCCTAATTCCAGGTCAAAGAACACTTGGAAACAGCTTTTCTCTACATTCAACATACAAAACGCTTGGAAACTGCATCTCTCTAGATCAATGTTACAGAACTCCCATAAGCTGCCTCTGCTGTACTCAGGCTACAGGAATCCCATATAGAACGTATGCCTACTCTCAGACTAGAGAACTCTTGGAAACAGCTTCTCTCTACATTGAACATACAAAACTCTTGGAAACTGCATCTCTCTAGACCAAGGTTACAGAACTCCCATAAGCAGCGTCTCCTACACGCAGCATACAGAAAACCCGCCTATAGCGAATGCCTCATTCCAGGCTACAGAAATCCAGTAAACAGCTTCTCCCTTCACCTGATACAGTACATCGGTAAACTGTGTCTCTCTAATTCTAGCTTACAAAACTCCCATAAGCTGCGTCTATTGCACTCAGCCTACAGGAATCCCACATAGCAAATGCCTATTCTTAGACCAGAGAACTTTGGAAACAGCTTCTCTCTTCATTCAACATACACAACTCTTGGAAATTGCATCTCTCTAGACCAATGTTACAGAACTCCCATAAATTGCGTCTCAACACACAGCATACAGAAAACCAGCATATAGTGAATCACTATGCCCAGGCTACCAAAATCTTAGAAACAGCTTCTCTCTACGTTCAACATACGGAACTCCTGGATACTGTATGTCTCTACACTTAGGTTGTGCAACTCTCGTAAGATGTGTCGCCTACACACAGCACACAGAAAACCCGCAAATAGCGAATACCTAATTCCAGGCTACAGAAATCCAGTAAACAGCTCCTCTCTACAAGGATAGAGAACTCCGTTAAACTGCTTCACCCTACATCCAGGTAGCAGAGCTCCCATAACCAGCGTCTCCTACACTCAGAATACAGAAATCCCAATTACTGTGTATGCCTCTTGCCAGGCTACAGAACTCTTGGAAACAGCTTATCTCTACACACACATACAGAACTCTGGTAAACTGTGTCTCACTACATGCACGATACAGAACTCTCAAAAGCTGCCTCTGATACACTCAGCATACAGAAAACACGCGTATAGTGAATACCTGCTCATAGGCTACAGAACTCTTGGAAACAGCTTTTATCTACATTCAACATACACAACTCTTGGAAACCGCATCTCTCTAGACCAATGTTACAGAACTCCCATAAGCTGCGTCTCCTACAAACAGCATACGAAAACCCGCATATAGCGAATAACTATGCCCAGGCTACCGAATTCTTAGAAACAGCTTCTCATTACATTCAACATATGGAACTTATGGATACTGTATGTCTCTACACTTAGGTTACGGAACTCCCGTAAGCTGCATCTCCTACACAGAGCATACAGAAAACAAGGAAATAGCGCATGCCTAATTCCAGGCCACAGAACTCTTGGAAACAGCTTCTCTCTACATTCAATATACCAATCTCTTGGAAACTGCATCTCTCTAGACCAATGTTACAGAACTCCCATAAGCTGCATCCCCTACACACAGCATACGGAAAACTGGCATATAGCGAATCACTATGCCCAGGCTACCAAAATCTTAGAAACAGCTTCTCTCTACATTCAACATACGGATCTCCTGGATACTGTATGTCTCTACACTTAGGTTGTGCAACTCCCGTAAGCTGTGTCTCCTACACACAGCACACAGAAAACCCGCAAATAGCGAATACCTAATTCCAGGCTACAGAAATCCAGTAAACAGCTCCTCTCTACAAGGATAGAGAACTCCGGTAAACTGCTTCTCCCTACATCCAGGTTGCAGAGCTCCCATAACCAGCGTCTCCTACACTCAGAATACAGAAATCCCAATTACTGTGTATGCCTCTTGCTAGGCTACAGAACTCTTGGAAACAGCTTATCGCTACATGCACATTCAGAACTCTGGTAAACTGTGTCTCACTACATGCACGATACAGAACTCCCATAAGCTGCGTCTGATACACTCAGCATACAGAAAACACGCGTAGAGTGAATACCTGCTCATAGGCTACAGAACTCTTGGAAACAGCTTTTCCTATATTCAACATACAAAAGTCTTGGAAACTGCATCTCTCTAGACCAATGTTACAGAACTCCCATAAGCTGCATCTGCTGCACTCAGGCTACAGGAATCCCATATAGAGCGTATGCCTAGTCTCATACTACAGAACTCTTGGAAACAGCTTCTCTCTACATTCAACATACAAAACTCTTGGAAACTGCATCTCTCTAGACCAAGGTTACAGAACTCCCATAAGCTGCGTCTCCTACACACAGCAGACAGAAACCCGCATATAGCAAATGCCTAATTCCAGGCTACAGAAATCCAGTAAACAGCTTCTCCCTACACCCTGATACAGAACTTAGGTAAATTGTGTCTCTCTAATTCTAGGTTACAGAACTCCCATAAGCTGTGTCGGCTGCACTCAGGCTACAGGAATCCCATATAGAGCGTATGCCTAGTCTCAGACTACAGAACTCTTGGAAACAGCTTCTCTCTACATTCAACGTACACAACTCTTGGAAACTGCATCTCTCTAGTCCAATGGTACAGAACTCCCATAAGCTGTGTATCCTACAAACAGCATAAGGAAAACCCGCATATAGCGAATAACTATGCCCAGGCTACCGAAATCGCAGAAACAGCTTCTCTCTACATTCAACATATGGAACTCCTGGATACTGTATGTCTCTACACTTAGGTTGTGCAACTCCCGTAAGCTGCGTCTCCTACACAGAGCATACGGAACACCCGCATATAGCGAATATCTATGCCCAGGCTACCAAAATATTAGAAACAGCTTCTCATTACATTCAACATATGGAACTTATGGATACTGTATGTCTCTATACTTAGGTTACGGAACTCCCGTAAGCTGCATCTCCTACACACAGCATACAGAAAACACGGAAATAGCGCATGCCTAATTCCAGGCCACAGAACTCTTGGAAACAGCTTCTCTCTACATTCAATATACCAATCTCTTGGAAACTGCATCTCTCTAGACCAATGTTACAGAACTCCCATAAGCTGCATCTCCTACACACAGCAGACAGAATACCCGCATATAGCGAATGCCTAATTCCAGATTACAGAAATCCAATAAACAACTTCTTCCTACAACCTGATACAGAATTTCGGTAAACTGTGTCTCTCTAATTCTAGGTTACAGAACTCCCATAAGCTGCGTCGGCTGAACTCAGGCTACAGGAATACCATATAGAGCGTATGCCTACTCTCAGAATACAGAACTCGTGAAAACAGCTTCTCTCAACATTCAACATACAGAACTATTGGAAACTGCATCTGTATACACAAACCTTACAGAACTCACGAAAGCTGCATCTGCTACAGCATACAGAATATCCTGCAAATAGTGAATGCCTAATTCCAGGCCACAGAACACTTGGAAACAGCTTCTCTCTACAATCAATATACAAATCTCTTGGAAACTGCATCTCTCTAGACCAATGTAACAGAAATCCCGTAAGCTGCGTCTCCTACACACAGCAGACAAAAAACAAGCATATACAGAATGCCTAATTCCAGGCCACAGAACTCTTGGAAACAGCTTTTCTCTACATTCAACATACACAACTCTTGGAAACTGCATCTCTCTAGACCAATGTTACAGAACTCCCATAAGCTGCGTCTCCTACACGCAGCATACAGAAAACCCGCATATAGCAAATGCCTAATTCCAGGCTACAGAAATCCAGTAAACAGCTTCTCCCTACACCTGATACAGTACATCGGTAAACTGTGTCTCTCTAATTCTAGGTTACAAAACTCCCATAAGCTGCGTCTATTGCACTCAGCCTACCGGAGTCCCACATAGAGCCAATGCCTACTCTCAGACTAGAGAACACTTGGAAACTGCTTCTCTCTACATTCAACATACACAACTCTTGGAAACTGCATCTCTCTAGACCAATGTTACAGAACTCCCATAAGCTGCATCGCCTACACACAGCATACGGAAAACCGGTATATAGCGAATCACTATGCCTAGGCTACCAAAATCTTAGAAACAGCTTCTCTCTACATTCAACATACGGATCTCCTGGATACTGTATGTCTCTACACTTAGGTTGTGCAACTCCCGTAAGCTGTGTCTCCTACACACAGCACACAGAAAACCCGCAAATAGCGAATACCTAATTCCAGGCTACAGAAATCCAGTAAACAGCTCCTCGCTACAAGGATAGAGAACTCCGGTAAACTGCTTCTCCCTACATCCAGGTAGCAGAGCTCCCATAACCAGCGTCTCCTACACTCAGAATACAGAAATCCCAATTACTGTGTATGCCTCTTGCCAGGCTACAGAACTCTTGGAAACAGCTTATCTCTACACGCACATTCAGAAATCTGGTAAACTGTGTCTCACTACATGCAGGATACAGAACTCCCATAAGCTGCGTCTGATACACTCAGCATACAGAAAACCCGCGTAGAGTGAATACCTGCTCATAGGCTACAGAACTCTTGCAAACAGCTTTTTCTACATTCAACATACACAACTCTTGGAAACCGCATCTCTCTAGACCAATGTTACAGAACTCCCATAAGCTGCGTCTGCTGCACCAAGGCTACAGGAATCCCATATAGAGCGTATGCCTACTCTCAGACTTCAGAACTCTTGGAAACATCTTTTCCCTACATTCATCATACAAAACTCTTGGAAACTGCATCTCTCTAGACCAAGGTTACAGAACTCCCGTAAGTTGCGTCTCCTACACACAGCAGAAAAAAACCCGCATATACAGAATGCCTAATTCCAGGCCACAGAACTCTTGGAAACAGCTTCCCTCTACATTCAACATACACAACTCTTGGAAACTGCATCTCTCTAGACCAATGTTACAGAACTCCCATAAGCTGCATCTGCTGCACTCAGGCTACAGGAATCCCATATAGAGCGTATGCCTACTCTCAGACTACAGAACTCTTGGAAACATCTTTTCCCTACATTCATCATACACAACTCTTGGAAACTGCATCTTCTAGACCAAGGTTACAGAACTCCCATAAGCTGCGTCTCCTACACACAGCAGACAGAAAACCTGCCTTTAGCGAATGCCTAATTCCAGGCTACAGATCCAGTAAACAGCTTCTTCCTACACCCTGATACAGAACTTCGGTAAACTGTGTCTCTCTAATTCTAGGTTAAAGAACTCCCATAAGCTGCGTCTCCTACACGCAGCATACAGAAACCCGCATATAGCGAATGCCTAATTCCAGGCTACAGAAATCCAGTAAACAGCTTCTCCCTACACCCTGATACAGAACTTCAGTAAACTGTGTCTCTCTAATTCTAGGTTACAGAACTCCCATAAGCTGCTTCAGCTACACTTAGGCTACAGGATCCCATATAGAGCGTATGCCTACGCTCAGACTACAGAACTCTTGGGCACAGCTTCTCTCTACATTCAACATACAGAACTACTGGAAACTGCATCTCTCTACACTTAGGTTACAGAACTCCCGAAAGCTGCATCTGCTACACTCAGCATCCAGAATACCCTCATACAGCGAATACCTAATTCCAGGATACAGAACTCCTCTAAACAGCTCCTCTGCACACAAAGGATAGAGAACTCTTGGAAACTGCTTCTCTCTACATCCACGTAGCAGAGCTCCTGTAAGCTGCATCTCCTACACTCAGGATACAGAAATCCCATACATTGCGTATCCTATTGCCAGGCTACAGAACTCTTGGAACCAGCTTCTCCCTACACTGTGATGCAAAACCTCAATAAACTGTGTCTCTCTAATACTAGGTTACAGACTCCCATAAGCTGCGTCTATTGCACTCAGCCTACAGGAATCCCACATAGCGAATGCCTACTCTCAGACTAGAGAACTCTTGGAAACAGCTTCTCTCTACATTCAACATACAAAACTCTTGGAAACTGCATCTCTCTAGACCAATGTTACAGAACTCCCATAAGCTGCGTCTCCTACACGCAGCATACAGAAAACCCGCATATAGCGAATGCCTAATTCCAGGCTACAGAAATCCAGTAAACAGCTTCTACCTACACATGATACAGTACATCGGTAAACTGTGTCTCTTTAATTCTAAGTTACAAAACTCCCATAAGCTGCGTCTATTGCACTCAGCCTACAGGAATCCCACATAGAGCGAATGCCTACTCTCAGACTAGAGAACTCTTGGAAACTGCTTCTGTCTACATTCAACATACACAACTCTTGGAAACTGCATCTCTCTAGACCAATGTTACAGAACTCCCATAAGCTGCATCTCCTACACACAGCATACGGAAACCGGCATATAGGGAATCACTATGCCCAGGCTACCAAAATCTTAGAAACAGCTTCTCTCTACATTCAACATACGGAACTCCTGGATACTGTATGTCTCTACACTTAGGTTGTGCAACTCCCGTAAGGTGTGTCTCCTACACACAGCACACAGAAAACCCGCAAATAGCGAATACCTAATTCCAGGCTACAGAAATCCACTAAACAGCTCCTCTCTACAAGGATAGTGAACTCAGGTAAACTGCTTCTCCCTACATCCAGGTAGCAGAGCTCCCATAACCAGCGTCTCCTACACTCAGAATACAGAAATCCCAATTACTGTGTATGCCTCATGCCAGGCTACAGAACACTTGGAAACAGCTTTTCACTACATTAAACATACAAAACTCTTGGAAACCGCATCTCTCTAGACCAATGTTACAGAACTCCCATAAGCTGCGTCTGATACACTCAGCATACAGAAAACACGCGTAGAGTGAATACCTGCTCATAGGCTACAGAACTCTTGGAAACAGCTTTTCTCTACATTCAACATACACAACTCTTGGAAACCGCATCTCTCTAGACCAATGTTACAGAACTCCCATAAGCTGCGTCTGCTGCACCAAGGCTACAGGAATCCCATATAGAGCGTAAGCCTACTCTCAGACTACAGAACTCTTGGAAACATCTTTTCCCTACATTCAACATACACAACTCTTGGAAACTGCATCTCTCTAGACCAAGGTTACAGAACTCCCATAAGCTGCGTCTCCTACACACAGCAGACAGAAAACCCGCATATAGCGAATGCCTAATTCCAGATTACAGAAATCCAATAAACAGCTTCTTCCTACACCCTGATACAGAACTTCGGTAAACTGTGTCTCTCTAATTCTAGGTTACAGAACTCCCATAAGCTCCTTCGGCTGCACTCAGGCTACAGGAATCCCATATAGAGCGTATGCCTACGCTCAGACTACAGAACTCTTGGGCACAGCTTCTCTCTACATTTAACATACAGAACTACTGGAAACTGCATCTCTCTACACTTAGGTTACAGAACTCCCGAAAGCTGCATCTGCTACACTCAGCATCCAGAATACCCTCATACAGTGAATACCTAATTCCAGGATACAGAACTCCTCTAAACAGCTCCTCTCCACACAAAGGACAGAGAACTCTTGGAAACTGCTTCTCTCTACATCCACGTAGCAGAGCTCCTGTAAGCTGCATCTCCTACACTCAGGATACAGAAATCCCATACATTGCGTATGCCTATTGCCAGGCTACAGAATACTTGGAAACAGCTTCTCCCTACACTGTGATGCAAAACCTCAGTAAACTGTGTCTCTCTAATACTAGGTTACAGACTCCCATAAGCTGCGTCTATTGCACTCAGCCTACAGGAATCCCACATAGCGAATGCCTACTCTCAGACTAGAGAACTCTTGGAAACAGCTTCTCTCTACATTCAACATACACAACTCTTGGAAACTGCATCTCTCTAGACCAATGTTACAGAACTCCCATAAGCTGCGTCTGCTGCACTCAGGCTACAGGAATCCCATATAGAGCATATGCCTACTCTCAGACTACAGAACTCTTGGAAACAGCTTCTCTCTACATTCAACGTACACAACTCTTGGAAACTGCATCTCTCTAGTCCAATGTTACAGAACTCCCACAAGCTGCGTCTCCTACAAACAGCATAAGAAAAACCCGCATATAGCGAATAACTATGCCCAGGCTACCAAAATCTTAGAAACAGCTTCTCTCTACATTCAACATACGGAACTCCTGGATACTGTATGTCTCTACACTTAGGTTGTGCAACTCCCGTAAGCTGCGTCTCCTACACAGAGCATACGGAACACCCGCATATAGCGAATATCTATGCACAGGCTACCAAAATATTAGAAACAGACTCTCATTACTTTCAACATATGGAACTTATGGATACTGTATGTCTCTACACTTAGGTTACGGAACTCTCGTAAGCTGCATCTCCTACACACAGCATACAGAAAACACCGAAATAACGCATGCCTAATTCCAGGCCACAGAACTCTTGGAAACAGCTTCTCTCTACATTCAACATACAAAACTCTTGGAAACTGCATCTCTCTAGACCAATGTTACAGAACTCCCATAAGCTGTGTCGGCTGCACTTAGGCTACAGGAATCTCATATAGAGCGTATGCATACTCTCAGACTACAGAACTCTTGGAAACAGCTTTTCTCTACATTCAACATACACAACTCTTGGAAACTGCATCTCTCTAGACCAAGGTTACAGAACTCCCATAAGCTGCGTCTCCTACACACAGCAGACAGAAAACCCGCGTATAGCGAATGCCTAATTCCAGGCTACAGAAATCCAGTAAACAGCTTTTCCCTACACCCTGATACAGAACTTCGGTAAACTGTGTCTCTCTAATTCTAGGTTACAGAACTCCCATAAGCTCCTTCGGCTGCACTCAGGCTACAGGAATCCCATATAGAGCGTATGCCTACGCTCAGACTACAGAACTCTGGGGCACAACTTCTCTCTACATTCAACATACAGAACTACTGGAAACTGCATCTCTCTACACTTAGGTTACAGAACTCCCGAAAGCTGCATCTGCTACACTCAGCATCCAGAATACCCTCATACAGTGAATACCTAATTCCAGGATACAGAACTCCTCTAAACATCTCCTCTCCACACAAAGGATAGAGAACTCTTGGAAACTGCTTCTCTCTACATCCACGTAAGCTGCATCTCCTACACTGAGGATACAGAAATTCCATACATTGCATATGCCTATTGCCAGGCTACAGAACTCTTGGAAAAAGCTTATCTCTACACGCACGTACAGAACTCTGGTAAACTGTGTCTCACTACATGCACGATACAGAACTCCCATAAGCTGTGTCTGATACACTCAGCATACAGAAAACACGCGTATAGTGAATACCTGCTCATAGGCTACAGAACTCTTGGAAACAGCTTTTCTCTACATTCAACATACACAACTCTTGGAAACTGCATCTCTCTAGACCAATGTTACAGAACTCCCATAAGCTGCGTCTCCTACACACAGCATAAGGAAAACCGGCATATAGCAAATAACTATGCCCAGGCTACCGAAATCGCAGAAAAAGCTTCTCTCTATATTCAACATACGGAACTCCTGGTTACTGTATGTTTCTACACTTAGGTTGTGCAACTCCTCCTACACAGAGCATACGGAAAACGCGCATATAGAGAATATCTATGCCCAGGCTACCAAAATATTAGAAACAGCTTCTCATTACATTCAACATATGGAACTTATGGATACTGTATGTCTCTACACTTAGGTTACGGAACTCCCGTAAGCTGCATCTCCTACACACAGCATACAGAAAACACGGAAATAGCGCATGCCTAATTCCAGGCCACAGAACTCTTGGAAACAGCTTCTCTCTACATTCAACATACAAAAGTCTTGGAAACTGCATCTCTCTAGACCAATGTTACAGAACTCCCATAAGCTGCGTCTGCTGCACTCAGGCTACAGGAATCCCATATAGAGCGTATGCCTACTCTCAGACTACAGAACTCTTGGAAACAGCTTCTCTCTACATTCAACATACACAACTCTTGGAAACTGCATCTCTCTAGACCAAGGTTACAGAACTCCCATAAGCTGCGTCTCCTACACACAGCAGACAGAAAACCCGCGTATAGCGAATGCCTAATTCCAGGCTACAGAAATCCATTAAACAGCTTCTCCCTACACCCTGATGCAGAACTTCGGTAAACTGTGTCTCTCTAATTCTAGGTTACAGAACTCCCATAAGCTCTTTCGGCTGCACTCAGGCTACAGGAATCCCATATAGAGCGTATGCCTACGCTCAGACTACAGAACTCTTGGGCACAGCTTCTCTCTACATTCAACATACAGAACTACTGGAAACTGCATCTCTCTACACTTAGGTTACAGAACTCCCGAAAGCTGCATCTGCTTCACTCAGCATCCAGAATACCCTCATACAGCGAATACCTAATTCCAGGATACAGAACTCCTCTAAACAGCTCCTCTCCACACAAAGTATAGAGAACTCTTGGAAACTGCTTCTCTCTACATCCACGTAGCAGAGCTCCAGTAAGCTGCATCTCCTACACTCAGGATACAGAAATCCCATACATTGCGTATGCCTATTGCCAGGCTACAGAATGCTTGGAAACAGCTTCTCCCTACACCGTGATGCAAAACCTCAGTAAACTGTGTCTCTCTAATTCTAGGTTACAGACTCCCATAAGCTCTGTCTATTGCACTCAGCCTACAGGAATCCCACATAGGAATGCCTACTCTCAACTACAGAACTCTTGGACACAGCTTCTCTCTACATTCAACATACACAACTCTTGGAAACTGCATCTCTCTAGACCAATGTTACAGATCTCCTATAAATTGTGTCTCCTACACACAGCATACGGAAAACCGGCATATAGCGAATCACTATGCCCAGGCTACCAAAATGTTAGAAACAGCTTCTCTCTACATTCAACATACGGAACTCCTGGATACTGTATGTCTCTACACTTAGGTTGTGCAACTCCCGTAAGCTGTGTCTCCTACACACAGCACACAGAAAACCCGCAAATAGCGAATACCTAATTCCAGGCTACAGAAATCCAGTAAACAGCTCCTCGCTACAAGGATAGAGAACTCCGGTAAACTGCTTCTCCCTACATCCAGGTAGCAGAGCTCCCATAACCAGCGTCTCCTACACTCAGAATACAGAAATCCCAATTACTGTGTATGCCTCATGCCAGGCTACAGAACTCTTGGAAACAGCTTATCTCTACACGCACGTACAGAACTCTGGTAAACTGTGTCTCACTCCATGCACGATACAGAACTCCCATAAGCTGCGTCTGATACACTCAGCATACAGAAAACCCGCGTATAGCGAATACCTGCTCATAGGCTACAGAACTCTTGGAAACAGCTTCTCTCTACATTCAACATACAAAACTCTGGGAAACCGCATCTCTCAAGACCAATGTTACAGAACTCCCATAAGCTGCGTCTGCTGCACTCAGGCTACAGGAATCCCATATAGAGTTTATGCCTATTCTCAGACTACAGAACTCTTGGAAACAGCTTCTCTCTACATCAATATACAAATCTCTTGAAAACTGCATCTCTCTAGACCAATGTTACAGAACTCCCATAAGCTGCGTCTCCTACACACAGCATAAGGAAAACCCGCATATAGCGAATAACTATGCCCAGGCTACCGAAATCGCAGAAACAGCTTCTCTCTACATTCAACATACAGAACTACTGGAAACTGCATCTCTCTACACTTAGGTTACAGAACTCCCGAAAGCTGCATCTGCTACACTCAGCATCCAGAATACCCTCATAAAGCGAATCCCTAATTCCAGGATACAGAACTCCTCTAAACATCTCCTCTCCACACAAAGGATTGAGAACTCTTGGAAACTGCTTCTCTCTACATCCACGTAAGCTGCATCTCCTACACTGAGGATACAGAAATTCCATACATTGCATGTGCCTATTGCCAGGCTACAGAACTCTTGGAAAAAGCTTATCTCTACACGCACGTACAGAACTCTGGTAAACTGTGTCTCACTACATGCACGATACAGAACTCCCATAAGCTGCGTCTGATAAACTCAGCATACAGAAAACCCGCGTATAGTGAATACCTTCTCATAGGCTACAGAACTCTTGGAAACAGCTTTTCTCTACATTCAACATACACAACTCTTGGAAACCGCATCTCTCTAGACCAATGTTACAGAACTCCCATAAGCTGTGTCTGCTGCACTCAGGCTACAGGAATCCCATATAGAGCGTATGCCTATTCTCAGACTACAGAACTCTTGGAAACAGCTTCACTCTACATTCAATATACAAATCTCTTGGAAACTGCATCTCTCTAGACCAATGTTACAGAACTCCCATAAGCTGCGTCTCCTACACACAGCATAAGGAAAACCGGCATATAGCGAATAACTATGCCCAGGCTACCGAAATCGCAGAAACAGCTTCTCTCTACATTCAACATACGGAACTCCTGGTTACTGTATGTCTCTACACTTAGGTTGTGCAACTCCTCCTACACAGAGCATACGGAGAACCCACATATATCGAATATCTATGCCCAGGCTACCAAAATATTAGAAACAGCTTCTCATTACATTCAACATATGGAACTTATGGATACTGTATGTCTCTACACTTAGGTTACGGAACTCCCGTAAGGTGCATCTCCTACACACAGCATACAGAAAACACAGAAATAGCGCATGCCTAATTCCAGGCCACAGAACTCTTGGAAACAGCTTCTCTCTACATTCAACATACAAAACTCTTGGAAACTCATCTCTCTAGACCAATGTTACAGAACTCCCATAAGCTGCGTCTGCTGCACTCAGGCTATAGGAATCCCATATAGAGCGTATGCCTACTCTCAGACTACAGAACTCTTGGAAACAGCTTCTCTCTACATTCAACATACACAACTCTTGGAAACTGCATCTCTCTAGACCAAGGTTACAGAACTCCCATAAGCTGCGTCTCCTACACACAGCAGACAGAAAACCCGCGTATAGCGAATGCCTAATTCCAAGCTACAGAAATCCAATAAACAGCTTCTCCCTACACCCTGATACAGAACTTCGGTAAACTGTGTCTCTCTAATTCTAGGTTACAGAACTCCCATAAGCTGCGTTGGCTGCAAAAAGGCTACATGAATCCCATATAGAGCGTATGCCTACGCTCAGACTACAGAACTCTTGGGCACAGCTTCTCTCTACATTCAACAAACAGAACTACTGGAAACTGCATCTCTCTACACTTAGGTTACAGAACTCCCGAAAGCTGATCTGCTACACTCAGCATCCAGAATACCCTCATACAGCGCATACCTAATTCCAGGATACAGAACTCCTCTAAACAGCTCCTCTCCACACAAAGGATAGAGAACTCTTGGAAACTGCTTCTCTCTACATCCACGTAGCAGAGCTCCAGTAAGCTGCATCTCTTACACTCAGGATACAGAAATCCCATACATTGCGTATGCCTATTGCCAGGCTACAGAACGCTTGGAAACAGCTTCTTCCTACACCGTGACTCAAAACCTCAGTAAACTGTGTCTCTCTAATTCTAGGTTACAGACTCCCATAAGCTGCGTCTGCTGCACTCAGGCTACAGGAATCCCATATAGAGCGTATGCCTACTCTCAGACTACAGAACTCTTGGAAACATCTTTTCCATACATTCATCATACAAAACTCTTGGAAACTGCATCTCTCTAGACCAATGTTACAGAACTCCCATAAGTTGCGTCTCCTACACACAGCATAAGAAAAACCCGCATATAGCGAATAACTATGCCCAGGCTACCGAAATCGCAGAAACAGCTTCTCTCTATATTCAACATACGGAACTCCTGGATACTGTATGTCTCTACACTTAGGTTGTGCAACTCCTCCTACACAGAGCATACGGAAAACCCGCATATAGCGAATATCTATGCCCAGGCTACCAAAATATTAGAAACAGCTTCTCATTACATTCAACATATGGAAATTATGGATACTGTATGTCTCTACACTTAGGTTACGGAACTCCAAAAGCTGCATCTCCTACACACGGCATACAGAAATCACGGAAATAGCGCATGCCTAATTCCAGGCCACAGAACTCTTGGAAACAGCTTCTCTCTACACTCAACATACACATCTCTTGGAAACTGCATCTCTCTAGACCAATGTTACAGAACTCCCATAAGCTGCGTCTCCTACACACAGCAGACAGAAAACCCGCATATAGCGAATGCCTAATTCCAGGCTACAGAAATCCAGTAAACAGCTTCTCCCTACACCCTGATACAGAACTTCGGTGAACTGCGTCTCTCTAATTCTAGGTAACAGAACTCCCATAAGCTGCTTCGGCTGCACTCAGGCTACAGGAATCCCATATAGAGCGTATGCCTACTCTCAGAATACAGAACTCGTGGAAACAGCTTCTCTCAACATTCAACATACAGAATTATTGGAAACTGCATCTGTATACACAAACCTTACAGAACTCACGAAAGCTGCATCTGCTACACAGCATACAGAATATCCGCAAATAGCGAATGCCTAATTCCAGGCCACAGAAATCTTGGAAACAGCTTCCCTCTACATTCAATATACAAATCTCTTGGAAACTGCATCTCTCTAGACCAATGTTACAGAACTCCCATAAGCTGCGTCTGCTGCACTCAGGCTACAGGATTCCCATATAGAACGTATGCCTACTCTCAGACTAAAGAACTCTTGGAAACAGCTTCTCTCTACATTCAACATACAAAACTCTTGGAAACTGCATCTCTCTAGACCAATGTTACAGAATTCCCATAAGCTGCGTCTCCTAAACACAGCAGATAAAAAACCAGCATATAGCGAATGCCTAATTCCAGGCCACAGAACTCTTGGAAACAGCTTTTCTCTACATTCAACATACAAAACTCTTGGAAACCGCATCTCTCTAGACCAATGTTACAGAACTCCCATAAGCTGCATCGGCTGCACTCAGTCTATAGGAATCCCATATAGAGCGTATGCCTACACTCAGACTACAGAACTCTTGGAAACAGCTTTTCTCTACATTCAACATACACAACTCTTGGAAACTGCATCTCTCTAGACCAAGGTTACAGAACTCCCATAAGCTGCGTCTCCTACACGCAGCATACAGAAACCCGCATATAGTGAATGCCTAATTCCAGGCTATAGAAATCCAGTAAACATCTTCTCCCTTCACCCTGATACAGAACTTCGGTAAACTGTGTCTCTCTAATTCTAGGATAGAGAACTCCCATAAGCTGTGTCGGCTGCACACAGGCTACACTAATCCCATATAGAGCGTGTGCCTACGCTCAGACTACAGAACTCTTGGGCACTCTTCTCTCTACATTCAACATACAGAACTACTGGAAACTGCATCTCTCTACACTTAGGTTACAGAACTCCCGAAAGCTGCATCTGCTACACTCAGCATCCAGAATACCCTCACAGCACATACCTAATTCCAGGATACAGAACTCCTCTAAACAGCTCCTCTCCACACAAAGGATAGAGAACTCTTAGAAACTGCTTCTCTCTACATCCACGTAGCAGAGCTCCTGTAAGCTGCATCTCCTACATTCAGGATACAGAAATCCCTTACATTGCGTATGCCTATTGCCAGGCTACAGAACTCTTGGAAAAAGCTTCTCCCTACACTGTGATGCAAAACCTCAGTAAACTGTGTCTCTCTAATTCTAGGTTACAGACTCCCATAAGGTGTGTCTATTGCACTCAGCCTACAGAAATCCCATATAGAGCGTATGCCTACTCTCAGACTACAGAACTCTTGGAAACAGCTTCTCTCTACATTCAACATACAGAACTCTTGGAAACTGCATCTCTCTAGACCAAGGTTACAGAACTCCCATAAGCTGTGTCTCCTATACACAGCAGACAGAATACCCGCCTATAGCGAATGCCTAATTCCAGATTACAGAAATCCAATAAACAGCTTCTTCCTACACCCTGATACAGAACTTCGGTAAACTGTGTCTCTCTAATTCTAGGTTACAAAACTCCCATAAGCTGCGTCTATTGCACTCAGCCTACAGGAATCCCACATAGAGCGAATGCCTACTCTCAGACTAGAGAACTCTTGGAAACTGCTTCTGTCTACATTCAACATACACAACTCTTGGAAACTGCATCTCTCTAGACCAATGTTACAGAACTCCCATAAACTGCGTCGGCTGCACTCAGGCTACAGGAATCCCATATAGAGCGTATGCCTATGCTCAGACTACAGAACTCTTGGGCACAGCTTCTCTCTACATTCAACAAACAGAACTACTGGAAACTGCATCTCTCTACACTTAGGTTACAGAACTCCCGATAGCTGCATCTGCTACACTCAGCATCCAGAATACCCTCATACAGCACATACCTAATTCCAGGATACAGAACTCCTCTAAACAGCTCCTCTACACACAAAGGATAGAGAACTCTTGGAAACTGCTTCTCCCTACATCCAGGTAGCAGAGCTCCAATAACCAGCGTCTCCTACACTCAGAATACAGAAATCCCAATTACTATGTATGCCCTTGCCAGGCTACAGAACTCTTGGAAACAGCTTATCTTTTCACGCACATACAGAACTCTGGTAAACTGTGTCTCACTACATGCACGATACAGAACTCCCATAAGCGTCTGATACACTCAGCATACAAAAAACCCGCGTATAGTGAATACCTGCTCATAGGCTATAGAACACGTGGAAACAGCTTCTCTCTACATTCAACATACACAACTGTGGAAACTGCATCTCTCTAGAGCAATGTTACAGAACTCCCATAAGCTGTTCTCCTACACACAGCAGACAGAAAACCCGCATATAGCGAATGCCTAATTCCAGGCCACAAACTCTTGGAAACAGCTTCTCTCTACATTCAACAAACAAAACTCTTGGAAACTACATCTCTCTAGACCAATGTTACAGAACTCCCATAAGCTGTGTCTCCTACACACAGCATAAGGAAAACACGCATATAGCGAATAACTATGCCCAGGCTACCGAAATTGCGGAAACAGCTTCCCTCTACATTCAACATACGGAACTCCTGGATACTGTATGTCTCTCCACTTAGGTTGTGCAACTCCTCCTACACAGACCATACGGAAAACCCGCATATATCGAATATCTATGCCCAGGCTACCAAAATATTAGAAACAGCTTCTCATTACATTCAACATATGGAACTTATGGATACTGTATGTCTCTACACTTAGGTTCCGGAACTCCAGTAAGCTGCATCTCCTACACACAGCAGACAGAAAACCCGCATATAGCGAATGCCTAATTCCAGGCTACAGAAATCCAGTAAACAGCTTCTCCTTAAACCCTGATACAGAACATCGGTAAACTGTGTCTCTCTAATTCTAAGTTACAGAACTCCCATAAGCTGTGTCGCCTGCACTCAGGGTACAGGAATCCCATATAGAGCGTATGCCTACTCTCAGAATACAGAACTCGTGGAAACAGCTTCTCTCAACATTCAACATACAGAACTATTGGAAACTGCATCTGTATACACAAAGCTTACAGAACTCACGAAAGCTGCATCTGCTACACAGCATACAGAATATCCGCAAATAGCGAATGCCTAATTCCAGGCCACAGAACTCTTGGAAACAGCTTCTCTCTGCATTCAACATACAAAACTCTTGGAAACCGCATCTCTCTAGACCAATGTTACAGAACTCCCATAAGCTGCGTCTGCTGCACTCAGGCTACAGGATTCCCATATAGAGCGTATGCCTACTCTCAGACTACAGAACTCTTGGAAACAGCTTCTCTCTACAATCAACATACAGAAGTCTTGGAAACTGCATCTCTCTAGACCAATGTTACAGAACTCCCATAAGCTGCATCTCCTACACAAGCATGCGGAAAACAGGCATATAGCGAATCACTATGCCCAGGCTACCAAAATCTTATAAACAGCTTCTCTCTACATTCAACATACGGAACTCCTGGATACTGTATGTCTCTACTCTTAGGTTACGGAACTCCCGTAAGCTGCGTCTCCTACACACAGCAGACAGAAAACCTGCATTTAGCAATTGTCTTATTCCAGCCTCAGAAATCCAATAAACACCTTTTCCCTACATCCTGATAGACAACTTCGATAAACTGTGTCTCTCTAATTCTAGGATACAGAACTCCCGTAAGCTGCGTCTCCTACACACAGCATACAGAAAACACGCAAATAGCGCATGCCTAATTCCAGGCCACAGAAATCTTGGAAACAGCTTCTCTCTACATTCAACATACAAAACTCTTGGAAACTACATCTCTCTAGACCAGTGTTAAGAACTTCCATAAGCTGCCTCTGCTGCACTGAAGCAACATGAATCCCATATAGAGCGTATTCCTACTCTCAGACTACAGAACTCTTGGAAACAGCTTCTCTCTACATTCAACATACAAAACTCTTGGAAACTGCATCTCTCTAGACGAATGTTAAAGGACTCCCATAAGCTGCGTCTATTGCCCTCAGCCTACAGGAATCCCACATAGAGCATATGCCTACTCTCTGAACACAGAATTTTTGGAAACAGCTTTTCTCTACATTCAACATACAAAACTCTTGGAAACTGCGTCTCTCTAGACCAATGTTAGAGAACTCTCATAAGCTGCGTCTCCTACACACAGCAGCCAAAAAACCCGCATAGAGTGAATGCCTAATTCCAGGCTACAGAAATCCAGTAAACAGCTTCTCCGTACAGGCTGATACAGAAATCGGTAAACTGTGTCTCTCTAATTCTAGGTTACAGAACTCCCATAAGCTTCGTCGGCTGCACTCAGGCTACAGGAATCCCATATACAGCGTATGCCTACACACAGACTACAGAACTCTTGGACACAGCTTCTCTCTACATTCAACATACATAACTACTGGAAACCGCATCTCTCTACCAATGTTACAGAACTCCCATAAGCTGCGTCAGCTGAACTCAGCCTACAAGAATCCCATATAGAGCGTATGCCTACTCTCAGACTACAGGACTCTGGGAAACAGCTTCTCTCTACATTCAACATACAAAATTCTTGGAAACTGCATCTCTCTACACCAATGTTACAGAACTCCCATAATCTGCGTCTATTGCACTCAGCCTACAGGAATCCCACATAGAGCGTATGCCTAGTCTCTGACCACAGAACTCTTGGAAACAGCTTTTCTCTACATTCAACATACAAAACTCTTGGAAACCGCATCTCTCTAGACCAATGTTACAGAACTCCCATACGCTGCGACTGCTGCATTCAGGCTGCAGGAATCCCATATAGAGTGTATGCCTACTCTCAGACTACAGAACTCTTGGAAAGAGCTTCTCTCTATATTCTACATACAAACTCTTGGAAACTGCATCTCTCTAGAACAATGTTACAGAACTCCCATAAGCTGCGTCTCCTATACACAGCATAAGGAAAACCAGCATATAGCGAGTAACTATGCCCAGGCTACTGAAATCGCAGAAACAGCTTCTCTCTACATTCAACATTCGGGACTCCTGGATACTGTATGTGTCTACACTTAGGTTGTGAAACTCCCTTAAGCTGCGTCTCCTACACAGAGCATACGGAAATCCCGCATATAGAGAATAATATGCCCAGGCTACCAATATATTAGAAAAAGCTTCTCATTACATTCAACATACGGAACTGCTGGATACTGTGTGTCTCTACACTTAGGTTGTGAAACTCCCTTAAGCTGAGTCTCCTACACAGAGCATACGGAAAACCCGCATATAGCGAATAACTATGTTAAGGCTACCAAAATCTTAGAAAAGGCTTCTCTCCACATTCACCATATGGAACTCATGGATACTGTATGTCTCTACACTTAGGTTACGGATTTCCTGTAAGCTGCATCTCCTACACACAGCATACAGAAAACATGGAAATTTAGAAATGACTAATTCAGGGCACAAAACTCATGGAAACAGCTTCTCTCTACATTCAACATACACAACTCTTGGAAACTGCATCTCTCTAGACCAATGTTACAGAACTCCCATAAGCTGCGTCTCCTACACGCAGCAGACGGAAAACCGGCATATAGCAAATAACTATGCCCATGCTACCAAAATCTTAGAAACACCTTCTCTCTACATTAAACATATGGAACTTATGGATACTCTATGTCTCTACACTTAGGTTACAGAACTCCCGTAAGTTGCATGTCCTACACACAGCATACAGAAAACACGGAAATAGCAAATGCCTAATTCCAAGCCACAGAACTCTTGGAAACAGCTTCCCTCTACATTCAACATACAAAACTCTTGGAAACTGCATCTCTCTAGACCACTGTTACAGAACTCCCGTAAGCTGCACCTCCTACACACAGCAGACAGAAAACCTGCATATAGCGAATGCCTTATACCAGGCTACCGAAATCCAGTAAACAGCTTCTCCCTACACCCTGATACAGAACTTCGGTAAACTGTGTCTCTCTAATTCTAGGTTACAGAACTCCCATAAGCTTCGTCTATTGCACTCAGCCTACAGGAATCCCACATAGAGTGTATGCCTACTCTCTGACCACAGAACTCGTGGAAACAGCTTTTCTCTACATTCAACATACAAAACTCTTGGAAACCGCATCTCTCTAAACCAATGTTACAGAACTCCCATAAGCTGCGTCTGCTGCACTCAGGATACAGGAATCCCATATAGAGCGTATGCCTACTCTCAGACTACAGAACACTTGGACACAGCTTCTCTCTACATTCAACATACAAAACTCTTGGAAAGCGCATCTCTCTAGACCAATGTTACAGAACTCCCTTAAGCTACGTCTCCTACACACAGCATAAGGAAAATCCGCATATAGCGAATAACTATGCCCAGGCTACTGAAATCGCAGAAACAGATTCTCTGTACATTCAACATACGGAACTCTGGATACTGTATGTCTCTACACTTAGGTTGTGCCATTTCCTTAAGCTGCGTCTCCTACACAAGCATCCGGAAAACCCGCATATAGCGAATATCTATGCCAGGCTACCAATATATTAGAAACAGCTTCTCATTACATTCAACATACGCTTAGACTACAGAACTCTTGGAAGAAGCTTTTCTCTACATTCAACATACAGAAATACTGGAAACTGCATCTCTCTAGATCAATGTTACAAAACTCCCATAAGCTGCGTCTTCTACACACAGCCAACAGAAAACCTGCATATAGCAAATGTCTTATTCCAGCCTCAGAAATCGAATAAACACCTTTTCCCTACATCCTAATACACAACTTTGATAAACTGTGTCTCTCTAATTCTAGGATACAGAACTCCCATAAGCTGCGTCTCCTACACACAGGATACAGAATACCCGCAAATAGAGCATGCCTAATTCCAGGTCACAGGACACTGGGAAACAGCTTCTCTCTACATTCTACATACAAAACTCTTGGAAACTGCATCTCTCTAGACCAATGTTACAGAACTCCCGTAAGCTGCGTCTCCTACACAGAGCAAACAGAAAACCCATCTATAGCAAATGTCTTATTCCAACCTCAGAAATCCAATAAAACACCCTCGCCCTACATCCAGATACAGAATTTCGATAAAATGTGTCTTTCTAATTCTAGGTTACAGAACTCCATAAAATGCGTGGAATACACTGCGGCTACAGGAATCCCATATACAGCGTATACCTACTCTCAGAATACAGAACTCATGGAAACAGCTTCTCTCAATATTCAACATACAGAACTATTGGAAACTGCATCTGTATACACAAAGCTTGCAGAACTCCAATAAGCTGCATCTGCTACACAGCATACAATATCCGCAAATAGTGAATGCCTAATTCCAGGCCACAGAACTCTTGGAAACAGCTTCTCTCTGCATTCAACATACAAATCTCTTGAAAACAGCATCTCTCTAGACCAACATTACACAACCCCCGTAAGCTGTGTCTCCTACGGACAGCAGACAGAAAACCCGCCTATAGCAAATCTCTTATTCCAGCCTCAAAATCCAATAAACACCTTTTCATACATCCTGATACACAACATCGATAAACTGTGTCTCTCTATTTCTAGGATACAGAACTCCCATAAGCTGCGTGTCCTACACACAGCATACAGAAAACACGCAAATAGCGCATGCCTAATTCCAGGCCACAGAACTCTTGGAAACAGCTTCTCTCTGCATTCAACATACAAAAGTCTTGGGAACTGCATCTCTCTAGACCAATGTTACAGAACTCCCATAAGCTGCGTCTCCTACACGTAAGATATAGAAAACACGCATATAACGAATGCCTAATTCCAGGCTATAGAAATCCAGTACAGCTTCTCCCTACACGCTGATACAGAACTTCGGTAAATTGTGTCTCTCTAATTCTAGGTTACAGAATTCCCATAAGCTGCGTCGGCTGCACTCTAGCTACTGAAATCCCATATAGACCGTATGCCCACTCTCAGAGTACAGAACTCTTGGACACAGCTTCTCTCTACATACAACATACAAAACTCTTGGAAACTGCATCTCTCTAGACCAATGTTACAGAACTCCAATAAGCTGCGTCTCCTACACACAGCAGACAGAAAACCCGCGTATAGCAAATGTCTTATTCCAGCATCAGAAATCCAAAAAACAACTTTTTCCTACATCCTGATACACAACTTCGATAAACTGTGTCTCTCTAATTCTAGGATACAGAACTCCCTTAATCTGCTTCGGCTGCACTCAGGCTACAGGAATCCCATATACAGTGTATGCCTACGCTCAGCTACAGAACACTTGGACACAGCTTCTCTCTACATTCAACATACAGAACTACTGGAAACTGCATCTCTCTACACTTAGGTTACAGAACTCCCGAAAGCTGCATCTGCTACACTCAGCATCCAGAATACCCTCATACAGCGAATACCTAATTCCAGGATACAGAACTCCTCTAAACAGCTCCTCTCCACACAAAGGATAGAGAACTCTTGGAAACTGCTTCTCTCTACATCCACGTAGCAGAGCTCCAGTAAGCTGCATCTCCTACACTCAGGATACAGAAATCCCATACATTGCGTATGCCTATTGCCAGGCTACAGAACTCTTGGAAACAGCTTCTCCCTAAAGGGTGATGCAAAATTTCAGTAAACTCTGTCTCTCTAATACTAGGTAATAGAACTCCCAAAAGCTGTGTCTATTGCCCTCAGACTACAGGAATCCCACATAGAGTGAATGCCTACTCTCAGACTAAAGAATTGTTGGAAACAGCTTCTCTCTACATTCAACATACACAGCTCTTGGAGACTGCATCTCTCTAGACCAATGTAACAGAACTCCCATAAGCTGCGTCTCCTACACACAGCATACGGAAAACCGGCATATAGCGAATCACTATGCCCAGGCTACCAAAATCTTAGAAACAGCTTCTCTCTACATTCAACATACGGAAATCCTGGATACTGCATGTCTCTACACTTAGGTTGTGCAATTCCCGTAAGCTGCATCTTTACACAGAGCATATGGAAAACCCGCATATAGCGAATAACTATGCCCAGCC
This sequence comes from Lepus oiostolus, assembly GCA_036325905.1. Lineage (NCBI taxonomy): Eukaryota > Metazoa > Chordata > Mammalia > Lagomorpha > Leporidae > Lepus > Lepus oiostolus. The sequence continues at coordinate 135,693,306 of CM070808.1, forward strand.
TAGCAAAGTCTTAGAAAAGGCTTCTCGCTACATTCAACATATGGAACTCATGGATACTGTATGTCTCTACACTTAGGTTACGGAACTCCCGTAAGCTGCTTCTCCTACACACAGCATACAGAAAACACGGAAATAGCGCATGCCTAATTCCAGGCCATAGAACTCTTGGAAAAAGCATCTCTCTACATTCAACATAGAAAACTCTTGGAAACCGCATCTCTCTAGACCAAGGTTACAGAACTCCCATAAGCTGCGTCTCCTACACACAGCAGAGAGAAAACCTGCATATAGCAAATATCTTATTCCAGCCCCAGAAATCTAATCAACACCTTTTCCCTACATCCTGATACACAAGTTCGATAAACTATATCTCTCTAATTCTAGGATACAGAACTCCGATAAGCTGCGTCTCCTACACACAGCATACAGAAAACACGGAAATAGCGAATGCCTAATTCCAGGTCACAGAATTCTTGGAAACAGCTTCTCTCTACATTCAACATAGAAAACTCTTGGAAACCGCATGTGTCTAGACCAACGTTACAGAACTCCCGTAAGCTGTGTCTCCTACACACAGAAGACAGAAAACCCGCCTATAGCAAATGTCTTATTCCAGCCTCAGAAATCCAATAAACACCTTCTCCCTACATCCTGATACAGAACTTCGATGAAATGTGTCTCTCTAATTCTAGGTTACAGAACTCCCATAAACTGCATCGGCTACACTCATGCTACAGGAATCACATATACAGCGTATTCCTATTCTTAGACTATAGAACTCGTGGAAATAGCTTCTCTCAACATTCAACATACAGAACTACTGGCAACTGCATCTGTATACACAAAGGTTACAGAAATCACGAAAGCTGCATCGGCTACACAGCATACAGACTATCCGCAAATAGCGCATGCATAATTCCAGGCCACAGAATTCGTGGAAACAGCTTCTCTCAACATTCAACATACAGAACTACTGGAAACTGCATCTGTATACACAAAGGTTACAGAACTCCAATAAGCTGCATCTGCTACACAGCATAACAGAATATCCGCAAATAGTGAATGCCTAATTACAGGACACAGAACTCTTGGAAAGAGCTTCTCTCTACATTCAACATATGGAACTCCTGGATACTGTATGTCTCTACACTTAGGTTGTGCAACTCCCGTAAGCTGTGTCTCCTACACACAGCACACGGAAAACCCGCAAATAGCGAATGCCTAATTCCAGGCTACAGAAATCCAGTAAACAGCTCCTCTCTTCAAGTATAGAGAACTCCAGCAAACTGCTTCGCACTACATCCAGGTAGCAGAGCTCCCATAACCAGCGTCTCCTACACTCAGAATACAGAAATCCCAATTACTGCGTATGCCTCTTGCCAGGCTACAGAACTCTTGGAAACACCTTATCTCTACACGCACAGACAGAATTGTGGTAAACTGTGTCTCACTACATGCACGATACAGAACTCCCATAAGCTGCGTCTGATACACTCAGCATACAGAAAACCCACATTTAGCGAATAACTGCTCATAGGATACAGAATTCTTGGAAACAGCTTCTCTCTGCATTCAACATACAAAACTTTGGAAACTGCATCTCTCTAGACCAATGTTACAGAACTCCCATAAGTTGCGTCTCCTACACAAGGCATACAGAAAACCCGCATATAGCGAATAACTATGCTGAGGCTACCGAAATCTTAGAAACAGCTTCTCTCTACATAGCATACGGAACTCCTGGATACCGTACGTCACTACACTTAGGTTATGGAACTCCTGTAAGCTGCGTCTCCTACACACAGCAGACAGAAAGCCGGCACATAGCGAATGCCTGATTCCTGGCTACAGAAATCCAGTAGAAAACTTCTCCCTACACCCTGATACAGAAATTCCGTAAACTGTGTCTCTCTAATTCTAGGTTGTAGAACTCCCATAAGCTGCGTCGGCTGCACTCAGGCTACTGAAATCCAATATAGAGCGTATGCCCATTCTCAGAGTACAGAACTCTTGGACACAGCTTCTCTCTACATACAACATACAAAACTCTTGGAAACTGCATCTCTCTAGACCAATGTTACAGGACTCCCATAAGCTGCGTGTCCTACACACAGCAGACAAAAAACCCGCATATAGCGAATAACTATGCCCAGGCTACCGAAATCTTAGAAACAGGTTCTCTCTACATTCAACATACCCCACTGCTGGATACTGTATGTCTCTACACTTAGGTTGTGCAACTCCCATAAGCTGCATCTCCTCACACTGAATACAGAAAATCCTCATATAGCGAATGCTTAATTCCAGCCTACAGAACTACAGTAAACAGCTGATCTCTGCACCAAGTGTAGAGAACTCCGGTAAACTGATTCTCCCTACATCCAGGTAGCAAAACTCCCATAAGCGGCGTCTCCTACACTCAGGAAAAAGAGATCCCAATTACTGCGTATTGCCACTTGCAAGGGTATAGAACTCTTGGACACAGTTTCTCCCTATACCTGTATTCAGAACTCTGGTAAACTTTATCTCACTTCACACACTTAAAAATCTCCCATAAGCTGCGTTTGATCTACTCAGCATACAGAAAACCCACATATAGCGAATAACTATGCCCAGGCTACCGAAATCTTAGAAACAGCTTCTCTCAACTTTCAACATAAGGAACTCCTGGATACTCTATGTCTCTACACTTAGTTTATGGAACTCCCGTAAGCTGCATCTCCTACACACAGCATGCAGAAAACATGCAAATAGCAAATGCCTAATTCCAGGCCACAGAGCTCTTGGAAACAGCTTCTCTCTACATTCAACATATAAAACTCTTGGAAACTCCATCTCTCTAGACCAATGTTACAGAACTCCCATAAGCTGCGTCTCCTACACACAAGAGACAGAAAACCCACATATAGCAAATGCCTAATTCCAGGCTACAGAAATCCAGTAAACAGCTTCTCGCTACACTCTGATACAGACCTTCAGTAAACTGTGTCTCTGTAATTCTAGGTTACAGAACTCCCATAAGCTGTGTCTTCTTTACTCAGGCTACAGGAATCCCATACACAGCGTATGCCTACTCTCAGACTACAGAACTCCTGGAAACAGCTTCTCTCTACACTCAACATACAGAACTACTGGGAACTGCATCTCTCTAGACCAATGTTACTGAACTCCCGAAAGCTTCATCTTCTGCACTCAGCAGACAGAATAACCACACACAGCGAATGCCTAATTCCAGGATACAGAACTCCTGTAAACCAGCTCCTCTCTACATTAGGAGAGAGAATGCCAGTAAACTGCTTCTCTCTACATCCAGGTAGCAGAGCTCCCATAAGCGGCATCTCCTTCACTCTGGATACAGAAATCCCAATTAGTACGTCTGCCTCTTGCAGGCTACAGACCTCTTGGAAACAGTTTCTCTGTACACCCATGTACAGAACTCTGGTAAACGTGTCTCACTGCATGCACGATATAACACTCCCATAAGCTGCATCAGCTAGAGTCAGGCTACAGGAATCCCATATGCAGTGTATGCCTACTCTCAGACTACAGAACTCTGAAACACCTTCTCTCTACATTCAACATACAGAACTACTGGAAACTGCATCTCTACACTTAGGTTACAGAACTCCTGTAAGCTGCATCTGCTACACTCAGCATACAGAATACCCACATATAGCTAATGCCTAATTCTGGGTTACAGAACAACTGTAAACAGCTACTCTCTACACCAAGGATGGAGAAGTATTTAAAACTGCTTCTCTACATCCAGGTAGCAGCGCTCCCAGAAGCGGTGTCTGGTACACTCAGGATAGTGAAATCACATACACTGACTGTACCTCTTGCCAGGCTACAGAACCCTTCGAAACAACTTTTTCCTGCACACATATACAGTACAGTGGTAAACTGTGTCTTACTTCATACACCTAACAGAACTCGCATAAGCTGCGTCTGCTACACTCATTATACAGAAATCCCATACATTGCGTATGCATATTGCCAGGCTTCAGAACTCTTGGAAACAGCTTCTCCGTACACCCTGATACAGAACTACAGTAAACTTTGTCTCTCTAATTCTAGGTTACAGAACTCCCATAATCTGCGTCTGCTGCACTCAGGCTACAGGAATCCCATATACAGCGTATGACTACTCTCAGACTACAGAACTCTTGGAAACAGCTTCTCTCTACATGCAACATACAAAACTCTTGGAAACTGCATCTCTCTAGACCAATGTTACAGAACTCCCATAAGCTGCGTCTCCTACACACAGCATACAGAAAACCCACATATAGCGAATAACTATGTCCAGGCTACCGAAATCTTAGAAAAAACTTCTGTCTACATTCAACATACAGAACTCCTGGTTACTGTATGTCTCTACACCTAGGTTATGGAATTCCCATCAGCTTTATTTCCTACACACAGCATACAGAAAACCGGCATATAGCGAATGCCTAATACCAGGATACAGAACTCCTGTAAACAGCTCCTCTCTACAACAAGGACAGAGAACTCCAGTAAACTGCTTCTCTCTACATCCAGGTAGCAGAAATCTCATAAGCGGCATCTCCTACACTCAGGATACAGTAATCCCAATTACTGCATTTGCCTCTTGCCAGGCTACAGAACTCTTGGAAATAGTATCTCTGTAATCCCATATAAGAACTCTGGTAAACTGTGTCTCACTACATGCATGATACAGAACTCCCATAAGCTGCGTCGGCTATACTCAGCATACAGAAAACCCGCGTATAGTGAATACCTGCTCATAGGCTACAGAACTCTTGGAAACAGCTTCTGTCTACATTCAACATACAGAACAACTGGAACTGCACCTCTCTACACTGAGATTACAGAACTCCCAAAGCTGCATCTGCTACACTCAGCATACAGAATAACCACACATAGTGAATGCCTAATTCCAGGATAGAGAACTCCAGTAAACAGCTCCTCTCTATACCAAGGATAGGGAACTCCTTAAAGCTGCGTCTCTCTACATCCAGGTAACAGAGCTCCCATAAGCTGCATCTGCTACAATGATGATACAGAATTCCCATACACTGCGTATGCCTATTTCCAGGCTACAGAACTCTTGGAAACAGCTTCTCTCTACATTCATCATACAGAACTAATGGAAACTGTATCTCTCTACACCCAGGTTATAGAACTCCTGTAAGCTGCGTCAGCTAAACTCAGCATACAGAAAACCAGCATATAGCAAATGCCTACTCCCAGGCTATAGAACTCCAGTAAACAGCTCCTCTCTACACCAAGGATAGAGAACTCTTGGAAACTGCTTCTCTCTACATCCAGGATACAGAGCTCCTGTAAGCTGCATCTCCTACACTCAGGATACAGAAACCCCATACATTGCATAAGCCTATTGCCAGGCTACAGAACTCTTGGAATCAGCTTCTCTCTACACCCATATACAGAACTCTGGTAAACTGTGTCTCACTACATGCATGATACAGAACTCCCATAAGCTGTGTCGGCTACACTCAGGCTACAGGAATCTCATATGCAGCGTATGCCTACTCTCAGACTACAGAACTCTTAGAAACAGTTTCTCAACATTCAACATACAGAACAACTCTAACTGCATCTCTCTACACTTAGATTACAGAGCTCCCGAAAGCTAAATCTGCTACACTTAGCCTACCGAATATCCACACATAGAGAATGCCTAATTCCAGGATAGATAACTCCAGTAAACAGCTCCTCTCTATACCAAGGAAAGAGAACTCCTTAAAACTGCGCCTCTCTACATCCAGGTAGCAGAGCTCCCATAAACTTCATCTCCTACACTCAGGATACAGAAATCCCAATTACTGCGTATGCCTCTTGCCAGGCTACAGAACTCTTCGAAACAGCTTCTCCTTACAGCCATATACAGAACTCTGGTAAACTGTGTCTCACTTCATACACGTAACAGATCTCCCATAAGCTGTGTCTGCTCCATTCAGCATACAGAAAACCTGCATATATCGAAATACTATGCCCAGGCTACCAAAATCTTAGAAACAGCTTCTCTCTACAATCTACATACGGAACTCCTGGATACTGTATGTCTCTACACTTAGGTTATGGAACTCCCGTGAGCTGCATCTCCTACACACAGCATACAGAAAACCCACATATAGCGAATGCCTAATTCCAGCATACAGAACTCCAGTAAACAGCTGCTCTCTACACCAAGGATAGAGAATTCTTTAAAACTGTGTCTCTCTACATCCAGGTAGCAGAGATCCCGTAAGCTGTGTCGGCTACACTCAACATATAGAAATCCCATACATTGCGTATGCCCTTTGCCGGGCTACAGAACTCTTGGATTCAGCTTCTCCCTACACCCAGATAGAGAACTTCGGTAAACTGTGTCTCTCGAATTCTAGGTTAAAGAACTCCCAGGACCACTTCTGACCTGAACCCAGGCCTGTCCTCCTGTTCCCATCCAGGACCTCCTGAGTCAGGGGTCCTGCTGTGGCGGTTGTTGATTGGCTCCGTCCTTTTTGACATTGCGTGCACGCAAGGCCGGTAAACTGTCCAGTCAGGAACGGTGCCTTCCATGCTTCGTCAGCACATGGGGCCTTGAGGTCACAATCGTTCTAGAGTTCCGGTCAGAGTGAAGTCCAGGGAGACAGCTCGGCCGCCGCGAGGCTCCCTAGAGAAGTCAGGCTCCACCTCTGTCCACCTTCGCTCCCTGGGGACGCTGGGCCCCTACGGAGCCGAAAACCGCGACACGCTCTCTACTATGGCCTGGGAAAGCAGTTGAGGATGGTCCATGGCCCAAGTCCTTGGGACCCTGAATTGACAGGGAAGACCTGGAGAAAGCTCCTGGCAACTGGCTTCAGATTGGCACAGCTCCAGCCATTGTAGCCAATTGGGTGGGCGGAGCCAAGATGGCGGATAGTGAGGACATGCGCCGATACTTTGGGAAAATAAAGTTTCATAAAACTGGAATTAATGTAGCCTCAGTAAAAGACTCAAGTAAAAAACTGCAGAGGAAACGCTTCTGGATCTAGTGGATATGACACAGAGGACCTACAGGGAGCCCACCACATGGAAACCCAACCACGGGAGCCGAGCTGCAGAATCTTGCCAGCACGGGAACGAACAGGAGGTAAGACAAAACGTCAGAAACCGGAGACATTGGTGGGGAAAGGCAGAGGCCTCTCTCTTCACTCACAGAGCAAAACAAAGAGCAGGCGCCATTTTACATATGTAAAGCACTGCCAACGAGTACACAAACTCGGTAACTTTGGAACTTTGGTGAAACTTGAGAACACATTGAGGGCTGCATAAACTCTTTGTGTGGTCCCAGGGGTAGATCAAACGAATACTCACAGAGGCCAGATTTCAACTACCCTCAATTCCACTCACCTGTGCCAAATTACTTCCCAACTGATCAAAAAAAAAAAAAAGAGAGAGAGAGAGAGAGAGAGAGAGAGAGAGTGATCCAGCAAGGGAGAGAATAATCTGGGTGAGTCAATTTTGCACAGCCTTAAACCTGAAGAATCAAGCAGAGCTCTCTGGCCACAACCATCACAGCCTCTAAGGATCCATCAAAGCAGACAGCCCACTTAGAGGCATAGTATAACAAGAAAAAAAAACACATCACAGCCAAAAAAAAAAAAAACCATAAATTATCTCCAACATGCCAAACAACAAACGTAGAAACCGAGGTAACAAGAGCAAGGAAGACACTATGATGCCCCCAAATGAACAAGACACCCCAATGCAAGATTATGAAGATGAAGAGATAGAGGAAATGCAAGAAGCGGATCTCAAAAAATTGATAAGAACATTAAGAAGTTCTCAAAAACAAATTCTTGAACTACAGAAATCCTTAATGGACAAGATACAAAATCTCTCTCGTGAAAATGAAATATTAAGGAGGAATCAAAATGAAATGAAATAACTAGTAGAACATGAATCTGTGATAGTGACAAAAAACCACAATGAAATGAAGAACTCAATAGATCAAATGACAAACACATTAGAGAGCCTTAAAAACAGAATGGGTGAAGCAGAAGAGAGAATATCGGAATTAGAAGACAGAGAACAGGAAAGGAAACAGTCAAATCAAAGAAAAGAAGAAGAAATCAGAAATCTAAAAAATACTGTCAGGAATCTACAGGATACTATCAAAAAAACCAACATTTGGGTTCTAGGAGTACCTCAAGTCATGGAGAGGGAGAAAGGATTAAAAGGCATTTTCAGTGAGATACTAGCAGAAAATTTCCCAGGTTTGGAGAAGGACAGAGACATCCTAGTACAGGAAGCTCATAGAACCCATAATAAACATGACCAAAAGAGATCCTCACCACGACACGTCGTAATTTTTTTTTTTTGACAGGTGGAGTGGATAGTGAGAGAGAGAGACAGAGAGAAAGGTCTTCCTTTACCATTGGTTCACCCTCCAATGGCCGCTGCAGCCAGCGCATCTCGCTGATCCGAAGTCAGGAGCCAGGTGCTTCTCCTGGTCTCCCATGCGGGTGCAGGGCCCAAGCACTTGGGCCATCCTCCACTGCCTTCCCGGGCCATAGCAGAGAGCTGGCCTGGAAGAAGGGCAACCAGGATAGAATCCGGCACCCCAACCGGGACTAGAACCCGGTGTGCCGGCGCCACAAGCTGGAGGATTAGCCTGTTAAGCCACAGCGCCGGCCGACACGTCGTAATTAAACTCACCACAGTGAAACATAAAGAAAATATCCTAAAATGTGCAAGAGAGAAATGCCAGATTACTCTCAGAGGATCTCCAATTAGACTCACAGCTGACTTCTCATAAGAAACCCTACAAGCCAGGAGAAAATGGTGAGATATAGCCCAGGTACTAAGAGAGAAAAACTGCCAGCCCAGAATATTATATCCTGCAAAGCTCTCATTTGTGAATGAAGGTGAAATAAAGGCCTTTCACAGCAAACATAAATTGAAAGAATTTGTTGCCACTTGTCCAGCCCTGCAAAAGATGCTTAAAGATGTGTTACATACAGAAACATGGTCACCAATATGAAAGAAGATAAAGGAAGGAAACCTCACAGCAAAAGATCACAGGAGTCTCAAACCCTATATTAGAAAAAATCTTTGGGCCGGCACTGTGGCTCAATAGGCAGCACCGGCACACCGGGTTCTATTCCCAGTTGGGGCACCGGATTCTGTCCCAGTTGCCCCTCCTCCAGGCCAGCTCTCTGCTGTGGCCAGGGAGTGCAGTGCAGGATGGCCCAAGTACTTGGGCCCTGCAAGCCATGGGAAACCAGGATAAGTACCTGGCTCCTGCCATTGGATCAGCACGGTGCGCCGGCCACAGTGCGCCCGCCGCAGCGGCCATTGGAGGGTGAGCCAACGGCAAAAAGTAAGACCTTTCTCTCTGTCTCTCTCTCTCACTGTCCACTCTGCCTGTCAAAAAAAAAAAGAAAGAAAAAATCTTTGGCAAAGGACAGGGCAAAGTTACTCCTTCTCAACAGTCACATTGAATGTTAATGGCCTGAACTGCCCAGTTAAATGACACCGACTGGCTGATTGGGTTAAGGAACAAAACCCATCTTTTTGCTGCTTACAAGAAACTCATCTTTCCAACAATGATCCATACAGGCTGAGAGTGAAAGGCTGGAAAAAGATATACCATGCCAACAGAAATGAAAAGAGAGCGGGCGTAGCCATCTTAATATCGGACAACATAAACTTTACCACAAAAACTGTTAGGAGAGACAAAGAGGGGCACTATATAATGATTAAGAGATCAATTCAACAGGAAGATATAACGATTATCAATGTATATGCACCTAATTACAGGGCACCAGCTTATTTAAAAGACTTGTTAAGGGACTTAAAGGGAGACCTAGACACCAATACAATAGTACTGGGGGACTTCAATACTCCACTCTCAGAGATAGACAGATCAACAGGACAGAAGATCAACAAGGAAACAGTAGATTTAAATGACACTATAGCCCAAGTGGATCTAACAGATATCTACAGAATATTTCATCCTACATCTAAAGACTTTACATTCTTCTCAGCAGTACATGGAACCTTCTCTAGGATTGACCACATACTAGGCCATAAAGTAAGTCTCAGCAAATTCAAAAGAATTAGAATCATACCATGCAGCTTCTCAGACCACAAAGGAATGAAATTGGAAATTAGCAACTCGGGAATCCCTAGAACACGTGCAAACACATGGAGATTGAACAACATGCTCCTGGATGAACAATGTGTCATAGAAGAAATTAAAAAAGAAATGAAAAATTTTCTGGAAGTAAATGAGGATAAAAGCACAACATATCAAAACCTATGGGATACAACAAAAGCAGTGTTAAGAGGAAAGTTTATATCAATAGGTGCCTACATCAAGAAATTGGAAAGGCACCAAATAGATGAGCTTTCAAGTCATCTCAAGGATCTAGAAAATCTGCAGCAAACCAAACCCAAACCCAGTAGGAGAAGAGAAATAATTAAAATCAAAGAAGAAATCAACAGGATTGAATCAAAAAAAAAAACATTACAAAAAATCAGCCAAACAAGGAGCTGGTTTTTTGAAAAAATAAACAAAATTAACACCCCATTGGCTCAACTAACTAACAAAAGAAGAGAAAAGACCCAAATCAATAGGATCAGAGATGAAAATGGGAAACGTAACAACAGACACCACAGAAATAAAAAGAATCATCAGAAATTACTACAAGGACTTGTATGCCAGCAAACAGGGAAATCTACCAGAAATGGACAGATTCTTGGACACATACAACCTACCTAAATTGAGCCAGGAAGACATAGAAAACCTAAACAGACCCATAACTGACACAGAAATTGAAACAGTAATAAAAACCCTCCCAACAAAGAAAAGCCCAGGACCAGATGGATTCACTGCTGAATTCTACCAGACATTTAGAGAAGAATTAACTCCAATTCTTCTCAAGCTATTCAAAACAATCAAAAAAGAGGGAATCCTCCCAAATTCTTTCTATGAAGCCAGCATCACCTTAATTCCTAAGCCAGAAAAAGATGCAGCATTGAAAGAGAATTTGTAATTCCAATATCCCTGATGAACATAGATGCAAAAATACTCAATAAAATTCTGGCCAATAGAATGCAACAACACATCAGAAAGGTCATCCACCCAGACCAAGTGGGATTTATCCCTGGTATGCAAGGATGGTTCAACGTTCACAAAACAATCAACGTAATACACTACATTAACAGACTGCAGAAGAAAAACCATATGATTCTCTCAATAGATGCAGAGAAAGCATTTGATAAAATACAACACCCTTTCATGATGAAAACTCTAAGCAAACTGGGTATGGAAGGAACATTCCTGAATACAATCAAAGAAATATATGAAAAACCCACAGCCAACATCCTATTGAATGGGGAAAAGTTGGAAGCATTTCCGCTAAGATCTGGTACCAGACAGGGATGCCCACTCTCACCACTGCTATTCAATATAGTTCTGGAAGCTTTAGCCAGAGCTATTAGGCAAGAAAAAGAAATTAAAGGGATACAAATTGGGAAGGAAGAACTCAAACTATCCCTCTTTGCAGATGATATGATTCTTTATTTAGGGGTCCCAAAAACTCTACTAAGAGACTACTGGAACTCATCGAAGAGTTTGGCAAAGTAGCAGGATATAAAATCAATGCACAAAAATCAACAGCCTTTGTATACACAGGCAATGCCACGGCTGAGGAAGAACTTCTAAGATCAATCCCATTCACAATAGCTACAAAAACAATCAAATACCTTGGAATAAATTTAACCAAGGACGCTAAAGATCTCTACGATGAAAACTACAAAACCTTAAAGAAAGAAATAGAAGAGGATACCAAAAAATGGAGAAATCTTCCATGCTCATGGATTGGAAGAATCAATATCATCAAAATGTCTATTCTCCCAAAAGCAATTTATACATTCAATGCAATACTAATCAAGAAAACAAAGACATTCTTCTCAGATCTGGAAAAAAATGATGCTGAAATTCATATGGAGACACAGAAGACCTCGAATAGCCAAAGCAATCCTGTACAACAAAAACAAAGCTGGAGGCATCACAATACCTGATTTCAGGACATACTACAGGGCAGTTGTTATCAAAACAGCATAGTACTGGTACAGAAACAGATGGATTGACCAATGGAACAGAATAAAAACACCAGAAATCAATCCAAACATCTACAGCCAACTTATATTTGACCAAAGATCCAAAATTAATCCCTGGGATAAGGACAGCCTATTCAATAAATGGTGCTGGGAAAATTGGATTTCCACGTGCAGAAGCTTGAAGCAAGACCCATACCTTTCACCTTACACAAAAATTCACTCAACATGGATTAAAGACTTAAATCTACGACCCAAAACCATCAAATTATTAGAGAGCATTGGAGAAACCCTGCAAGATATAGGTACAGGCAAAGACTTCTTGGAAAAGACCCCAGGAGCACAGGCAGTCAAAACCAAAATTAACATTTGGGATTGCATCAAATTCAGAGGTTTCTGTACTTCAAAAGAAACAGTCAGCAAAGTGAAGAGACAACTGACAGAATGGGAAAAAAATATTTGCAAACTATGCAACAGATAAAGGGTTGATAACCAGAATCTACAAAGAAATCAAGAAAATCCACAACAACAAAACAAACAACCCACTTAAGAGATGGGCCAAGGACCTCAATAGACATTTTTCGAAAGAGGAAATCTAAATGGCCAACAGACACATGAAAAAATGTTCAAGATCACTAGCAATCAGAGAAATGCAAATCAAAACCACAATGAGGTTTCACCTCACCCCGGTTAGAATGGCTCACATTCAGAAATCTACCAACAATAGATGCTGGAGAGGATGTGGAGAAAAAGGGACACTAACCCACTGTTGGTGGGAATGCAAACTGGTTAAGCCACTATGGAAGTCTGTCTGGAGATTCCTCAGAAACCTGAACATAACCCTACCATACAACCCAGCCATCCCACTCCTTGGAATTTACCCAAAGGAAATTAATTTGGCTAATAAAAAAGCCATCTGCACATTAATGTTTATTGCAGCTCAATTCACAATAGCTAAGACCTGGAACCAACCCAAATGCCCATCAACACTAGACTGGATAAAGAAATTATGGGACATGTACTCCATAGAATACTATACAGCAGTAAGAAACAATGAAACCCAGTCATTTGCAACAAGATGGAGGAATCTGGAAAACATCATGCTGAGTGAATTAAGCCAGTCCCAAAGAGACAAATATCATTTGTTTCCCCTGATTGGCGACAACTGAGCACCAAAGGGGAAACCTGTTGAGGTGAAATGGACACTATAAGAAACAATGACCTGATCAGCTCTTGTCCTGACTCTAGATGTACTTTATCCTTTTTAGTATTTGTTGTTGTTGTTCTAGTACTAGTGGTTGAACTCTGTAATTAACACACAATTATTTTTAGGTGTTTAAATTTTAACTGAAAAGTGATCCCTGTTAAGTAGGGTCAGCAACATTGCAGGCAGAACTGTAAATTTCTTGTTAGAGATGCCACCTGCCTTTACCTGGCCAGCTCTCCTCCCAGGCCAGCCAAGTAATGAAAGTCAACAGAGTGCCTTCCCCTAGGAGGTTCACACCTCCCTTAGGATATACCCCATGTGAAGAGATAGATAGGTCTGGGCCTCTTCACTTACAAGGCCTAAAGCCCAACAGATTATTATCAAGCCCCTTCTATCAGGTTCTATTTGCCTCTCAATCAGAAAAATTACTTGTAGCTTAGACAGCACCTTTCTTAGCTCCTCTAATAATGACTCTGTCCTTTGTTCTAGACCCTGTCTAGTCCACTTGGGCCTCATTCCTTTGTAATCATAACCTCTACTCTACCACCAATGGCTCTACTCCCAACCTGTGTGTACTGATGGTCCTCTTCCCCACTTAATGCTGTATAATTGTTCAGACCTGGTTAAGGCCACTCTTAGGATCATTGGTTACTATCCTCACCCTGTCTTTTATGACCTTGTCTAAATATGATCAGAGTCGGGGAACTTGGAAGGCTTCCATAGCCTTGGCAACTCATGACGACAGCCTAGGGTGGTTACTGGCGCCATAAACTAGAGTGTCAATTTGTTGGGTCAACAACAGGAGCCACTGTGCGCTTGCTCCTGATGTGGGATCTCTGTCCTTGATGTACTGTACATTTTGATTTAATGCTATAACTAGTACTCAAACAGTATGTTTCACTTTGTGTTGCTATGTGGGTGCAAACTGTTGAAGTATTTTATACTAAATTGATCTTCTGTATATAAATAGAATTGAAAATGAATCTTGATGTGAATGGAAGGGGAGAGGGAGCGGGAGAGGGGAGGGTTGCGGGTGGGAGGAAAGTTATGGGAAGGGGAAGCCATTGTAATCCATAAGCTGTATACTGGAAATTTATATTCATTAAATAAAAGTTAAAAAAAAAAGAGTGGAAAAAGAGAGGGAGGAGATTTACAATTTGGGACATGCTCAATCAGACTTGCCCCAAATGGTGGAGTTAGAAATTCCAATACAATCCCATCAAGGTGGCATGTACCAATGCAATCTCACTAGTCCAAGTGATCAATTTTAGTTCACAATTGATGACTCTGATAGGTCTAAGAGTCAAAGGGATCACACAAACAAGTGTCTGCTAATACTGATAGAATCAAAAAGGGAGAGAAATATCCAACATGGGAAGTGGGATACACAGCAGACTCATAGAATGGCAGACATCCTAAACAACACTCTGGCCTCAGAATCAGCCCTTAAGGCATTCAGATCTGGCTGAAGAGCCCATGAGAGTATTGTAGGCATGGAAAGCCAAGATACCATGGAAAAGAAAAAAAAGAAGACCTAAATGAAAGATCTCTGTGAGTTAGATCCCAGTGGAAAGAACGGGACCATCAAAGAAGGAGGTACCTTTCTCTGAAGGGAGGAGAGAACTTCCACTTTGACTATGACCCTATCGGAATAAGATCAATGTCAGCGAACTCTAAAGGCTTCCATGGCCCTGGCAACTCATGACTAGAGCCTAGGGAGATTACTGATGCCATGAACAGGAGTGTCAAATTGTTAAGTCAGCAACAGGAGTCACTGTGTACTTACATCCCATGTGGATCTGTCCTTAATGTGTTGTCTAATGAGCAGTGATGCTATAACTAGTACCGAAACATTACTTTTACACTTTGTGTTTCTGCATGGATACAAACCGATGAGATCTTTACTAATTATATACTGAAACGATATTCTGTATATAAAGAAAATTGGAAATAAAAAAAACCTGGTGTAAAATTGGAAATGGCATAGAAAATTAATTAATTTTTTAAAATAATATGTAGGATCTCTGTCTTTAATGTGCTGTACATTCTTTTTTAATGCTATAACTAGTACTCCAACAGAATTTTTTTCACTTTGTGTTGCTATATGGAGGCAAACAGTTGAAATCTTTACCTAATATAAACTAAAATGATCTTCTGTATAAAAGAGAATAGAAAATGAATCTTGATGTGATTGGAAGGGGAGAGGGAGCGGGAAAGGAAGGGTTGTAGGTGGGAGGGAAATTTTGGGAGGAGAGAAGCCATTGTAACCCATAAGCTGTACTTTGGTAATTGATATTCATTAAAAAAAGTTTAAGAATAAAAAAAAAGAACTCCCATAAGCTGCGTTGGCTACAATGAGGTTACAGGAATCCCATACAAAGCGCATGCCTACTCTCAGACTATAGAACCCCTGGAAACAGCTTCTCTACATTCAACATACAAAATTCCTGGAAACTGCATCTCTCTAAACTAATGTTAAAGAACTCCCGTAAGCTGCGTCTCCTACACACAGCATACAGAAAACCCGCATATAGCGAATGTCTAATTCCAGGCTACAGAACTCCAATAAACAGCTGCTCTCTACACCAAGGATAGAGAACTCCTGGAAACTGCTTCTCTCTACATCCAGGTAGCAGAGATCCCGTAAGCTGCGTCACCTACACTCAGCATACAGAAACCCCATACATTGTGTATGCCTGTTACTGGGCTACAGAACTCCTGGAAACAGCTTCTCCCTACACCCAAATACAGAACTTCGGTAAACTATGTCTCTCTAATTCTAGGTTACAGAACTCCCATAAGCTGCGTCGGCTACACTCAGGCTACAGGAATCCCATACACAGCATATGCCTACTCTCAGACTACAGAACCCTTGGAAACAGCTTCTCTCTACATTCAACATACAAAACTCCTGGAAACTGCATCTCTCTAAACCAATGTTACAGAACTCCCGTAAGCTGCGTCTCCTACACACAGCATACAGAAAACCAGCATATATGGAATGCCTAATTCCAGGCTATAGAATTCCAGTAAACAGCTGCTCTCTGCACCAAGGATAGAGAACTCCTGGAAACTGAGTCTCTCAACATCCAGGTAACCGAGTTCCCATAAGCTGTGTGTTCTACAATCAGGATAGAGAAATCACATACACTGACTGTACCTCTTGCAAGGCTACAGAATTCTTTAAATTGCTTCTCTCGACACCTAGTTAAAGAAATCCAGTTAACTGTGTCTCTCTACAACCAGGTTACAGAACTCCCCTAAGAGGATCTGCTATATTCAGCATACAGAAGGCCCTCATATAGCGAATCCCTACTCCCAGGCTACAGAACTCTTGCAAACAAATCCTTTCTACAACAAGGAAAGAGAACTCTTGAAAACTGCTTCTCTCTACATCCAAGTTACAGAGCTCCTGTAAGCTACGTCAACTACACTCAGGATACAGAAATCCCATACATTGCATATGCCTATTGCCAGGCTACAGAGCTCTTGGAAACAGCTTCTCCCTACACCCAGATACAGAACTTTGGCAAATTGTGTCTCTCTAATTCTAGGTTACAGAACTCCCATAAGCTGTGTCTGCGAATATCAGGAAATAGGAATCCCATATACAGCGTATCCCTACTTTCAGACTACAGAAATCTTAAAAAAGCTTCTCTCTACATTCAATATACAGAACTACTGGAAACTGCATCACTCTACACTTAGGTTACAGAGCTCCTGAAAGTTGCATGTGCTACACTCAACATACACAATACCCACATATAGTGAATGCCTAATTCCAGTATACAGAACTCCTGTAAACAGCTCCTTTCTACAACAAGGATATAGAACTCCGGTAAACTGCTTCTAAATATCCAGGTAGCAGAGCTCCCATAAGCAGTGTCTCCTACACTCAGAATACAGAAATCCCAATTACTGTGTATGCCTCTTACCATGCACAGAACTCTAGGAAACAGTTTCTCTCTACACCCATATACAGAACTCTGGTAAACTGTGTCTCACTACATGCACGATACAGAACTCCCATAAGCTGCGTATGCTACACTCAGCATACAGAGACCAGCACATAGCGAAACCCTGCTCATAGGCTACAGAACTCTTGGAAACAGCTTCTCTCTACATTCAACATACAGAACTACTGGAAACTGTATCTCTCTACATCCAGGTTACAGAACTACTGTAAGCTGCCTCGGCTAAACTCACATAAAGAAAACCGGCATATAGCGAATGCCTATTCCCAGGCTACAGAACACCAGTAAACAGCTCCTCTCTACACTAAGGACAGAGAAGTCTTGGAAACTGCTTCTCTCTACATTCAGGTTACAGAGATCCTGTAAGCTGAATCTCCTACACTCAGGATACAGCAATCCCATACATAGCGTATGCCTATTTCCAGGCTACAGAAGTCTTGGAAACAGCTTCTCTCTACAACCTGATACAAAACTTCGGTAAACTGTGTCTCTCTAATTCTAGGTTACAGATCTCTGATAAGCTGTGTCTGCTCCACTCAGCAAACAGAAAAGCCGCATATAGCGAATACCTGTATCCAGGATACTGAAATCTAACAAAGAGCTTCTCTCTACATTCAACATACGGAACTCCTGGATACTGTATGTCTCTACACTTAGGTTATGGAACTCCCGTAAGTTGTGTCTCCTACACACAGCATACAGAAAACCCGCATATAGCGAATACCTATTCCAGGCTATAGAACACCAGTAAACATCTCCTCTCTACACCAAGGATAGAGAACTCTTTAAAACTGCGTCTCTCTACATCCAGGTAGAAGAGCTCCTATAAACTGCGTCTCCTACACTCAGGATACAGAAATCCCAATTACTGCGTATGCCTCTTGCCAGGCTACAGAACTCTTGGAAACAGCTTCTCCCTACACCCATATACAGAAGTCAGGTAAACTGTGTCTCACTACATGTAAAATACAGAACTCCCATGAGCTGCGTCTGCTACACTCAGCATGAGAAAACCCGCGTATGGCAAATACCTTCTCATAGGCTATTGAAATATTGGAAAGAGCTTCTCCCTACACCAAGATACAGAAATTCGCTATACTTTGTCTCTCTAATTCTAGGTTACAGAACTCCCATAAACTGTGTCTGCTACACTCAGACTACAAGAATCCCATATACAGCGTATGACTACTCTCAGAAAACAGAACTCTTGGAAACAGCTTCTCTCTACATTCAAAATGCAGAACTACTACAAACTGCATCTCTCTACACTTAGGTTACAGAACTCCCGAAAGCTGCATCTGCAATACTCAGAATGCAGAATACCCACATATAGCTAATGCCTAATTCCAGGCTATAGAACTCCAGTAAACAGCTTCTCTCTACACCAATGATAGAGAACTCCAGTAATCTGCTTCTCTGTACATCCAGGTAGCAGAGCTCCCATAATCTGCATATCCTGCACCCAGGATACAGAAATCCCAATTTCTATGTATTCTCCTTTCAGGGTATGGAACTCTTGGAAACAGCTTCTCTCCACACCCATATACAGATCTCTGGTAAACTGTGTCTCTCTACATGCATGATACAGAACCCCCATAAGCTCTGTCTGCTATACTCAGAATACAGAAAGCCCACAATAGCGAATACCTACTCATAGGCTACAAAACCCTTGGAAAGAGATTCTCTCTACATTCAACTTATAGAAATACTGGAAACTGCATCCCTCTACACCCAGGTTACAGAACTCCTGTCAGCTGCGTCGGCTAAACTCAGCATACAGAAAACCCGCATATAGCAAATGCCTACTTCCAGGCTACAGAACTCCAATAAATAGCTCCTCTCTACACCAAGGATAGAGAACTATTGGAACTGCTTCTCTCTACATCCAGGTTACAGATCACCTGTAAGCTGCATCTCCTACACTCAGGTTACAGAAATCCCATATATTGCATATGCCTATTGCCAGGCTACAGAACTCTTGGAAACAGCTTCTCCCTCAAGCTGATACAAAACTTCGGTAAACTGTGTCTCTCTAATTCTAGGTTGCAGATCTCCATAAGCTGCATCTGCTCCACTCAGCATACAGAAAACCCACATATGTAGAATACCTATTCCCAGGCTACCGAAAGCTAGAAACAGCTTCTCTCTACATTCAACATACGGAACTCCTGGATAATCTATTTCTCTACACTTAGGTTATGGAACTCCTGTAAGCTGCATCTCCTACACACAGCAGACAGAAAACCAGCATATAGCGAATGCCTAATTCCAGGCTACAGAAATCCAGTAAACAGCTTCTCTCTACACCAAGGATAGAGAATTCTTGGAAACTGCTGCTCTGAACATCCAAGTTACAGAGCTCACGTAAGCTGTGTCACCTACACTCAGCATACAGAAATCCCATACATTGCGTATGATATTGCCAGGCTACAGAACTCTTGGAAACAGCTTCTCCCTACACCCAGATACAGAACTTCGGTAAACTGTGTCTCTAATTCCGGGTTA
Organism: Lepus oiostolus; assembly: GCA_036325905.1. NCBI lineage: Eukaryota > Metazoa > Chordata > Mammalia > Lagomorpha > Leporidae > Lepus > Lepus oiostolus. The sequence goes on from CM070808.1 coordinate 135,713,088, forward strand.
CAGAACTCCTGTAAGCTGGTCTGCTACACTCAGGCTACAGGAATCCCATATACAGCATATGCCTTCTCTCAGACTACAGAACTCTTGGAAACAGCTTCTCTCTACATTCAACATACAGAAATACTGGAAACTGCATCTCTCTAGACCAAGGTTACAGAACTCCCGTAAGCTGCATCTGCTACACACAGCATACAGAAAACCTGCATATAGCGAATGCCTAATTCCAGGCTATAGAACTCCAGTAAATAGCCACTCTCTACACCAAGGATAGAGAAATCCAGGAAAGTGCGTCTCTCTGCATCCAGGTAACCGAGCTCCCATAATCTGTGTATTCTACACTCAGGATACAGATCACATACACTGACTGTACCTCTTGCAAGGTTACTGAATTCTTATAAATTGCTTCACCCTAAACACAGATAAAGAAATCCAGTTAGCTGCATCACTCTAAACCAAGTTACAGAACTCACCTATGCTTCTCTGCTACACGCAGCATACAGAATACTCATATAGAGAATGCCTAACTACAGGATACAGAACTCCAGGAAACAGCTCCTCTCTACACCAAGGATAGAGAACTCCTGGAAACTGTGTCTCTCTACATCCAGGTAGCAGAGCTAACATAAGCTGTGTCTCCTACACTCAGGATACAGAAATCCCAATTACTGCGTATGCCTCTTGCCAGGCTACGGAACTCTTGGAAACAGCTTCTCCCTGCACCCATATACAGAACTCTGGTAAAGTGTGTCTCACTACATCTACATTACATAACTCCTATAAGCTGCATCTGCTACCCAGAGTGTACAGAAAAGCCACATATAGCTAACACCTATCCATAGGATACAGAACTCTTGGAAACAGCTTCTCCTTACATTCAACATACAGAACTACTGGAAACTGCATCCCTCTACACCCAGGTTACAGAACCCCTGTAAGCAGTGTCGGCTAAACTCAGCATACAGAAAACCCGCATATAGTAAATGCCTACTTCCAGGCTACAGAACTCCAATAAATAGCTCCTCTCTACACCTAGGATATTGAACTCATGGAAACTGCTCCTCTCTAAACCAGGTTACAGATCTCCTCTAAGCTGCATCTCCTACACTCAGGATTCAGAAATCCCATACATTTCGTATGCCTATTGCCAGGCTACAGAACTCTTGGAAACAGCTTCTCCCTCAAGCTGATACAAAACCTCGGTAAACTGTGTCTCTCTAATTCTAGGTTGCAGATCTCCATAAGCTGCGTCTGCTCCACTCAGCATACAGAAAACCTGCATATATCGAATACCTATGCCCAGGCTACCAAAAGCTTAGAAACAGCTTCTCTCTACATTCAACATACGGAACTCCTGGATACTCTATGTCTCTACACTTAGGTTATGGAACTCCTGTAAGCTGCATCTCCTACACACAGCTGACAGAAAACCAGCATATAGCGAATGCCTAATTCCAGGCTACAGAAATCCAGTAAACAGCTTCTCTCTACACCAAGGATAGAGAATTCTTGGAAACTGCTGCTCTGAACATCCAAGTTACAGAGCTCCCGTAAGCTGTGTCACCTACACTCAGCATACAGAAATCCCATACATTGCGTATGCGTCTTGCCAGGCTACAGAACTCCTGGAAACAACTTCTCACTACACCCAGATACAGAACTTCGGTAAACTATGTCTCTCTAATTCTAGGTTACAGAACTACTGTAAGCTGTGTCTGCTACACTCAGGCTACAGGAATCCCATATACAGCATATGCCTTCTCTCAGACTACAGAACTCTTGGAAACAGCTTCTCTCTACATTCAACATACAGAAATACTGGAAACTGCATCTCTCTAGACCAAGGTTACAGAACTCCCGTAAGCTGCATCTGCTACACACAGCATACAGAAAACCCGCATATAATGAATGCCTACTCACAGGCTATAGAACTCCAGTAAACAGCTGCTCTCTACACCAGGGATAGAGAAATCCAGGAAAGTACGTCTCTCGGCATCCAAGTAACCGAGCTCCCATAAGCTGCATATTCTACACTCAGGATATAGAAATCAAATACACTGACTGTACCTCTTGCAAGGCTACTGAATTCTTGAAATTGATTCACCCTACACCCAGATAAAGAAACCCAGTTAACTGCACCTCTCTAAACCAGATTACAGAATTCCCCTATGCCTCTCTGCTACACTCAGCATACAGAAAACCTTCATATAGTGAATGCTTACTCCCAGGCTACAGAACTCTTGCAAACTGCTCCTCTCTACACCAAGGAAAGTAAACTCTTGGAAACTGCTACTCTACATCCAAGTTACAGAGCACCTATAAGCTGTGTGTAATAGACTCAGGATACAGAAATCCCATTCATTGCGTATGCCTATTGTCAGGCTACAGAACTCTTGGAAACAGCTTCTCCAAATATCCAGATACAGAACTTTAGTAAACTGTGTCTCTCTATTTCTAGGTTACAGAACTCCCATAGGCTGGGTCTGCTACATTCAGGCTATAGGAATCCCATATACAGCGTATGACTACTCTCAGACCACAGAACTCTTGGAAACAGCTTCTCTCTACATTCAACATACAGAACTACTGGATTCCTAAAAGCAGAATATAGAACTCCTGTAAAAAGCTCCTGTCTACACCAGGATACAGAACTCCTTAAAACTGCGTCTGTATACATCCAGGTAGCAGAGCTCCCATAAGCAGCTTCTCCTACACACAGCATAGAGAAAACACAGACACTGACTGTACCTCTTGCCAAGCTACAGAACTCTTGGAAACAGCTTCTCCCTACACCCATATACAGAACTTGGTAAACTGTGTTCAGTACATCTAAGTTAGAGAACTCCCATAAATTGCGTCCGCTACACTCAGCATACAGAAAACCCGCATATATCGAAAACCTATGCCAAGGCTACCGAAAGCATAGAAACAGCTTCTCTCTACTTTCAATATATGGAACACCAGGATACTGTATGTCTCTACACTTAGGTTATGGAATTCCCGTAAGCTGCGTCTCCTACACACAGCATACAGAAAACCGGCATACAGCAAATGCTTACTTCCAGGCTACAGAAATCCAGTATACAGCTTCTCCCTACACCCTGATACAGAACTTTGGTAAACTGTGTCTCTCCATTTCTAGGTTACAGAACTCCCATAAGCTGTGTCGGCTACACTCAGGCTACAGGAATAACATATACAGCGTATGCCTACTCTCAGACTACAGAACTCTCGGAAACAGCTTCTCTCTACATTCAACATACAGAACTACTGTAAACTGCATCTGTCTACACTTAGGTTACAGAACTCCCGAAAGCTGCATCTGCTACACGCACCATACAAAATAACCACATGTAGCGAATGCCTAATTGCAGGATACAGAACTCCAGGAAACAGCTCCTCTCTACACCAAGGATAGAGAACTCCTGGAAACTGCGTCTCTCTACATCCAGGTAGCAGAGCTCCCATAAGCTGTGTCTCCTACACTCAGGATACAGAAATCCCAATTACTGTGTATGCCTCTTGCCAGGCTACGGAACTCTTGGAAACAGCTTCTCCCTGCACCCATATACAGAAATCCGGTAAACTGTGTCTCACTACATCTATATTGCATAACTCCTATAAGCTGCATCTGCTACCCAGAGTGTACAGAAAAGCCACATATAGCTAACACCTACCCATAGGATACAGAACTCTTGGAAACAGCTTCTCCTTACATTCAACATACAGAACTACTGGAAACTGTGTCTCTCTACACCCAGATTATACAACTCCTGTAAGCTGCATCGGCTACCATCAGCATACGGAAAACCCACATATAGTGAATACCTATTCCCAGGCTACAGAACTCCAGTAAAAAGCTCCAATCTACACCCAGGACAGAGAACCCTTGGAAAATGCTTCTCTCCTCATCCAAGTTACAGAGCTCCTATTAGCTGCGTCTCCTACACTCAGGATACAGAAATCCCATACATTGCGTATCCCTATTGCCAGGCTACAGAACTCTTGGAAACAGCTTCTCCATACAACCTGATACAAAACTTTGGTAAACTGTGTCTCTCTAATTCTAGGTTACAGAACTCCCATAAGCTGCGTCGGCTGCACTCAGGCTACAGGAATCCCATATACAGTGTATGCCTACGCTCAGACTACAGAACACTTGGAAACAGCTTCTCTCTACATTCAACATACAGAACTACTGGAAAATGCATCTCTCTACACCCAGGTTACAGAACCCCTGTAAGTTGCATCGGCTACACTCAGCATATGGAAAACCCACATATAGTGAATACCTATTCCCAGGCTACAGAATTCCAGTAAACAGCTCCTCTCTACACCAAGGACAGAGAACTCTTAGAAACTGCTTCTCTCTACATCCAGGTTACAGAGCTCCTGTAAGCTGTGTCTCCTACACTCAGGATACAGAAATCCCATACATTGCGTATGCCTATTGCCAGGCTACAGAACTCTTGGAAAGAGCTTCTCCCTAGAAACCTGATACAAAACTTCAGTAATCTCTGTTTCTCTAATTCTAGGTTACAGAACTCCCATAAACTGCGTCGGCTACACTCAGGCTATAGGAATCCCATATACAGTATAGGCCTACTGTCAGACTACAGAACTCTTGGAAACAGCTTCTCTCTACACTCAACATACAGAACTCATGGAAACTGCATCTCTCTACACTTAGGTTACAGAACTCCCGAAACTGCAGATGCTACACTCAGCATACAGAAAACCCACATAGACTGAATGCGTCATTCCAGAATACACACTCCAGTAAACAGCTCCTCTACACCAAGGATAGATAAAGTCAAGAAAGTGCTTCTCTCTACATCCAGGTAACAGAGCTCCCATAAGCTGCCTCTCCTATACTCATGGTACAGAAATCCCAATTACTGCATATGCCTCTTGCCAGGCTACAGAACTTTTGGAAACAGCTTCTCCCTACACCCATATACAGAGCTCTGGTAAACTGTGTCTCACTACATCCAAGTTACAGAACTCCCATAATTTGTGTCTACTACACACAGCATACAGAAAACCTGCAAATAGCGAATGCCTAATTCCAGGCTACAGAACTCCAGTAAACAGCTGCCCTCTACACCAAGGATACAGAACTCCGGTAAACTGCTTCTCTCTACATCCAAGTTACAGAGCTCCTGTAAGCTGCATTGCCTACACTCAGCATACAGAAATCCCATACATTGCGTATGCCACTTGCCAGGCTACAGAACTCTTGGAAACAGCTTCTCCCTACAACCTGATACAAAACTTCGGTAAACTGTGTCTCTCTAATTCGAGGTTACAGAACTCCCATAAGCTGTGTCTGCTACACTCAGGCTACAGGAATCCCATAATCAGCATATGCCTACTCTCAGATGACAGAACCCTTGGAAACAGCTTCTTTCTGCATTCATCATACAAAACTAATGGAAACTGCATCTCTCTAAACCAATGTTAGAGAACTCCCGTAAGCTGCTCTGCTACACTCAGCATACAGAAAACCCTCATATAGGGAATGCCCACTTCCAGGTTACAGTACTTTTGCAAACAGCTCCTCTCTACACCAAGTATAGAGAACTCCTTGAAAGTGCATCTCTCTGCATCCAGGTAACCGAGCTCCCATAAGCTGCATATTCTACACTCAGGATAGAGTAAATTCATACACTGACTGTACCTCTTGCAAGGCTAGAGAATTCTTGCAAATTGCTTCTCCCTATTTCCAGATACAAAACTTAAGTAAACTGTGTCTCTCTAATGTAGGTTGCAGAACTCACATAAGCTGCGTCTGCAACACTCAGGCTACAGGAATCCCATATACAGCGTATGCCTACTCTCAGACTACAGAACTCTTGGAAACAGCTTCTCTCTACATTCAATATACAAAACTAATGGAAACTGCATCTCTTTAGACCAAGGTTACAGAACTCCTGTAAGCTACGTCTCCTACACACAGCATACAGAAAAGCCGCATTTAGTGAACGCTTACTCCCAGGCTACAGAACTCTTGGAGAAAGCGTCTCACTACATTCAACATATGGGACTCCTGGATACTGCATCTCTCTACACTTAGCGTATAAAACTCCATACTTATATTACAGAACTCCCATAAGCTGCATCTCCTACACACAGCATACAGAAAACCCGCATGTAGCAAATGACTAATTAAAGGATAAAGAACTCCTGCAAACAGCTCCTCTGTACATAAAGGATGAGAACTCCTTAAAACTGCATCTCTCTACATACAGGTATCAGAGCTCCCGTAAGCTGCATATGCTACAATGAGGATACAGAAATCTCATACACTGCATATGCCTATTTCCAGGCTACAGAACTCTTGGAAACAGCTTCTCTCTACATTCAAAAAACAGAACTACTGGAAACTGCATCTCTCTACACCCAGGTTACAGAACATCGGTAAGCTGCATCGGCTACCATCAGCATACAGAAAACCCGAACACAGTGAATACCTATTCCCAGGCTACAGAATTCCAGTACACAGCTCCTCTCTACACCAAGGATAGAGAACTCTTAGAAACTGTTTCTCTCTGCATCCAGGTTACAGAGCTCCTGTAAGCTGCGTCTCCTACACTCAGGATACAGAAATCCCATACATTGCGTATGCCTCTTGCCAGGCTACAGAACTCTGGGAAACAGCTTTTCCCTACAATCAGATACAGAACTTTGGTAAACTGTGTCTCTCTAATTCTAGGTTACAGATCTCCCATAAGCTGCGTCTGCTACACTCAGGCTACAGGAATCCATATACAGTGTATGCATATTCCCAGAAGACAGAACTCTTGGACACAGCTTCTCTCTACATTCAACATACAGAACTCCTGGAAACTGCATCTCTCTACACTTAGGTTGCCGAACTCCCGAAACTGCATCTGTGACAAACAGCATACAGAATACCCACATATACTGAATGCGTCATTCCAGGCTACAGAACTCCAGTAAACAGCTGCTCTCTACACAAAGAATAGAGAAATCTTAGAAAGTGCTTCTCTTTACATCCAGGTAACAGAGCTCCCATAAGCTGCCTCTCCTATACTCAGGGTACAGAAACCCCAATAACGGCGTATGCCTCTTGCCAGGCTACAGAACTCTTGGAAACAGCTTCTCCCTACACCCATATACAGAGCTCTGGTAAACTGTGTCTCACTACATCCACGTTACAGAACTCCCATAATTTGCATCTGCTATGCTCAGCATACAAAAAACCCGTGTAAAGCGAATGCCTATGCCCAGGCTACCGAAATCTTAGAACCATTTCTCTCTACATTCAACATACGGAACTCCTGGATACTGTCACTATCTTAGGTTACAGAACTCCCATAATTTGCGTCTGCTACACACAGCATAAAGAAAACCCGCATATAGCGAATGCCTAATTCCAGGCTACAGAACTCCAGTAAACAGCTCCTCTCTACACCAAGGATAGAGAACTCTTGGAAAGTGCTTCTCTCTACATCCAAGTTACAGAGCTCCCTTAAGCTCCGTCGCCTACACTCAGCATCAGAAATCCCATACATTGCGTATGCTTCTTGCCAGGATACAGAACTCTTGGAAACCTCTTCTCCCTACACCCAGATACAAAACTTAGGTAAATTCTGCAAATAGAGAGCAGACAGAAATTAAATTTTGGGCCAAACTGAACATTTGGAAATAGATTTATTGTAAGTGTTTAATTAGAGCTTTTCTTAAATCTGAACTAAATTGATTTAAAAGTCCTTTTGCTTTGTAAGCACTGTAAATGCTAATAAATCCTGTTAATTTTTTTACTGCATGTTGCATTGAAATAAAAACAAGGTAAATGAAAAAAAAAAAACTTAGGTAAACTGTGTCTCTCTAATTCTAGGTTTACCGAACTCCCAAAAGCTGCATCGACTACACTCAGGCTACAGGAATCACATACACAGCATATGACTACTCTCAGACTGCAGAACCCTTTGAAACAGCTTTTCTCTTCATTCAACATACAGAAGTGCTGGAAACTACATCTCTCTGAACCAATGTTACAGAATCCCCATAAGCTGCTCTGCTACACTCAGCATACAGAAAACCCTCAAATAGCGAATGCCTACTCCCAGGCTACAGAACTTTTGCAAACAGCTCCTCTCTACACCAAGGATAGAGAACTCCTTAAAACTGTGTCTCTCTATATCCAGGTAGCAGAGCTCCCTTAAACAGTGTCTCCTACACTCAGGATAGAGAAATCACATACACTGACTGTACCTCTGGCCAGGCTACAGAACTCTTGGAAACAGGTTCTCCCTACACCAAGATACAGAACTCTGGTAAAATGTGTAATACTACATCAACGTCAGAGAACTCCCATAAGCTGTGTGTGCTAAACTCAGCATAAAAAAAACCGGCGTATAGCAAATACCTGCTCATAGGCTACAGGACTCTTGGAAACAGCTTCTCTCTACATTCAACATACAGAACTACTGAAAACTGTATCTCTCTATGCCCAGGTTACAGAACTGCTGTAAGCTGCGTCGGATAAACTCAGCATACAGTAAACCCGCACATAGTGAATGCCTACTTCCAGGCTACAGAACTCAAGTAAACAGCTCCTCTGTACACCAAGGATAGAGAACTCTTGGAAACTGCTTCTCTCTACATCCACATAGCAGAGCTCCTGTAAGCTGCATCTCCTACACACAGGTTAAAGAAATCCCATATATTGCGTGTGCCTATTGCCAGGCTACAGAACTCTTGGAAACAGCTTCTCCCAACACCCAGATAAAGAACTTCAGTAAACTGTGTCTCTCTAATTCTAGGTTACAGAACTCACATAAGCTGTGTCGGCTACACTCAGGATACAGGAATCCCATATAGAGCGTATGCCTACTCTCAGACTACAGAACTCTTGGAAACATATTCTGCATACACCCAGATACAGAACTCCGGTAAACTGCATCTCTCTACATCCAGTTTACAGAACTCCCAGAAGCTGGGTCTATTACACTCAGGCTACAGGAATCCCATATACAGCGTATGCCTTCTCCCATGATACAGAAATCTTGGAAACAGCTTCTCTCTACTTTCAATATACAGAAATCCTGGAAATTACATCTGTCTACACCAAGATTACAAACTCCCATAAGCTGCTTTGGCTACACTCAGCATACAAAAAACCCGCATATAGCGAATGACTAATTCCAGGCTACAGAATTCCAATAAATAGCTCCTCTCTACACAAAGGATAGAGAACTCCTGGAAAGTGCGTCTCTCTACATCCAGGTAACAGAGCTCCCATAAGCTGTGTCTGCTATACTCAGCATACAGAAATCCCGCATATAGCGAATACCTGCTCATAGGCTACAGGACTCTTGGAAGCAGCTTCTCTCTACATTCAGCATACAGAACTCCTGGAAATTGTATCTCTCTACACTTAGGTTACAGAACTCCTATAAGGTGCATCTTCTACATAAGGATACAGCAAACCCACATGTAATCAAAGAGTAATTCTAGGATAAAAAACTCCTGTAAACCGCTCCTAACTACACCAAGGATAGAGAACTCCTTTAAACTTCATCTCTCTACATTCATGTAACAGAGCTCCCATAAGCTATGTCTGCTACACTCAGGCTACAGTAAATCCGATATACCGTGTATGCCTACTCCCCGGTTACAGAACTCTTCGAAACAGCTTCTCTCTGCATTCAACATACAGAACTCCGGTAAACTGCGTCTCTCTAGAGCCAGCTTACAGAACTGCCATAAGCTGCATCTGCTACACTCATCATACAGAAATCCAACATGTAGCAAATGCCTAATTCCAGGCTACAGAAATCTTGGAAACAGCTTCTTCCTAAACCCAGATACAGAACTATGGTAAACTGTGTCTCTCTATATCCAGGTTACAGAACTCCCATAAGCTGCATCTCCTCACTCAGGGTACAGAAGTCCCATATACAGTGTATGCCTATCCCAGATTACAGAATTCTTGGAAACAGCTTCTCTCTACATACAACATACATAACTCCTGCAAATTGCGTATCTCTGCACTTTGGTACTGAACTCCCATTAGCTGCATCTCCTACATAAGGATACAGCAAAACCACATGTAACAAATGACTGATTCAGCAAAAAGAACACCTGTAAACAGCTCCTAACTACACCAAGGTTAGAGAACTCCTTTAATCTGTGTCTCTCTACATCCAGGTAACAGATCTCCCATAAGCTGTGTCTGCTACACTCAGGCTTCAGGAATCCCATATACCGCGTGTGCCTACTCTCAGGTTACAGAACTCTTGGAAACAGGTACTCTCTACAGTCGACATAGAGAACTCCTGGAAACTGATCTCTCTACCACCAGGTTACAAAACTCCCATAGGCTGCGTCGGCTACACTAAGCATACAAAATACCCGCATATAGCGAATGCCTAATTCCAGGCCACAGAATTCCAATAAACAGCTCCTCTCTACACCAAGGATAGAGAACTCCTGGAAACTGTGACTCTCTATATCTAGGTAATAGAGCTCCCATAAGCTGCGTCTGCTACACTCAGCATACAGAAAACCCACAAGTAGTGAATGCCTACTCCCAGGCTACAGAACTCTTGGAAACAACTTCTCTCTACATTCAAAATAAATAACTCATGTATACTGCATCTCTCTACACTTAGGTTATAGAACTCCTGAAAGCTGTGTCTCCTACACTCAGGATACAGAAACCCCCATATAGCAAATGACTAATTCCAGGCTACAGAACTCCAAAAAACAGCACCTCTCTTACACAGGATAGAGAACTCTTACAAACTGCTTTCCTCCACACCCACAGTATAGAACAATGATATATTCAAGTCTCCATACCCAGGTTAGAGAACTCCCTTAATCTTTGTCTCCTACACTCAGGCTAAAGTAAACCCACATATTGCGAAAGACTACTTCAAGGCAACAGAACTCTTATACACTGCTTCTCTTCACATCCCCAATACAGAACTCTCATGATCTGTGTCTCTCTACACCAAGGATACAGAACTCCTATTCACTGTATTACTTACAATCAGGCTACAGGAAACCCATATATTGCGTATGCCTACAATTACACTACAGAACTGTAGTAAACTGTTTCTCTCTACACCCAGGATACAGAACTCCCGTAAACGGCATCTCTCCAAAACCGGGTTACAGAGCTCCCCTAATCTGTGTCTCCTACACTCAGGCTAGTGAAAACCCATACATTGCGAAAGCCTACTTCCAGGTGACATAACTCTTGTAAGCTGCTTTTCTCCACACCCCCAATACAGACTTCCCATGAGGGAGTCTCTCTACAACCAGGGTTAGAAAGCCCCTAAACTTCATCTTTCCACACCCAGGTTACAGAGTTTCCATAATCTGTGTCTCCCACACTCAGGCTGGAGAAAACCTGCATATTGCATATGCCTACTCCCAGGCTACATAACTTTTGTAAACAGCATCTCTCTACACCCAGGATACAGAACTTCCATGAACTGCATCTCTCCACATGCGGGTTACAGATCTCCCCTTAGCTGTGTCTCCTACACTCAGGCTAGAGCAAACCCGTACATTGTGAAAGCCTACTTCCAGGAGACAGAAACACTCTAAACTGCTTCTCTCCTCACCGATGTTACAGAACTCCCATTAGCTGCATTCCCTACACTCTGGCTACAAAAATCCCGCATATTGTGAATGCCTACTCCCAGGCTACAGAACTCCCATAAACTGCATCTCTCCACACCCAGGCTACAGAGCTCCCCTTAGCTGTGTCTCCTACACTCAGCCTAGAGAACACCCCTATATATTTAAAAACCTACTACCAGGTGACAGAACTCTTGTAAACTGCTTTTCTCCACACCCCCAATACAGAACTCCCATGAGTGAGTCTCTCTACATCCAGGGTTAAAAAGCCCGTAAACTTCATCTTTCTACACCTAGCTTACAGAGCTTCCGTAATCTGTGTCCCTACACTAAGGCTAGAGAAAACCTGCGTATTGCATATGCCTACTCCCAGGCTACAGAACTTTTGTAAACTGCTTCTCTCTACACCCAGGATACAGAACTTTCATGAATTGCATCTCTCCACACCAAGGTTACAGAGCTCCCCTTAGCTGTGTCTCCTACACTCAGGCTAGAAAAAACCCGCATATTGCGAATGTCTTTTCCAGGCCACAGAAACCTTGAAAACTTCTTCTCTCCACACCGAGGTTACAGAAATCCCATTAGCCTCATTCCGTACACTCTTGCTGTAAAAATCCCGCATATTGCAAATGCCTACTCCCAGGTTACAGAACGGTTGTAAACTGCTTCTCTCTACACCCAGGATACAGAACTATCATAAACTGCATGTCTCCACACCCAGGATACAGAGCTCCCTTTATCTGTGTCTACTACACTCAGGCTAGAGAAAACCCCTAAATATGTGTTTTACACATATTGCAAAAACCTACTTCAAGGTGACAGAGCTCTTGTCCATTGCTTCTCTCCAAACCCCCAATACAGAACACCTCTACACCCAGGATACAGAATTTCCTTGAACTGCATTTCTCCACACCCAGGTTACAGGGCTCCCCTTAGCTGTGTTTCCTACACTCAGGCTAGAGAAAACCCATACATTGCGAAAGCCTACTTCCAGGTGACATAACTCTTGTAAGCTGCTTTTCTCCACACCCCCAATACAGAACTCCCGTGAGTGAGTCTCTCTACAACCAGGGTTAGAAAGCCCCTAAACTTCATCTTTCTACACCTATCTTACAGAGCTTCTGGAATCTGTGTCTCCTACACTCAGGATACAGAAAACCTGCGTATTGCATATGCCTACTCCCGGGCTACATAACTTTTGTAAACTGCATCTCTCTACACCCAGGATACAGAACTTCCATGAACTGCATCTCTCCACACCCAGGTTACAGAGCTCCCTTAATCTGTGTCTCCTACACTCAGGCTAGAAAAAACCCGCATATGCGAAAGCCTACTTTAATGCGACAGAACACTTGTAAACTGCATCTCTCTACACCCAGGTTAGAGAACTCTTGTAAACTGCATCTCTCCACACCCAGGTTACAGAGCTCCACTTAGCTGTGTCTCCTACACTCAGGCTAGAGAAAACCCGCATATTGCAAATGCCTACTCCAGGCTACAGAACTGTTGTAAACTGCTTTTCTCTACACTCAGGATACAGAACTATTGTAAACTGCATGTCTCCACACCCAGGTTACAGAGCTCCCTTAATCTGTGTTTTCTACTCTCAGGCTAGAGAAAACCCCTATATTGCGAATGCCTACTTCCAGGTGACAGAACTTCTGTACACTGCTTCTCTCCACACCCCCAATACAGAACTCCCGTGAGCTGAGTCTCTCTACACCCAGGTTACAGAACTCCCGTTAGCTGCATTCCCTACATTCAGGCTATCAAAATCTCTACACCCAGGATACAACACTCCCGTAAGCTATATATATCAACACGGAGCTTACAGAGCTCCCCTAATCAGTGTCTCCTACACTCAGGGTAGAGAAAACCCGCATATTGCAAATGCCTACTTTCAGGTGACAGAACTCTTATAAACATCTTAACTCCACACCCGCAATACAGAACTCCCATGAGTCACTCTACACCCAAGATAAAGAACTCCCGTAAACTGCATCTTTCCAAACATGGTTACAGAGCTTTCGTAATCTTTACTCCTACACTCAGGCTAGAGAAAACCCACGTATTGCATACTCCTACTCCCAGGCTATAGAACTTGGTAAACTGCTTCTCTCTACACCCAGGATACAGAATTCCCATAAACTGTGTCTCTCCACACCCAGGTTACAGAACTCCCGAAAGTTGTTTCTGCTGCACACAGCCTACAGAAAACCCGTATATAGTGAATGTCTTCTCCCAGGCTACAGGACTGTTGTAAATTGATTCTCTCTACTCCAAGGACCAGAACTCCCATTAGCTGCATTCTCTACACTCAGGATACCAGAAACATGCATGTTGCGTATGGCTGCAACCAGGCTACAGAACTGTTGTAAAATGATTCTGTCTACACCCAATATACAGAACTCCCGTAAACTGCATCTCTCCACACCAAGGTTAGTTACAAAGCTCTCATAACATGTTTCTCCTACACACAGGCTAGAGAAAACCCCCATATTGCGAATGCCTACTTCCAGGCTACAAATCTCTTGTAAACTGCTTCTGTCTACACCCATGTTACAGAACTCCCATAAACTGCGTCTGTCTACAAACAGGTTACAGAACTCCCATGAGCTGTGTCTCCTACACTCAGCTACAGAAAACCTGCATATTGTGTTTGCCTACTCCCAGGCTACAGAACTCTTGTAAGTTGCTTCTCTTTACATGCAAGTTACAAAAAGCCCATAAACTGTGTCTCCTACACTCAAGCTACAGAAATCCATTATAATGCTGATGGCTAATTCAAGGCTAAAGAATTCCAGTAAAAGGCTTCTCCCTACACCCCCAATTCATAACTCCCGTGAAATGAGTCTCTCTACAACAAAGTTAAAGAACTCCTGTTAGCTGCATTAACTACCCAGGCTACAGGAAAAATGCATATTGCAAATACCTACTCCCAGGCTACAGAACTCTTGCCAACTGCTTCTATCTACACCCAGGATACAGATCTCCCATAAACTGCATCTCTCCACACCCAGGTTACAGAGCTCCTCTTTGCTGTGTCTCCTACATTCAGGCTAGAGAAAAGCCACATATTGCGAATGCATACTTCATGTGACAGGACTCTTGTAAACAGCTTCTATCCACACCCCCAATACAGAACTCCAGTGAGTGGAGTCTCTCTATACCCAGGATACTGAACTCCCGTAAGCTGCATTATTCCACACCAAGGTTACAGAGCTTCCATGATCTGTGTCTCCTACACTCAGGCTAGAGAAAACCCTCATAATGGGTATGCCTACTTAAAGGCAACAGAACACTTGTAAACTGCATCTCTCTACACCCAGGTTAGAGAACTCTTGTAAACTGCATCTCTCCACACCCAGGTTACAGAGCTCCACTTAGCTGTGTCTCCTACACTCAGGCTAGAGAAAACCCGCATATTGCAAATGCCTACTTTCAGGCTACAGAACCCTTGTGAATTGTTTCTCTATACACCAACGTTACTGAACTCCCATTAGCTGCATTCCCTACAATCTGGCTACAAAAATCCCACATATTGTGAATGCCTATTCCCAGCTTCAGTACTCTTGTAAACTGCTTCTCTACACCCAGGATAGAGAAATTCCAGAAATTGCATCTCCCCACACCCAGGTTACAGAACTCATTTCATCTGTGTCTCCTATACTCAGGCTAGAGAAAACCCCCATGTTGTGAATGCCTATTTTCAGGTGACAGAACTCTTGAAAACTGCTTCTATCAACACCCCAAATACAGAACTCCTGTGAGCTGAGTCGCTCTACACCCAGTATACAGAACTATTGTAAACTGCATATCTCCACACCCAGGTTACAGAGCTCTCCTTAACTGTGTCTCCTACACTCAGGCTAGAGAAAACCCGTATTTTGTGAATACCTACTTCCAGTCCACAGAACTCTTGTAAACTGCTTTTCTCCAAATCTCCAATACAGAACTCCCATGAGCTGAGTCTCTTTACACCCAGGATACAGTACTCCCATAATCAGCATCTCTCCACACCCAGGTTACAGAGCTCCCCTTAGCTGTGTCTCCTACACTCAGGCTAGAAAAACCCTCATATTGGGTATGCCTACTTACAGGCTACAGAACACTTGTAAACTGCTTCTATATATACCCAGGTTACAGAACTCTTCTAAACTGCATCTCTCCACACCCAGGTTACAGAGCTCCTCTTAGCTGTGTCTCCTTCACTCAGGCTAGAGAAAACACACATGTTGCAAATGCCTACTTCCAGACAACAGAATGCTTGTAAACTGCTTTTCTCCATACCCCAATACAGAACTCCCGTGAGTTGAGTCTATCTACAACAAGGATACAGAAAGCCTGTAAACTGTATTTTTCCACACCCAGCTTAGAGAGCTTCCGTAATCTGCCTACTTCCACCCTACAGAACTCTTGTAAACTGTTTACTCTGCACCGAGGTTACAGAACTCCCATTAGCTACATTCCCTACACTCTGGCTACAAAAATCCTTTATATTGGGAATGTGAACTCCCAGGCTACAAAGCTGTTGTAAACTGCTTCTCTCTACACCCAGGATACAGAACTCCCATAAACTTCATCTCTCCACACCCAGGTTACAGAAACCCCCTCAGCTGTGTCTCCTACACTCAGGCTAAAGAAAACTGCATTTTGCGAATGCCTAATTCCAGGTGACAACTCTTGTAAATTGCTTCTCTCCACACACTAATACAGATCTCCCTTGAGCTGTGTCTCTTTACACCAAGGATACATAACTCCTAAGAGCCGTATTCCTTACACTCAGGCTACAGGAAAGCCGCATATTGCATATGCCTATTCACAGACTACAGAACTGTTGTAAACTGTTTCTCTCTACACCCAGGATACAGAAGTCCCATAAACTGCATCTCCTCACACCAAGGTTACCTAGCTCCCTTAATCTGTGTCTCCTACACTCAGGCTAGAGAAAACCCACATATTGCGAATGCCTACTTTAATGTGACAGAACTCTTGTACAGTGCTTCTCTCCAAAACCCCAATACAGAATACCTGTGAGCTTAGTCTCTTTACACCCAGAATACAGAACTTCCATTAGCTGCATATCCTACACTCAGGCTACAGGAAACACGCATATAGCATATGCCTAATCCCAGACTACAGAACTGTTGTAAACTGCTCCGCTCTACACCCAGGATATAGAACTTCCATGAACTGCATCTCTCCACACCCAGGTTACAGAACTCCTCTAATCTGTGTCTCCTACACTCAGGCTAGAGAAAACCCACATATTGCGAATGCCTACTTCCAGGCTACAGAACTCTTGTAAACTGTTTCTCTCTACACCGAGGTTACAGAACTCACATTAGGTGAATTCCCTACAATCTGGCTACAAAAATCCCGCATATTATGAATGCTTATTCCCAGGCTACAGAACTGTTGTAAACTGCTTCTCTCTACACCAAGGATACAGAACTATTGAAAAATCCAAGTCTCCAAACCAAAGTTACAGAGCTTACTTAATCTGTGTCTCCTACACTCAGGCTAGGAAAAACCCCCATATTGAGAATGGTTACTTTCAGGCGACAGAAATGTTGTAAACTGCTTCTCTCCACAGCACCAATACAGAACTCCCATGAGCTGAGTCTCTCTACACCAGGATACAGATCTCCCATTGTCTGCATTCCATACACTCAGGATACAGGAAACCCACATGTTGCGTATGCCTGCAACCATGCTACAGAACTGTTGTAAAATGATTCTGTCTACACCCAGTATACAGAACTCCTGTCTGTTGTGTCTCTTACATTCAGGCTAGAGAAAAGCCGCATATTGCGAATGCATACTTCAAGGTGACAGAACTCTTGTAAACAGCTTCTATCCACACCCCCAATACAGAACTCCAGTGAGTGGAGTCATTCTACACCCAGGATACAGAACTCCCGTAAGCTGCATTACTCCACACCAAGGTTGCAGAGCTTCCGTAATCTGTGTCTCCTACACTCAGGCTAGAGAATACGCTCATAATGGGTATGCCTACTTAAAGGCAACAGAACACTTGTAAACTGTTTCCCTCTACACCCAGGTTAGAGAACTCTTGTAAACTGCATCTCTCCACACCCAGGTTACAGAGCTCCACTTAGCTGTGTCTCCTACACTCAGGCTAGAGAAAACCCGCATATTGCAAATGCCTACTTTCAGGCTACAGAACCCTTGTGAATTGTTTCTCTATACACCAACGTTACTGAACTCCCATTAGCTGCATTCCCTACAATCTGGCTACAAAAATCCCACATATTGTGAACGCCTATTCCCAGGCTGCAGAACTCTTGTAAACTTCTTCTCTCTACACCCAGGATAGAGAAATTCCAGAAATTGCATCTCTCCACACCCAGGTTACAGAACTCCTTTCATCTGTGTCTCCTACCCTCAGGCTAGAGAAAACCCCCATGTTGTGAATGCCTTTTTCCAGGTGACAGAACTCTTGTAAACTGCTTCTATCCACAACCCAAATACAGAACTCCCATGAGCAGAGTCACTCTACACCCAGTATACAGAACTATCCTAAACTGCATGTCTCCACACCCAGCTTACAGAGATCCCCTAATCTGTGTCTCCTACACTCAGGCTAGAGAAAACCCGCATATGCGAAAGCCTACTTTAATGCGACAGAACTCTTGTACACTGCTTCTCTCCACACCCCCAATACAGAATTCCCCTGACTGAGATACTCTACACCCAGAATACAGAACTCTGGTAAACTTAATCTCTCCACACCAGGTTACAGAGCTCCTCTTAGCTGTGTCTCCTATATTCAGGCTAGATAAAACCCGCATTTTGCAAATGCGTACTTCCAGGTGACACAAATCTTGTGAATTGCTTCTCTCCACATACCCAATACAAAACTCCCGGGAGCTGAGTCTCTCTACACCCGGGATACAGAACTCCTGTAAACAGCATCTTTCCACACCAAGGTTACAGAGCCTCCATAATCTGTGTCTCCTACACTCAGGCTAGAAAAAACCCGCATATTGCGAATGCCTATTTTCAGGCAACAGAACTCTTGTAAACTGCTTCTCTCCACACACCCAATACAGAACTCCCGTGAGCTGAGTTGCTCCACACCCAGTATACAGAACTCCAGTAAACTGCATCTCTCCACAAACAGGTCACATAGCTCCCATAGCTGTGTCTCCTACACTCAGGCTAGAGAAAACCCACAAATTGTGAATGCCTACTTAAAGGCTACAGAACTGTCATAAACTGCTTCTATCTTCACCCAGGATAGAGAAATTCTGGGAACTGCATCTCTCCACACCCAGGTTACAAAGCTCCCTTATTCTGTGTCTCCTACACTCAGGCTAGAGACAACCCTCATATTGCAAATGCATACTTCCAGATGACAGAACTCTTGAAAATTGCTTCTATCCACACCCCCAATACAGAACTTCTGTGAGCTGAGTATCTCTAAGCCCAGGATAGAGAACTCACGCAAACCACATATCTTAACACCCAGGTTACAGAGCTTTCTTAATCTGTATCTCCTATACTCATGCTAGAGAAAACCCGCAAATTGTGAATGCCTACTTCCAGGTGATAGAACTCTTGTGAACTGCTTCTCTACACACCCGCAATACAGAACTCCCATGAGCTGAGTCTCTCTACTCCCAGGATACAGAACTTCCGTTAGCTGCTTTCCCTAACTCAGGCTACAGGAAAGCCTAATCCCAGACTACAGAACTGTTGTAAACTGCTTCTGACTAGACCCAGTAACAGAACCCCCATAAACAACATCTCTCCACACCGAGGTTACAGAGCCTCCTAACATGTTTCTCCTACACTCAGGCTAGACAAACCCCCACATTGCGAATGCCTGCTTCCAGACTACACAACTCTTGTAAACTACTTCTGTCTACACCCATGTTACAGAACTCCCAAAAACTGCATCTGTCTACACACAGATTACAGAACACCTGTAAGATGTGTCTCCTACACTCAGCTACAGAAAACCTGCATATTGTGTTTGCCTACTTCCAGGCTACAGAAAACTTGTAAGTTGCGTCTCTTTACACCCAAGTTACACAAAGCACGTAAACTGTGTCTCCTACACTCAGGCTACAGAAATCCATTATACTGCCAATGCCTAATTCAGGTTAAAAAATTCCAGTAAACTGCTTCTCTACACCCCCGATACATAACTCCCATGACCTGAGTGTCACTACAACCAAGTTACAGAACTCCTGTTAGCTGCATTCCCTACACTCAGGTTACAGGAAAAACGCACATTGTGTATGACTATTCCCAGGCTACAGAACTCTTGTAAACTGCTTCTATCTACACTCAAGATAGAGAAACTCTGGAAACTGCATCTCTCCACACCCAGGTTACAGAGCTCCCTTAATCTGTGTCTCCTACACTCAGGCTAGAGAAAAAAACACATATTGCGAATGCCTACTTCTAGATAACAGAACTCTTGTAAACTGCTTCTATCCACACCCCCAATACAGAACTCCCACGAGCTGAGTCAGTCCAATCCAGGATACAGAACTCCCTTAATCTGCA
This sequence comes from Lepus oiostolus, assembly GCA_036325905.1. Lineage (NCBI taxonomy): Eukaryota > Metazoa > Chordata > Mammalia > Lagomorpha > Leporidae > Lepus > Lepus oiostolus. The sequence continues at coordinate 135,733,245 of CM070808.1, forward strand.
TCTATCCACACCCAAGTTACAGAGCTCCCCTTAGCTGTGTCTCCTACACTCAGGCTAGAGAAAACCCACATATTGCGAATACCTACTTAAAGGCTACAGAATTCTTGTAAACTGTTCCTCTCTACACCAATGTTACAGAACTCCCATTAGCTGCATTCCCTACAATCTGGCTAAAAAAATCCCGCATATTGCGAATCCCTACTCCCAGGCTACAGAACTGTTGTAAACTGTTTCTATCTACACCAAGTATACAGAACTCCCATAAACTGCATCTCTCCACAACGAGGTTACAGAGCTCTCCTAATCTGTGTCTCCTACATTCAGGCTAGAGAAAACCAGCATATTGCGAATGTCTACTTCCAGGTGACAGAACTCTTATAAACTGCTTCTCTCCACACCCCGAATACAGAACTCTCGTGAGCTGAGTCTCTCTACACCCAGGATATAGAACTTCCATAAGCTGCATCTTTCCACACCAAAGTTATAGAGTTTCCGTAAACTTTGTCTCCTACACTAAGGATATAGAAAACCCTCATAATGTGTATGCCTACTTAAAGGCTTCAGAACATTTGTAAACTGCTTCTCTCTACACCCAGGTTAGAGAACTCTTGTAAACTGCATCTCTCCACACCCAGGTTACAGAGCTCCTCTTAGCTGTGTCTCCTACACTCAGGCTAGAGAAAACCCGCATATTGCGAATGCCTACTTCCAGACAACAGAACACTTGTAAACTGCTTCTCTCAACACCCCAACACAGAACTCCCATGTGTTGAGTCTCTCTAAACCAAGGATACAGAAAGCCCGTAAATTGCATTTTTCCACACCCAGTTTCAGAGCTTCCATAATCTGTGTCTCCTAACTCAGGCTCAAGAAAACCCGGATATTTTGAATGCCTACTTCCAGGTTACAGAAACCTTGTAAACTTCTTCTCTCCACACCAAGGTTACAGAACTCCAATTAGCTGTATTCCCTACAATCTGGCTACTAAAATCCCGCATATTATGAATGCATACTCCCAGGCTACAGAACTGTTGTAAAATGCTTCTCTCTATACTTATGATAGGGAAATTCCGGAAATTGCTTCTCTCCACACCCAGGTTAAAGAGCTCCCTTAGTCTGTGTTTCCTACACTCAGGCTAGAGAAAACTGCTATGTTGCTAATGCCTACTTTCAGGCGACAGAACTCTTGTAAACTGCTTCTATCCACACCCCCAATACAGAACACCCGTGAGCTGAGTTGCTCTATACCCAGTAAACAGAACTCCCATGAACTGCATCTCTCCACACCCAGGTTACAGAGCTCCCCTTAGCTGTGACACGTACACTCAGGCTAGATAAAACCCGCATTTTGCGAATGCTTAATTCCAGGTGATAGAACTCTTGTAAACTGCTTCTCTCCACACCCTTAATACTGATCTCCCATTAGCTGAGTCTCTCGACACCCAGTATACAGAATTCCCATAAGCTGTATCTTTCCACCAAGGTTACTGAGCTTCCATAATCTGGGTCTCCTAACTCAGGCTCAAGAAAACCCGGATATTTTGAATGCCTACTTCCAGGTTACAGAAACCTTGTAAACTTCTTCTCTCCACACCAAGGTTACAGAACTCCAATTAGCTGTATTCCCTACAATCTGGCTACTAAAATCCCGCATATTATGAATGCATACTCCCAGGCTACAGAACTGTTGTAAAATGCTTCTCTCTATACTTATGATAGGGAAATTCCGGAAATTGCTTCTCTCCACACCCAGGTTAAAGAGCTCCCTTAGTCTGTGTTTCCTACACTCAGGCTAGAGAAAACTGCTATGTTGCTAATGCCTACTTTCAGGCGACAGAACTCTTGTAAACTGCTTCTATCCACACCCCCAATACAGAACACCCGTGAGCTGAGTTGCTCTATACCCAGTAAACAGAACTCCCATGAACTGCATCTCTCCACACCCAGGTTACAGAGCTCCCCTTAGCTGTGACACGTACACTCAGGCTAGATAAAACCCGCATTTTGCGAATGCTTAATTCCAGGTGATAGAACTCTTGTAAACTGCTTCTCTCCACACCCTTAATACTGATCTCCCATTAGCTGAGTCTCTCGACACCCAGTATACAGAATTCCCATAAGCTGTATCTTTCCACCAAGGTTACTGAGCTTCCATAATCTGGGTCTCCTACACTCAGGCTAGAGAAAATGTGCATATTTCGAATGCCTTCTTCCAGGCTTCAGAACTGCATCTCTCCACATCCAGGTTACAGAGCTCCACTTAGCTGTGTCTCCTACACTCAGGCTACAGAAAACCAGCATATTACGGATGCCTACTTCCAGGCGACAAAACTCTTGTAAACTGCTTCTGTCCACACCCCCAATATAGAACTCCCGTGAGCAGAGTCTCTCTACACCCAGGATACAAAACTCCCGTAAGCTGCATCTTTAGACACCAAGGATACAGATCTTGCGTATCCAAACTCTGTGTCTCCTACACTCAGGCTAGAGAAAACCCGCATATTGCGTATGCCTACTCCCAGGCTATAGAACTGTTGTAAACTGCTTATCTCTACACCCAAGACACAGAACTTCCGGAAACTGCATCTCTCCACATCCAGTTTACAGAACTCTCATAAGCTGTTTCTGCAGCACACAGCCTACAGAAAACCCGCATATTGCCAATGCCTACTCCCAGGCTTCAGGAATCTTGTAAACTGCTTCTCTCCACACCTCCAATACAGAATTCCCATGAGCTGTGTCTCTCTACACCCAGGATACAGAACTACCGTAAACTGCATCTCTCCATACCCAATTATAGAGCTCCCCTTAGCTGTGTCTCCTACATTTAGGCCAGAGAAAACCTGCGTATTGCGAATGCCTACTTCCAAGTGACAAAATTCTGCTAAACTACTTCGCTCCACACCCACAATACAGAACTCCCAAGAGCTTAGTCTCTCTACACCCGGGATACAGAACTCCCATAAGCTGCATCTGTAGACACCAATGTTACAGAGCTTCTGTAATCTGTGTCTCCTACACTCAGGCTAGAGAAAACCCACATATTGCATATGCCTACTCCCAGGCTCCAGAATTCTTGGAAACTGTTTCTCTCTACACCGAGGTTACAGAACTCCCATTAGCTGCATTCCCTACACTCTGGCTACAAAAATCCCGCATATTCCAAATGCCTACTCCCATGCTACAGAACTGTTGTAAACTGCTTCTCTCTACACCCAGGATACAGAACTCCTGTAAACTGCATCTCTCCATACCCAGGTTACAGAGCTCCCCTAAACTGTGTCTCCTACACTCAGTCTTTGAAAACCTGCATATTGTGAGTGCCTACTTCCAGATGACAGAACACTTGTACACTGCTTCTCTCCACAACCCCAATACAGAACTCAGGTGAGCTGAGTCTTTCTACACACAGGATACAGAACTCCCGAAGGTGCATCTTTCCACACCAAGGTTACAGAGCTTCCGCAATCTGTGTCTCCTACACTCAGGTGAGAGAAAACTGCATATTGCATATGCATACTCCCAGGCTACAGAACTCTTGTAGGCTGCTTCTCTCTACACCCAGGATACAGAACCCCCATAAACTGCATCTTTCAACACCCAGGTTACAGAGCTCTCTTAATCTGTGTCACCTACACTCAGGCTAGAGAAAAGCTGCATATGGCAAATGCCTACTTCCAAGTTAAGGACTCTTGTACACTGCTTCTCTCCACACCCGAAACACTGAACTCCCATGAGCTGAGTCTCTCTTCACGCAGGATACAGAAAGCCCATCAAATGCATCTTTCCACACCCATATTACCTAACTTCTGTAATCTGTCTCCCCTAACTAAGGCTAGAGAAAACCCGCATGTTGTGAATGCCTACTTCCAGGCTAAAGAACTCTTGTAAAGTATTTTTCTCCACACTGAGGTTACAGAACTCCCATTAGCTACATTAGCTACACTCTGGCTACAAAAAATCCCGCATATTGCGAATGCCTACTCTAAGGCTACAAAAGTGTTGTAAACTGCTTCTCTCTACACCCAGGATACAGAATTCCCATAAACTGCAACTCTCCACACCAAGGTTACAGAGCTACCCTTAGCTATGTCTAATACACTCAGGCTAGAGAACACCTGCATATTGTGAATGCCTACTTGCAGGCCACAGACCTATTCAAAACTGCTTCTCTCTATACCCAGGATACAGAACTCCCGCAAACTGCATCTCTCCACACCCAGGTTACAGAGCTCCCCTTAGCTGTGTCTCCTAAAATCAGTCCAGAGAAAACCACATATTGTGAATGCCTACTTCCAGGTGACAGAACTCTAGTAAACTGCTTCTCTCCACACACCCAGTACAGAACTCCAGTGAGCTGAGTCTCTCTACACCCAGGATACAGAACTCCCATAAAGTGCATCTTTCCACACCAAGGTTACAGAGCTTCTGTAATCTATGTCTCCTTCATTCAGGCTAGAGAAAACCCGCATATTGTGAATGCCTACTCCAGGCTACAGAACACTTGTGAACTGTTACTCTCTACACCGAGGTTAGAACTCCCATTAGCTACATTACCTACACTCTGGCTACAAAAATCCCGCATAGTGGGTGAACTCAAAAGGTTTCCATAGCTTTGTCAACTCATGACTAGAGCCTAGGGAGATTACTGACACCATAAACAAGAGTGTCAAATTGTTAAGTCAACAACAGTTAAGTCAGTTAAGTCAACTGTATACTTGCTCCTCATGTAGGATCTCTGTCCTTAATGTGTTGTCCAATGTGAAGTAATGCTATAACTAGTACTGAAACAGAATTTTACACTTTGTGTGTCTGTGTGGGTGCAAATTGATGAAATGTTTACTTAATATATACTGAATCGATCTTATGTATATAAAGATAATTGAAAATGAATCTTGATGTGAATGGAATGGGAGAGGGAGCGGGAGATGGGAGGGGTGAGGGTGGGAGGGAAGTTATGGGGGGAAAAAGCCATTGTAATCCATAAACTGTACTTTGTACTCTTATATTTACTAAATAAAAATCTAAAAAACAAACAAACAAACAAAAAAAAACCCACAAAAATCCCGCATATTGCAAATGCCTACTCCCAGGCTTCAGAACTGTTGTAAACTGCTTCTCTCTACATGCAGGATACAGAACTCCCATAAACTGCATCTCTCCACACCCAGGTTACAGAGCTCCACTTAGCTGTGTCTCTGACACTCAGGCTACAGAAAACCCGCATATTGGGAATGCCTACTTCAAGGCGAGAAAACACTTGTACACTGCTTCTCTCCACACTCCCAATGCAGAACTCCCGTGCGCTGAGTCTCTGTACATCCAGGATACAGAACTCTTGTTAACTGCATTCCCTACACTCTGGCTACAGAAATTCCGCAAATTTCGAATCCCTACTCCCAGGCTACAGGACTCTTTTAAACTGTTTCTCTCTATAACCAGGATAGAACTTCCATGAACTGCATCTCTCCACACCCAGGTTACAGAGCTCCCTTAATCTGTGTCTCCTACGCTCAGGCTAGAGAAAACCCGCATATTGCGAATGCCTACTTCCAGGCTACAGAATTCTTGTAAACTGCTTTTCTCTACATGGAGGTTACAGAACTCCCATTATCTGCATTCCCTACACTCTGGCTACAAAAATCCCGCATATTCCATATGCCTACTCCCAGGCTACAGAACTATCGTAAACTGCATCTCTCCACACCCAGGTTACAGAGCTCCCTTAATCTGTGTCTCCTACACTCAGTCTAGAGAAACCAGCATATTGTGAATGCCTACTTCCAGACTGCAGAATTCTAGTAAGCTGTTTCTCTCTACACCGCGGTTACAGAACTCCTGTCAGCTGCATTCCCAACACTCAGGCTACAGAAATCCCATATATTGCGAATGCCTACTCCCAGGCTACTGAACTGTTGTAAATTGCTTCTCTCTACACCCAGGATAAAGAACTTCCGGAGACTGCATTTCGCCACACCCAGGTTTCAGAACTCACATAAGCTGTTTCTGCTGCACACAGGCTACAGATAACCCACATATTGCGAATACCTACTCCCAGGCTATAGGACTCTTGTAAACTTCCTCTCTCTACACCCAGGGTACAGAATTCTCATAATCTGCATTTCTCTATGACCAGGTTATAGAAATCTCATAGGCTGAGTATTCTACAATCAGGCTCCTGAAACCCATACACTGCCTATGCCTACACTCAGGCTTCAAAACACTTGTAAACTTCTTCATTCTACACCAGGATACAGAATTCCCATTAACTGTGTCTCCAGCACCCAGGTTGCAGAACACAAATATACTGCATCTCCAACACTGAGGGTACAGAAATCCAGTATACTCCATTTGCCTTATTCCAGGTGACTGAACTCTTGCAAATAAGCTTCTCTCCACACCAATAATACAGAACTCCCGTGAGCTGAATATCTCTACACCCAGGAAACAGAACTCTGGTAAACTGCATCTCTCCACACCCAGGTTACAGAGCTCCCTTAATCTGTATCTCCTGCACTCAGGCTGGGTAAAACCCACATATTGTGAATACCTACTCTCAGGCTAAAGGACTCTTGTAAACTGCTTCTGCCTACACCCAGGATACAGAATTCTCATAAACTGTATTTCTCTACAACCAGGTGATAGAACTCTTGTAGGCTGCATATTCTACAACCAGGCTACTGAAACCCATACACTGCCTATGCCTACACTCAGGCTACAAAACACTTGTAAACTTCTTCATTCTACACAGAGTACAGAACTCCCATTAACTGTGTCTCCAGCACTCAGGTTACAGAACAGCAATATGCTGCGTCTCCTACACTTAGGATACAGAAATCCAATATATTGCATTTCCCTACTTCAAGGCAACAGAACTCTTGTAAACTGCTTCACCACACCCTGACTACAGAACTCCATGAGCTGAGTCTCTCTACACCCAGAATACAGAAAGCCTATAAACTGCATCTTTCCACACCCATGTTACTGAGCTCCCCTAATCTGTGTCTCCTACACTCAGGCTAGATAAAACCTGCATATTGCGAATGCCCACTTCCAGGCGATGGAACTCTTGTAAACTGCTTCTCTCTACACCCAGGATACAGTATTCCCGTAAACTGTGTCTCTCCACACCCAGGTTACAGAACTCCTGTAAGCTGTTTCTGCTGCACACAGGCTACAGAAAACTGGCAAATTGCGATTGCCTACTCCCAGGATACAGGACTCCCGTAAGCTGCATTTCTCCACACCCAGGTTACTGAGCTCCCCTAATCTGTGTCTCCTACACTCAGGCTACAGAAAACCCACATATTGTGAATGTCTACTTCAGGAACAGAACTCTTCTACACTGCTTCTCTCCACACCCTCAATACAGAACTCCAGTGAGCTGAGTCTCTCTACACCCAGAATACTGACTCCCATAAACAGCATCTCTCCACACCCAGCTTATAGAGCTTTTGTATTCTGTGTCTCCTACACTCAGGCTAGAGAAAACCCACATATTGTGAATTCCTACTTCTAGGTGACAGAACTCTTATAAACTGCTTCTGTCTACACCCAGGTTACAGAACTTTCATAAACTGTGTCTGTCTACACACAGGTTGCAGAACTCCCATAGCTGTGTCTCCTACACTCAGCTACAGAAAACCTGCATATTGTGTTTGCCTACTCCCAGGCTATAAACTTTTGTAAACTGCATCACTGTACACGCAGGTTACAGAATCCCGTAAACTGCATCTTCTACACTCAGGCTACAGAAATCCAGTATACTGCCTATGCCTACTCCCAGGCTCCAGAACTCTTGTAAGCTGCTTCTCTCTAAACCCAGGATAAAGTACTCTTGGAAACTGTGTCTCTCCACACCTAGGTTACAGACTCCTGTAAGCTGTTTCTGCTGCACACAAGTGACAGAAAACCTGCATAATGCTAATACCTACTCCCAGGCTAAAGGACTCTTGTAAACTGCTTCCCAGGATACAGAATTCCCATAAACTACATTTCTCTACATCCAGGTTATAGAATTCTCATCTGCTGCATATCCTACAATCAGGCTCCTGACCCATACACTGCCTGTTTCTACATTCAGGCTACAAAACATTTGTAAACTTCATTCTATACAGGGTAGAGAACTCCCGTTAACTGTGTACCCAGCACCCAGGTTACAGAACACCCATGTGCTGTGTCTCCTGCACTCACAGTACAGAAATCCAGTATACTACATTTCCCTACTTTCAGGCGACATAACTCTTGTAAACTGCTTCTCTCCATACCCCCAATACAGAACACCCGTGAGCTGAGTCTCTCTACACACAGCATGTAGAACTCCCATAAACTGCATCTTTCCACACCCAGGTTACAGAACTCCCTTAATCTATGTCTCCTACACTCAGGCTAGAGAAAACCCGCATATTGCAAATGCCTAAACCCAGGCGACAGAACTCTTCTAAACTGCTTCTCTCTACACTGAGGATACAGAACTTCTGGAAACTGCATCTCTCCACACCCAGGTTACATAACTCCTGTAAATGTTTCTGCTGCACTCAGGCTAGAGAAAACCGGCATATTACGAATGCCTACTTCCAGGCGACAAAACTCTTATAAACTGCTTCTGTCCACACCCCCAATATAGAACTCCCGTGAGCAGAGTCTCTCTACACCCAGGATACAAAACTCCCGTAAGCTGCATCTTTAGACACCAAGGATACAGATCTTGCATATCCAAACTCTGTGTCTCCTACACTCAGGCTAGAGAAAACCCGCATATTGCGTATGCCTACTCCCAGGCTATAGAACTGTTGTAAACTGCTTATCTCTACACCCAGGACACAGAACTTCCGGAAACTGCATCTCTCCAAATACAGTTTACAGAACTCCCATAAGCTGTTTCTGCAGCACACAGCCTACAGAAAACCCACATATTGCCAATGCCTACTCCCAGGCTATAGGAATCTTGTAAACTGCTTCTCTCCACACCTCTAATACAGAATTCCCATGAGCTGTCTCTACATCCAGGATACAGAACTACCATAAACTGCATCTCTCCACACCCAGTTACAGAGCTCCCCTTAGCTGTGTCTCCTACATTTAGGCCAGAGAAAACCTGCATATTGTGAATGCCTACATCCAGGCCACAGGAGTGTTGTAAACTGCTTCTGTCTACACCCAGGTTACAGAACTCCCATAAACTGTGTCTGTCTACATGTCTACATGTTACAGAACTCCTGTAAGCTGTGTCTCCTACACTCAGCTACAGAAATCCTGCATATTCTGATTGCCTACTCCCAGGCTACAGAAGCTTCTTCTATACCAGGATACAGAATTACCACAAGCTGCATTTCTCTAAAACCACGTGAAATAAATCTCATCAGCTGCATATGCTACAATCAGGCTATTGAAACCCATATATTGCCTAAGACTACACTCAGGCTACAAAACAATTTTAAACTTCTTTATTCTACACCAGGATACAGAACTCCCATTAACTTTGTCTCCAACACCCAGGTTAAGGTACATCCATATGCTGAGTCTCCTACACTCAGGCTACAGATTCCAGTATACTGCCTATGCCTACTCCTAGGCTACAAAACTCTTTTAAACTGCTTCTCTCTAGACTCAAGTAACAGAAAGCCTGTAAACTGCGTCTCCTACACTCAGGCTACAGAAATCCATTATACAGCCTATGCCTACTTCCAGGCTAAAGAATTCCAGTAAACTGCTTTTCTCTACACCCCGATACATAACTACTGTGACCTGAGTCTCTACACCCAGGATACAGAACTCCCGTTAGCTGCTTTCCCTACACATATTGCGTATACCTACTCCAAGGCTACAGAACCATTCTAAACTGCTTCTCTCTACACCCAGGATACAGAACTTCTTGAAACTGCGTCTCTCCACACCCAGGTTACAGAACTCCCATAAGCTGTTTCTGTTGTATACAGGCTACAGAAAACCCACATATTGCGAATACATACCCTCAGGCTAAAGGACTCTTTAAACTGCTTATCTCTACACCCAGGATACAGTGTAGGCCTATGCCTACACTCACCCTTCAAAACTCTTGTAAACTTCTTCATTCTACACAAGGATACAGAATTCCCATTAACTGTTCTCCAACACCCAGGGTACAGAACACCCATATGCTACATCTCCTACACTCAGGGTACAGAAATTCATTTACCTACTTCTGGGTGACAGAACTCTTGTAAACTGCTTCTCACCACACCCCCAATACAAAACTCCCATGAGCTGAGTCTCTCTACACACAGGATACAGAACTCCCATAAACTGCATCTTTCCACACCAAGGTTACAGAGCTTCCATAATCTGTGTCTCCTACACTCAGGCTGGAGAAAACCTGCGTATTGCCTATGCCTACTCCCAGGTTCAGAACTGGTGTAAACTGCTTCTCTCTACACCCAGGATACAGAATCTCGTAGGCTGCATCTTTCCACACCAAGGTAACAGAGCTTCCGTAATCTGTGTCTCCTACACACAGGCTTGATAAAATCCGCTTATAGTGATGCCTACTTCCAGGCTACAGGACTCTTGGAAACTGCTTCTATCTACATCAAGATTACATAATTCCCATAAACAGGAATTCTCTACACCCAGGATACAGAACTCCCATAAACTGCATCTCTCCACACCGAGGTTACAGAGCTCCCCTAAGCTGTGTCTTCTGCACTCAGCTAGAGAAAAGCTGCATATTGCAAATGCCTACTTCAGGTGACACAACTCTGGTAAACTGCTACTGTCTACACCCAGTTTAGAGAACTACCATAAACTGCGTGAGTCTACACACAGGTTACAGAACTCCCATAAGCTGTGTCTCCTACACTCAGCTACAGAAAACCCGCATATTGTGTTTGCCTACTCCCAGGCTGCAGACTTTTGTAAGCTGCTTCTCTCTTCACCCAGGATACAGAACTCCCATAAACTGCTTCTCTGCACACCCCCAATAGAGAACTCCCATGAGCTGAGTCTCTCTACACCCAGGTTACAGAACTCCTGTTAACAGCATTCCCTAGGCTCATACTACAGAAAACCAACATATTACAAATGCCTACTCTCAGGCTACAGAACTGGTGTAAACTGCTTCACTCTACACAGAGGATATAGAACTTCTGGAATCTGCATCTCTCCACACACAGATTACAGAATTCCCGTAAGCTGTTTCTGCTATACACAAGCTATAGAAGACCAGCATATTGCAAATGCCTACTTCCAGATGACAGGACTCTTGTAAACTGCTTTTGTCTACACACAAGATACAGAATTCCCATAAACTGCATTTCTCAACACCCAGGATACAGAACTCCCGTAAACTGCATCAATCCACAACCAGGTTACAGAGCTCCCCTAATCCTTGTCTACTACACTCAGGCTAGAGAAAATCTGCATATTGCGAATGCCTACTACCAGGTTACAGAACTGTTATAAATTGCTTCTCTCTACACCCAGGATACAGAACTATTGTAAACAGCATGTCTGAATGCCCAGGTTACAGAGCACCCTTATTCTCTGTATCCTAAACTCACACTAGAGAAAACCCACGTATTGCATATGCCTACTCCCAGGCTACAGAACTTTTGTAAACTGCTTCTCTCTACACCCAGGATACAGAACTTCCATAAACTGCATCTCTCCACACCCAGGCTACAGAGCTCCCCTTAGCTGTGTCTCCTACACTCAGGCTAGAGAAAACCCCTATATTGCAAAAACCTACTACCAGGTGACAGAACTTTTGTAAGCTGCTTTTCTCCACACCCCCAATACAGAACTCCCGTGAGTGAGTCTCTCTACAACCAGGGTTAGAAAGACCCTAAACTTCATCTTTCTACACCTAGCTTACAGAGCTTCCATAATCTGTGTCCCTACACTCAGGCTAGAGAAAACCTGCATATTGCGAATGTCTTTTCCAGGCCACAGAAACCTTGAAAACTTCTTCTCCCCACACCACGGTTATAGAAATCCCATTAGCCTCATTCCTTACACTCTTGCTGTTAAAATCCCGCATATTGCAAATGCCTACTCCAAGGTTACAGAACTGTTGTAAACTGCTTCTCTCTACACCCAGGATACAGAACTATCGTAAACTGCATGTCTTCACACCCACGATACAGAGCTCCCTTTATCTGTGTCTACTACACTCAGGCTAGAGAAAACCCCTAAATATATGTTTTACACATATTGCGAAAACCTACTTCAAGGTGACAGAACTCTTGTCCACTGCTTCTCTCCACACCCCCATACAGAACTCCCATGAGCTGAGTCTCTCTACACCCAGAATACAGAATTCCCATAAGCAGCATCTTTCCACACAAAGGTTACAGAGCTTCCGTAATCTGTGTCTCCTACACTCAGGCTACAGAAAACCTGCATATTGCATATGCCTACTCCCAGGCTACAGAACTGTTGTAAACTGCTTCTCTCTATACCCAGGATACAGATCTTCTGGAAACTGTGTCTCTCCACACCCAGGTTACAGAACTCCCGTAAGCTATTTCTGCTGCACACAGGCTACAGAAAACCTGCATATTGCGAATGCCTACATCCAGGCCACAAGAGTGTTGTAAACTGCTTCTGTCTACACCCAGGTTACAGAACTCCCATAAACTGTGTCTGTCTACACACAGGTTACAGAACTCCCATAAACTGTGTCTCCTACATTCAGCTACATAAAACCCGCATATTGTGATTGCCTACTCCCAGGCTACAGAACTTTTTTAAACTGTGTCTCTCTACACGCAGGTTACAGAACTCCCATAACCTGCATCTTCTACACTAAGGCTACAGAAGTACAGTATACAGCCTATGACTACTCCCAGGCTACAGAACTCTTCTAAGCTGCTTCTCTCTACACCCAAGTAACAGAAAACCCGTAAACTGAGTCTCCTACACTCAGGCTTCAGAAATACATTATACTAGCTATGCCTACTTCCAGTTTCTAGAACTCTAGTAAACTGCTTCTCTCTAAACCCCCGATACATAACTCCTGTGACCGGAGTCTCTCTACACCCAGGTTACAGAACTCACGTTAGCTGCATTCCCTACACTCAGGCTATAGAAAACCCGTATATTGCGAATGCGTACTCCCAGGCCACAAAACAGTTGTAAAATGCTTCTCTCTACACCCAGGATATAGAACTTCTGGAAACTGGGTCTCTCCACACCCAGGATACAGAACTCCCGTTAACTGCATCTCTCCACACCCAGGTTACAGGGCTGTCGTAATCTGTCTCTCCTACACTCACAGTAGAGAAAACCCACATATTGTGAATTCCTACTTCCTGGCTACAGAACTCTTGTAAACTGCTTCTGTCTACACCCAGGTTACAGAACTTTCATAAACTGTGTCTGTCTACACACAGATTACAGAATGCCTGTAAGATGTGTCTCCTACACTCAGCTACAGAAAACCTGCATATTGTGTTTGCCTACTCCCAGGCTACAGAACTTTTGTAAACTGCATCTCTCTACACGCAGGTTACAGAACTCCCATAGACTGTGTCTTCTACACTCAGGCTACAGAAATCCAGTATACTCCCTATGCCTACTTCCAGGCTAAACAACTCTAGTAAACTGCTTCTCTCTACATCCCCAAAACAGAACTCCTGTGACCTGAGTCTCACTACACACAGGTTACAGAACTCCTGTTAGCTGCATTCTCTATACTCAGGATACAGAAATCCCACATATTGTGAATGCCTACTCCAAGGCTACAGAACTGTTGTAAACTGCTTCTCTCTACACCCAGGATGCAGGCTTCTGGAAACTGCATCTCTCCACACCCAGGTTGCAGAACTCCCATAAACTGTGTCTGTCTACACACAGGTTACAGAAAACCTGCATATTGTGAAGCCTACATCCAGGCCACAGGAGTATTGTAAACTGCTTCTGTCTACACCTAGGTTACATAATTCCCATAAACTGTGTCTGTCTACACACAGGTTACAGAAACCCCATAAGCTTTGTCTCCTACACTCCGCTACATAAAACCCGCATATTGTGTTTGCCTACTCCCAGGCTACAGAACTTTTTTAAACTGTGTCTCTCTACACACAGGTTACAGAACTCCCATAACCTGCATCTTCTACACTAAGGCTACAGAAATACTGTATACAGCCTATGCCTACACCCCAGCTACAGAACAGAAATCCAGTATATAGCCTATGCCTACTATCAGGCTCCAGAAATCTTTTAAGCTGCTTCTCTCTACACCTAAGTAACAGAAAGCCCGTAAACTGTGTCACCTACACTCAGGCCTCAGAAATCCATTATACTACATATGCCTAATTCCAGGCAATTTCATCCGAATTCCACAACAATTTGTCTGGACATGGCTAGATGAATTCAGAAATATTCAGTTCAGTTGTGGCTAACTCTTCCCACATCTTGCTACAGCCTCTGTGTTTGTTTGTGTTTTCTGGACATTATCCATGGACTTCATGGTTTGTAATGAATTTTAGCATGTAACATTTTGTTTTCTTGCTGCTGAATGCAATTGAGTGAACTGGATACCAAACCCTACACATTTGAATTTTCTAGTCAGAACAAGCATTAAGCATGGGCAACATGATATATTTGTTTGTAACATGAAATGAAAGACACTTGCCAATGAAAGGAATTTTACCTTTCTCCAAAACCAGTTTGACAGTGATTTTCTGGGTGAATTTAACACGAATTCCACAGGACTTTGTACGGATATGTCTGGATGAAACCAGAATTATCCTGTTCTGCTGTGTTACATTTATTTTCTTGCTGCAGAATGCAATGGAGGGAACTGGATACAAAAACCCTACACATTCGAGTTTTCTAGGCTGAATAGCACACTAACTGTGGGCAACATGATATATTTGTTTGTAAACATGAAATTAAAGACACTTGTGGATGAAAAGAATTTTACTTTTCGGCAAAATCATGTGGACTCTGATTTTCAGGGTCAATTTCACCCAAATTTCACAATACTTGGTTCAGATATGGCTGGATGTAAACAGAAATATCCGGTTCTGCTGTGGCTAACTCAATCCCAGATCTTGCTACAGCCTCTGTGTTGTTTGTGTTTTCTGGACATTATCCATGGACCTGAGAGTTTTGAATGAATTGTAGCATGTAACATTTTGTTTTCTTGCTGCTGAATGCAATGGAGGTAACTGGATACAAAAACCCTACACATTCAAGTTTTCTAGGCCAAACAGGAGAGTTTCCATAGGCAGCAAGATATATTTGTTTGTAAACATGAAATTAAAGAGACTTGCGGAGGAAAATAATTTTACTTTTCTCCAAAACCAGTTAGACTGTGATTTTCTGGCTGAATTTCACCCAAATTTCACAACACTTTTTCTGTGTACCAACAGTAAAATGGAAGACTTTCTCTCTCTCTCTCTCTCACTATCCACTCACCCTGTCAAAAAAATGAAATTAAAGAAACTTGCCAAGGAAAAGAATTATACTTTTCTCCAAAACCAGTTGGACTGTGATTTTCTGGGTCAATATCACCCAAATTTCACAACAGTTCTTCTGGATATGGCTGTATGTAAAGAGAAATATCTGGTTCTGCTGTGGCTAACTCAATCCCAGATCATGCTACAGCCTCTGTGTTTGTTTGTGTTTTCTGATATTATCCATGGACCTGAGAGTTTTGAATGAATTTTTGCATGTAACATTTTGTTTTCTTGCTGCTGAATGCAATGGTGGGAATTGGATACAAAAACCTTACACATTCAAGTTTTCTAGGATGAATAGGAGAGTAGCCGTGGTCAACATGATATATTTGTTTGTAAACATGAATTTAAAGACACTTGCCGATGAAATAATTTTTCTTTTCTCCAAAACCAGTTGGACTGTGATTTTCAGGGTCAATTTCACCAGAATTCCACAACACTTTGTCAGGATGTAGCTGTATGTCAAGAGAGATATCCGGTTTTGCTGTGGCTAACTCAATCCAAGATCTTGCTACAGCCTATATGATTGGTTGTGTTTTCGGAACATTATTCATAGACTACAGGTTTTATAATGAATTATAGCATGTGACATTTTGTTTTCTTGCTGCTGAATGCAATGGAGGGAACTGGATACAAAAACCCTACAGATTCGAATATTCTAAGCCGAATAGCAGAGTAGCCATGGGCAGCAAGATATATTTGTTTGTAAACATGAAATTAAAGACACTTTCCAATGAGAAGAATTTTACTTTTCTCTAAAACCAGTTTCACTGTGATTTTCTAAATCAATTTCACCAGAATCGCACAACACTATATTTGGATATAGCTGGATGTAAAATGAAATATCCGGTTCTGCTATGGCTAACTCAATCCCAGATCTTGCTACAGCCTCTGTATTTATTTGTGTTTTCCTGACATTATCCATGGACCTGAGAGTTTTGAATGAATTGTAGCATGTAACACTTTGTTTTCTTGTTGCTGAATGCAGTGGAGGGAACTGGATACAAAACACTACACATTCGAGTTTTCTAGGCCGAATAGGACAGTAACCATGGTCAACATGATATATTTTTTGGTGAACATGAAATTAAAGACACTTGCCAAGGAAAAGAATTTTACTTTTCTCCAAAACCAGTTGGACTGTGATTTTCAGAGTCAATTCCACAACACTTTTTCTGGATATGGCTGGATGTAAACAGAGATATCTGGTTCTGCTGTGGCTATCTCAATCCCAGATCTTTATACAGCCACTGTATTTGTGTTTTCATGAAATTATCCATGGACCTGAGAGTTTTGAATGAATTTTAGCATGTAACACCTTGTTTTCTTGTTGCTGAATGCAATGGAGGGAACTGGATACAAAAACCCTACACATTCGAGTTTTCTCACCCAAATAGGACAGTGACTGTGGGCAATAAGATATGTTTGTTTGTAAACATGAACTTAAAGACACTTTCCAAGGAAAAGAATTTTACTTTTCTCCAAAACCAGTTGGACTGTGATTTTCAAGGTCAATTTCACCCGAATTCTACAACACATTGTCCAGATATGTCTGGATGTAAAATGAAATATCCAGTTCTGCTGCGGCTAACTCAATCCCAGATGTTGATACAGCCTCTGTGTTTGTGTTTTCCTGACATTATCCATGGACCTGAGAATTTTGAATGAATTTTGGGTGTAACATTTTGTATTCTTCCTGCTGAATGCAATGGAGGGAACTAATTACAAAAACCCTACACATTAGAGTTTTCTAAGCCAAATGGGACAGTAACCATGGTCAACATGATATATTTGTTTGTAAACATGAAATTAAGGACACTTGCCAATGAAAAGAAGTTTACTTTTCTCCAAAACCAGTTGGACTGTAATTTTCAGGTTCAATTTCACCCGAGTTTCACAACACTTTTTCTGGATATAGATGGATGTAAACAGAAATATCCGGTTCTGCTGTGGCTAACTCAATCCCAGATCTTGCTACAGCCTCTGTGTTTGTGTTTTCCTGACATTATCCATGGACCTGAGAGTTTTGAATGAATTGTAGCATGTAACACCTTGTTTTCTTGTTGCTGAATGCAATGGAGGAAACTGGATACAAAAACCCTACACATTCGAGTTTTCTAGGCCGAATAGGACAGTAACCGTGGTCAACATGATATATTTTTTTGTGAACATGAAATTAAGGACACTTGCTTAGGAAAAAAAAAATTTACTTTTCTCCAAAACCAGTTGGACTGTGATTTTCAGGGTCAATTTCACCTGAATTCCACAACACTTTTTCTGGATATAGCTGGATGTAAACAGAAATATCCCGTTCTGCTGTGGCTATCTCAATCCCACACCTTGCTACAGCATCTGTGTTTGTTTATGTTTTCCTGATATTATCCATGGACCTGAGAGTTTTGAATGAATTGTAGCATGTAACATTTTGTTTTCTTGCTGCTGAATGCAATGGAGGGAACTGGATACAAAAACCCTACACATTAGGGTTTTCTAGGCCAAATAGGTTATTGACCATGGGCAACATTGATAAATTTGTTTTTAAACATGAAATTAAAGACACTTTTGGGCCAGTGCCGTGGCTTAACAGGCTAATCCTCCACCTTGTGTTGCCAGCACACCAGGTTCAGGCCCAGTTGGGGCACCGAATTCTATCCCTGAGGCACCAGGCCAGCTCTCTGCTACGGCCCGGGAAGGCAGTGGAGGATGGCCCAAGTCCTTGGGCCCTGCACCCGCATGGGACACCAGGAGAAGCACCTGGCTCCTGGCTTTGGATCAATGAGATGTGCCGGCCACAGCGGCCATTTGAGTGTGAACCAACGGTAAAACGGAAGACTTTTTCTCTGTCTCTCTCTCTCTCTCACTATCCACTCACCCTGTCAAAAAAATGAAATTAAAGACACTTGCCAAGGAAAAGAATTTTATTTTTCTCCAAAACCAGTTGGACTGTGATTTTCTGGGTCAATATCACCCGAATTTCACAACAGTTCTTCTGGATATGGCTGTATGTAAAGAGAAATATCTGGTTCTGCTGTGGCTAACTCAATCCCAGATCATGCTACAGCCTCTGTGTTTGTTTGTGTTTTCTGATATTATCCATGGACCTGAGAGTTTTGAATGAATTTTTGCATGTAACATTTTGTTTTCTTGCTGCTGAATGCAGTGGTGGGAATTGGATACAAAAACCTTACACATTCGAGTTTTCTAGGCCGAATAGGACAGTAACTATGGGCAACATGATATATTTGTTTGTAAACATGAATTTAAAGACACTTGCCGATGAGAAGAATTTTACTTTTCTCCAAAAGGAGTTTCACTGTGATTTTCTGAATCAATTTCACCAGAATTCCACAACACATTTTCTGGATATGGCGGGATGCAAAAAGAAATATCTGGTTCTGCTGTGGCTATCTCAATCCCTGATCTTGCTACAGCCTCTGTATTTGTTTGTGTTTTCCTGACATTGTTCATGGAACTGAGAGTTTTGAATGAATTATAGCATGTAACATTTTATTTTCTTGCTGCTGAATGCAATGGAGGTAACTGGATACAAAAACCCTACACATTCAAGTTTTATAGGCCAAATAGGACAGTAACCGTGGTCAACATGATATATTTGTTTTTAAACATGAAATTAAAGACACTTGCCGATGAGATAATTTTACTTTTCTCCAAAACCAGCTTGACTGTGATTTTCAGGGTCAATTTCACCCAAATTCCACAACAGTTTGTCCGGATGTAGCTGTATCCAAAGAAATATCTGGTTCTGCTGTGGTTAACTCTTGCTACAGCCTCTGTGAATAGATATGTTTTCAGGACACTATTCATAGACCTCAGGTATTGTAATGAATTTAAGCATGTAACATTTTGTATTCTTCCTGCTGAATGCAATGGAGGGAACTGGATACAAAAACCCTACACATTTGAGTTTTCTAGGCTGAATAGGAGAGTAGCCGTGGACAGCAAGATATATTAGTTTGTAAATATGAAATTAAAGACACTTGCCGAGGAAAAGAATTTTATTTTTCTCCAAAACCAGTTGGACTGTGATTTTCAGGGTCAATTTCACCTGAATTCCACAACATTTTTTCCAGATATGGCTGGTTGTAAACAGAAATATCCAGTTCCGCTGCGACTAACGCAATCCCAGATCTTGCTACATCCTCTGTGTTTGTTTGTTTCTTTCCTGGCATTATCCATAGACTTCAGGGTTTGTAATGAATTTTATCATGTAACATTTTGTTTTGTTGCTGCTGAATGCAATGGAGGGAACTGGATACAAAAACCCTACACATTCGAGTTTTCTAGGCCAAATAGGATAGTAACCATGGGCAACAGGATATATTTGTTTGTAAACATGAAATTAAAGACACTTGTCAAGGAAAGGAATTTTACTTTTCTCCAAAACCATTTTGACTCTTATTTTCAGGTTCAATTTCACCCGAATTTCACACTTTTTTTGGACATGGCTGGATGTAAACAGAAATATCTGTTTGTGCTGTGGCTAACTGAATCCCAGGTCTTGCTACAGCTTCTCTTTTGTTTGTATTTTCTGGACATTATCCATGGACCTGAGAGATTGAATGAATTTTAGCAAGTAACATTTTGCTTTCTTGCTGCTGAATGCAATGGAGGGAACTGGATACAAAAAATCTACACATTTCAGTTTTCTAGGCCATATAGGTTATTAACTGTGGGCAACAGGATATGTTTGTTTGTAAACATGAAATTAAAAATACTTGCCGATGAAAAGAATTTTACTTTTCTCCAAAAGCAGTTTCACTGTGATTTTCTAGGTGAATTTCACCCTAATTCCACAACACTTTTTCTGGTTATGGCTGGATGTAAACAGAAATACCTAGTTCTGCTGTGGCTAACTCAATCCCATATCTTGATACAACCTCTGTGTTTGTTTGTGTATTCTTGATATTATCAATGAACCTGAGAGTTATGAATCAATTTTAGCATGTAACATTTTGGTTTTTTGCTGCTGAAGGCAATGAGCAAACTGGATACAAAAACACTACACATTCGAGTTTTCAAGGTCGAATAGGACAGCGACCATTTTGAAACAAGATATATCTGTTTGTAAACATGAAATTAAAGACACTTGCTGATGAAAACAATTTTACTTTTCTCCAAATCCAGTTTGTGATTTTCTGGGTGAATTTCACCTGTATTTCACAACACTTTGTTGTGAATATGACAGTAACCATGGGAAGCAAGATATATTTGTATGTAAACACAAAATTAAAGACACTTGCGGAGGAAAAGAATTTTACTTCTCTCGAAAACCAGTTGGATTGTGATTTTCTGGGTGAATTTCACCTGTATTTCACAACATTTTGTCCAGATATGGCTGGATGAAACCACAAATATCCAGTTGTGTTGTGGCCAATTCAACCCCATATCTTGCTACAGCATTTGTGTTTCTTTGTGTTTTCTGGATATTCTCTTTGGACTTTATGGTTTTGAATGAATTTTAGCAGAGAACATTTTGTCTTATGCTGGCAGACACTTATTGGTTCCACAGGAGACACAAACTCTTTACATTTGTGTTTTCTTGGGAGTAAGCTAGAGCAATTGCAGCAAGCAAACATGATATTTGTGTTTGTATAGATGGCATTTTATGTACATGTCTAAGAAAAAGACTGTGATTTTGTCCAAAACCATTTTGACTGTTATTTTCTGGGTACTTGGCATATGAATTCCAAAACATTTCTTCCAGATATGACTGGATGAAACCAGAAATATCCGGTTTTGTTGTGGCTAACTCAAAATCCAGATCTTGCTATAGCCTCCGTGTTTGTGTTTTCTGTATATTCTCTATGGACTTCATGATTTTCAATGAATTTAGCAGGAAATATTTTTTTTTGTGCTGGCAAACACTAATTGTTTCCACATGGAGAAAAAAACCACTACCTATTCGTGTTTCTAGGGAAAAAGCTAGAGCAAATGCTGCAAACATGATATTTGTGTTTGTAAACATGACATTGAATCTGCTTGCACAAGAAAAAGATTGTGCTTTTGTCCAAAACTCATTTGACTGTGATTTTCTGGGTCCTTTGAATACGAATTACACAACATTTTGTCCGCATATGACTGGATGAAACCAGAAATATCCGGTTGTGTTGTCACTAACTCAAACCCAGATCTTGCTACAGCCTCTGTGTTTGTTTGTGTTTTCTGCATATTCTCTATGGACCTTATGCTTTTGAATGAATTTTAGTAGAGAACATTTTGTTTTGTGCTGGCAAACACTTATTGGTTCTACATGGAGACAGAAACTTTTCAAATTTTGTATTCTTGGGAGACAGCTAGAGCAATTGCAGCAAACACACATGATATTCGTGTTTGCAAACTTGACATTGAATCCACTTGCCCAGGAAAAGACTGTGCTTTTCTCCAAAACCATGACTGTTATTTTCTGGGTCCATTGCATACGAATTCCACTGCAGTTTGTCCACATATGACTGTATGTACCGGAAATATCTGGTTGTGCTGTGGCTAATCAATCCCAGATCTTGCTACAGCCTCTGTGTTTGATTTTCTGGATATTATCAATGGACTTTATGGTTTGGAATGAATTTTAGCAGGGAACATTTTGTTTTATGCTGGCAAACACTAATTGTTTCCAGATGGAGAAAACACCTCTAGACATTTGGGTTTTCTAGGGAGAAAGCTAGAGCAATTGCGGAAAACAAACATGATATTTATGTTTATAAACATGACATTTTATCCACTTGCCCAAGAAAAAGACTTTGCTTTTCTGCAACACCTGTTTGACTGTGATTTTCTGGGTTCATTGCATGTGAATGCCACAAAAGTTTGCTGGCATATGACTGGATGGAACCAGAAATATCCTCTTTTGTTGTGGCTAACTCAATCCCAGATCTTGCTACTGCCTCTGTGTTTGTGTTTTCTGGATATTATCAATGGACTTTATGGTTTGGAATGAATTTTTGCAGGGAACATTGTGTTTTCTGCCAGCAAATTCTAATTGCTTGCACAAGAAGATAAAACCTCTACACATTTGGGTTTTCTAAGGAGAAAGCTAGAGCAACTGTGGGAAACAAACATGATATTTATGTTTGTAACCATGACATTTTGTCCACTTGCCTAAGAAAAAGACTTTGCCTTTCTACAAAACCAGTTTGTTATTTTCTGGGTCCATTGCATACGAATTCTACAACACTTTGTCTGGGTATGACTGGATCATACCAGATATATCCTGTTGTGTTGTGGCTTACTCATTCCCAGATCTTGCTACAGCCTCTGTGTTTGTTTCTGTTTTCTGGATATTCTCTATGGACTTTATGGTTTTGAATGAATTTTAGCTGGGAACATTTTATTTTGTGCTGACAAACACTGATTTTTTCCACATGGAGAAAAAACTGGTACACATTAGTTTTTATAGGGAGAAATCTAGAGCAATTGCTGGAAATATGATATTTACATTTTTAAACTTGACATTGAATCCACTTACCCAGGAAAAATGCTGTGCTTTTCTCCACAACCATCTTGACTGTGATATTCTGGGTCCATTGCATACAAATTCCACAACACTTTGTCCAGATATGACTGGATCAAACCAGAAATATGCAGTTTTGTTGTGGCTTACTCAATTCCAGATCTTGCTACAGCCTCTCTGTTTGTGTTTTCTGGATATTCTCTATGAACTTTATGGTATGGAATAAATTTTAGCAGGAAACATTTTAATTTGTGCTGGCCAACACTAATTAGATCCACATGGCAAAAAATCTCTACACATTAGTGTTTTCTGGTGAGAATATAGAGCAACACTGGGAAACAAACACGATATTTATGTTTGTAAATATGACATTGAATCCACTTGTCCAGGAAAAAGACTTGCTTTTCTCCACAACCAGTTTGACTGTGCTTCTCTGGGTCCTTTGCATACGAATTCCACTGGAGTTTGTCCGGATATGACTGTATCATACCTGAAATATCCGGTTGTGTTGTGGCTAACTCAAATAAAGATCTTGCTATAGCCTCCGTGTTTGTGTTTTCTGTATATTATCAATGGACTTCACGGTTTGGAATGAATTTTAGCAAGGAACACTTTATTTTGTTCTGGAAAACACTAATTCCTTCCATATGCAGACAAAACCTCTACACATTAATTAATTAATTTATTTATAAATCATTGGCTGGAAGTTTTTACAACATTTTTGAGGCCTGTGCTATGGTGGAATGTGCAAAGCCACCACCTGCAGTGCTGGAATCCCATATGGGCACCAGTTGAAGTCCTAGCTGCTCCACTTCTGATCCTGCTTGCTGCTATGGCCTGAGAAAGCAGTAGGAGATGGCCCCAGTGTTTGGGCCCCTGCACCTGCGTGGCAGACCTGGAAGAAACTCCTGGCTCCTGGCTTCAGATTAGCACAGCTCTGGCTGTTGTGGCCATTTGGAGAGTTAACCAGCAGATGGAAGACTGATCTCTCTCTCTCTCTCTCTCTCTCTCTCTCTCTGCCTCTCTGCAACTCTGCCTTTCAAATAAATAAATAAATCTTTAAAAAAACATGATAATTGCTAATGCTAATACTTTATAAAAGCAGCCTCCATCAGAGGTGCTTCCCCCTTAAAGTTAATCATTAATATTTTAGCTCCCTGGCTTATGCAGTGGGCCAAACCATGTTGCTTCTAGGCAGGCACCATTCGCTCTTACCAGCTGGCTTGGTCACAGAAATTCCATTTCACTGGATAGTTGGCTGGTCCAATCCCACAGTGTACTATGCCATTTTCCAAACAACAGCTGTCACCCGAGTCCTTATTTTTCTGTTTTTTTTTTTTTTCAGGCAGAGTGGATAGTGAGAGAGAGAGAGAGACAGAGAGAAAGGTCTTCATTTTTGCCCTTGGTTCACCCTCCAATGGCCGCTGCTGTTGGCACATCTGGCTGATCCGAAGGCAGGAGCCAGGTGCTTCTCCTGGTCTCCCATGCGGGTGCAGGGCCCAAGGACTTGGGCCATCCTCCACTGCCTTCCCGGGCCATAGCAGAGAGCTGGCCTGGAAGACGGGCAACTGGGATAGAATCCAGTGCCCCATCTGGGACAAGAACCCAGTGTGCCTGCACTGCAAGGTGGAGGATTAGCCTGTTAAGCCACGGTGGCAGCCCCTTATTTTTCTAAAGCTTCAGGTCAGTTCAATAAACCAAACTGCTGTAATCCATTCAAATAACTGATAATTCTCCAAAGGAATGACCTAGCTTTTCTAAGTTAATTTGTATTTTTTAGTCAGGGATATAAGCAATAACCTAGACAAGGGAGGGAATATAGAAAGAAATGTTTACAGTTTTTTAAAAAGATTTATTTATCTGAAAGAGTTACACAGAGAGAGGGGGGGGTCTTCCATCCACTGGTTCACTCCCCAGTTAGCCGCCATGGCCAGAACTGTGCCAATCTGAAGCCAGGAGCCAGGAGCTTCTCCCAGGTCTCCCACATGGGTGCAGGGGCCCCAAGACCTGTGCCATGCTGCACTGCTTTCCCTGGCTACAGCAGAGTGTTGGATCAGAAGAGGAGTAGCCAGGACTCAAATTGGCACCTATATGGGATCTGGCACTGCAGGTGGCAGCTTTAACCACTATACCACAGTGCCGGCCCCTGGTACTTGTACATGAATCTGGTAATATATAAGGTTAGCCAAAGGCCCCAGGAGGCACTGAGGATAAACAGGAGGCTGAGGGTGGGTGTGGCATGGCAGAGTCCAACCCTATATGTTGTTTATTTTTTAAGTTTGTGGCAGAGCTTGCATTGGGCATTGTGGCTTAAATCACTGCCTGTGATGCCATCATCCCATATGGGTTCCAGTTCACGTCTAGCAGCTCTATTTCCTATCCAGCTCCCTGCTAATAGCCTGGAAAAGTAGTGAAAGATACACCAAGTGGTTGCAGACACAGATGAAGCTCCTGGCTTTGACCTGGCCCAGTCCTGGCTGTTGGAACCAATTGGGAAGTGAACCAGCAGATGGAAGATATTTATTTCTCTCTCTCTCTCTCTCTCTCTGTCATTCTGCCTTTCAAATAAATAATTCATTTTAGAAGACATTCTTTTCAGAAAGAGAGAGACAGATAGACAGGTATATGGATCTTCCATTTGCTGGTTCATTCCCCAGACAGTCGCAACAGCCAGGAATGGGCCAGGCCAAAGCCAGGATCCAGGACTTTCTTCCATACCTCCCACATAATTAAAAACAATAAAATAATGTGTATAAACACTGCATTATTAATTGTGGTAAATGTACCATGTTATTATACAAACTGAAAACTGGGGGTAGGTACGTATGAAGTCTGTTTTATCTGTGCAGTTTTTTCCATAAATCTAAAAACTACTCTACAATGAAAATTAGTTTGAAAAGATGGGAAAGGCCTATAACCTAGAATTTAAACATAGACAATTAGAGAGATGAATTCATAAAGAAAAGGATTCCTTTTGATCTGGAGCCAATTACTCACTAATTGTTTCTTCTGAGTAGTAAAATGGAGGGGAGTATAGTCACAATTGCTGGGAAAGTATCTGATTTTGCTTACAAAATTGATTTGATTCAGTTTTTTTTTGACAAGCAGAGTGGACAGTGAGAGAGAGAGAGAAAGGTCTTCCTTTGCTGTTGGTTCACCCTCCAATGGCCGCCGCAGCCTGTGCGCTGCGGCCGGCGCACCGTACTGATCTGAAGGCAGGAACCAGTTGCTTCTCCTGGTCTCCCATGTGGTTGCAGGGCCCAAGCACTTGGGCCATCCTCCACTGCACTCCCAGGCCACAGCAGAGAGCTGGCCTGGAAGAGGGGCAACTGGGACAGAATCCGGTACCCTGACCGGGACTAGAACCCGGTGTGCTGGTGCTGCAGGTGGAGGATTAGCCTATAGAGCCATGGTGCCAGCCTGATTTAGTTTTTTTTAAGACTTATTTATTTACAGGAAAGTCAGAGTTACAGAGAGAGAAGGCGAGGCAGAGAGAGAGAGAGAGAGAGAGAGAGAGAGAGGTCCTCCATCCAATGGTTCACTCCCCAATTGGCCACAATGGCCAGAGCTAAGCCAATCTTGAGCCAGGAGCTTTCTCCAGATCTCTCATATGGGTGCAGGGGTCGAAGGACCTGGGCCATCCTCCATTGCCTTTCCAGGCCACAGCAGAAAGCTGGATCAGAAGTGGAGCAGCCAGGACTTGAACCAGTGCCCACATGGGATGCCAGCACTGCAGGCTGTGGCTTTGCCTGCTATGCCACAACACCAGCCCCTCTGATTCAGTTTGTAAAGAAGGTTTCTGAGTTGAATCCCACCAAAGGAGATTTTCATTTCAAATTTCTGATGGAGAGATCTGCCAAGTTATCCTCCAAAGAGACTCTACCATATCATATGCCTCCCAAGTGTTAGTGCAAGGCCCTCACTTCTGCCTACCTTCATCAACAAGTGTTAGTTATCACACAGCCTGTTTGCAATTCCTCTATCACAAAGACCTTTTGCAATTCCTTGAGATGCATCAAAGCTGCCATCTTCAAGTTTTCTTTCCTTCTCTCCAGCTCTCTAATCCAACAGAGAATGTTAGTGGGGAAACCTGGAAATATACAATCTGGGTCAAATTATCAGGAGGAATAAATTCCTACTGCTGTAGCTCCAAGGAAAATCATCTACAGGGATTCTGCATCATGTCCTTTATTAAAATGGAATCTCTTATTTTGCTGCATTCCACACTTGATTAAATTTTTCCTTTTGAATCAACAGCTCCTAATTTTTATTCATTACTCCTTTGCTGGAGCTGGGGTGACAGTAAGGGTGGAAGAAAAGAAAGGAAAAAAAACCCTAAAAGTACCAGATTGAAAAGTAGGAACAAATGGGCAGGAAGAATAGAGGTGAGGGGGTAGATTAGCTTTGAGGAAAAAAGCCAACTTACATCCTCTAAGCAAAGTTACTTCCTTCATTCCATCACTACTGCCCTCACTCCAGAGCTCTAAGGACAGAATCCAAGGGCAGGCATGGGTTGCAGGGTGGGGCACAACGGAAGGGGCACTGACAGCACTATTTGCCTAATAGCAACCTCCCCACCCCAACTTCTGATCCCACTGCCAAGAATCAGCTTCATAGAAGAAATGACTTAGGGCCAAGCCTTGGAGAAAACCACAGACCCCATGTCCTCATGCACTTTAAGCCTCTTTCAAATCATGATGTTGCTAGAGAAAGTGAGATCATGGCCAAACTGCTTCTAAGGAACACAAAGATGGGGCTACTGTTGTGGCAAAACAGGTTAAAGCACTGACTGCAACAATGTCAGCATATGAGCATACGTTCAAGCCCCAGCCTCTTAGAATCTGACCCAGCTCCCTGCTGATGTGCCTGGGAAGGCAGCAGCAGATTGTCTGAGTACTTGGGCCCCTGCCACCCATGTGGGAGACCCAGATGGAGTTCTGGCAGCCTGGCTTTAACTTGGCCAAGATCTGGCAATTGTGGCCATTTGGAAAAGCACCCAAAGATGGCCCAAACCTTTGGGCCTCTATATGCATGTGGGAGCCCTTGAAGAAGCTTCTGGCTCCTGCCTTCAGCTTGACCCAGCCCCGGCTATTGTGGCCATTTGGGGAGTAATCCAGTGGGTGGAAGCTCGCTTGCTCGCCCTCTCTCTCTCTCTTTCTCTCTCTCCTCTAACTCTGTTTTTCAAATAAATAAATAGAATCTTTCCAAAAAAAACCTTCATGATCTGATTATATTAAATAAGCACATATTGAAGTTTGCCACAGCTATAAAGCCTTTCTCAAATGTTTGTTCTTTCCAATCCTCCTGGCCCAGCTCTAACTTCTAAAAATCTCACCTAAGGGACAAGCCCTTCCAGATCCTTCCAAATCTGACATGGCCTCTTCATCTCCCTAGTAGTGACCCGGCACAAAGACCAGCGCTGCTTACAACCACCAAAGCTCTCTAGGGCAGAAAGCCCCTTTCATCTGAACTTTGCCTGTCATTCCTCAAGCCAAGTTGCTATGCCTCTGAGCCAGAACAGTTCCCTCCACAGAACAGGGAAGAGTCACTGACCCTGGACACAGCAAAATAAAAGTGTTTGGACTTCTGTAAAGGAAAAGGGTGAATTCTTCCCAGTGGGGATACGGCAGAGTACAGTACCAGCTGAGATGTCATGGGTCTGTATACAACAGACCTGTCTTCCAACCTGTACTCACAAAACTCTACAGAAGTTGGGAAACTTTTGTCCTGAACCACTTATGCAAAGAATGCTGCCATCGGTCCAGGAAATGGACTCTGTGTTGTAGCCCAAAATCACATTCAGAACTGCACCTGGGGCCAGTGCTGTGGCAGAGTAGGTTAAACCTCTGCCTGCTGCACCTGCATCCCATAGGGTGCTGGTTTGAGTCCCAGTTGCTCCTCCTCCAGTCCAACTCTCTGCTAATGGCCTAGGAAAGCAGTGGAAGATGGTCCAAAGGCTTGGGCCCCTGCACCCACATGGGAGACAAGGAAGAAGCTCCTGCCTTCAGATCAGCCAAACTTTGGCCATCACATCCATTTGGGAAGTGAATGAGCAGATGGAAGACCTCTCTGTCTCCCCATCTCTCTGTCTATAACTCTGCCTCTCTGAATAACTAACTGAAAAATAAGAAAAAGAAGAACTGCATCTAAGAGTTCTCCCTCCAAGTTGTACATGTGGGTATTTTATAAGCCAATTCAGTCCCCTAATAATGTGCTGTTCCTTAATCAAGCATTTCTGGGTGTATCTATATCCATGCATACAGTGCATATGTGCCATATTTATTTAGTTATTTTAGACTACAAAACACATCTGTGTGATCTATTCCATCTCAGCCACCCAGAAAGGCAGGGCAAGATTATCTGCTTCCTCTCATTTTTAAATGTATTATTTATTTATTTATTTATGTTTTTGCCAGGCAGAGTTAGACAGTGAGAGAGACAGAGAGAAAGGTCTTCCTTTTTCCATTGGTTCACTCCCCAAGTGGCCACTACAACCAGCGCGCTGTGCCAATCTGAAGCCAGGTGCTTCCTCCTGGTCTCCCATGTGGGTGCAGGGCCCAAGCACTTGGACCATCCTCCACTGCCTTCCCAGGCCACAGCAGAGAGCTGGACTGGAAGAGGAGCAACCAGGACAGAATCTGGCGCCCCAACCGTGATTAGATCCCAGGCTGCCGGCACCACAGGGGGAGGATGAGCCTAGGGAGCCTCAGCACTGGCCGTTTCCTCTCATTTTAAGTTGGAGTAGCTGGGGGTTAGAAGAACAAAGTGATTTAGCTGGAGTCACACAGCTCATCCCTGACAAGCCCAGCATTTCTGATCCTGCATTGTGACCCTGTCCTTAACCTGTTCTTCACTTTCTAGGCACCACTTCCCACTTGTCAGTGTGCCAGGAGCTGCCCAGTGCTGTGCTCAACACTGAGGGGTCCTCCACACTCTATCAAATGGGCTAAGCCAGCCAGTGCCTCTCAGCAAAGAGGAGCATTTGCTCTCACAACCACTATCTCTTGAGCCAAGCACAACATGAAGTGATACACTGGATACTGTGACACAAGGAGACAGACATACACCTACAGGGAGAAACAATGAAGCAAATAATTACAATGAAATGAAGCGAGCCTTTTAAAGGGAGGTAGGAAATTACTTTAGGAGTAAATCCCACACAGAAGTCTAGAAGCAAGTTGGAGGAAGGCAGACTCTAGTGGACAGGAATCTAAAGCCACAAGACCTCATCCTGAGCCCTTTCTGTAGGTCATTTAACCTCTCAGCCACCAGCACTGCCCCAGGAAGGGGAAGAACTTGAAGCAGAAGGCCAATCTGCATGTGCCTGTGACTATTCTGCCACTTCCCACCCTCCAGCACTTATTTCTTTACAAATTAGGATTTCAAAACTTGAGAGCTGGCGAAGAGAAAGGGAGCGCTGATTTAAAAACAAACAAACAAAACAACCCTCCAGCCCCTCCTAGCAGCATATAGCAGCAAGATGTGCTGGTGGGAGCCCAAGCCATACCAAAGCATGCCTAGCCTCCCCCACATCAGGCTAAGCACCCCAAGCCCCTCCCCTGGGCCACCTCCTATTTACAAAATTGCAGAGAAGGGGCAGCTGGAGCATGCACCATCAGCTGCTCAGCAACATGGGAAGGAAAGGGAACTCCCCATGAAGGAGCCAAGGCCACCAGGGGGACACAAGGGGTATCCTCTCCAGGACTGGGCAAGAAAGGCACTGCTGGGAGCAGACCTGTGTCTCCACTCTCACCTGCTGCTCTGGAGAATGGCCTCCTCTGTCTCTCTTCCTCCTAACCCAAACTCCCAGTCCCTCAGGGTCAAACTCCTCTGCGAAACCTTCATTCCCTCTGATGCTGGCCCCCTAGAAGAGGGATCCAGAAACCTCAAGGGACAAAAGCATCACTTTGGGAGGCTGCCTGCTAAAGACACAGAACTCTGGGCAGCATTCCCTGTGGTTCTGCTCAGAAGGATGAGTGTGGGTCCTGGGAATCTGCATTACATAGGACAATCCCCACAGTCACCACCCCCTCTCCACCACCACCACACATGACTTGAAGCCGGCAGTCCTGACATCACAGGATGATGCCTGCCCTGGAAATGTTCAAGCCCTTCCTGTCTGTGGTTTTTCATGACCATTTCTGCTTCATAGAAACATCTTAGCTATCCACCATGACCACCAGGCTCCCAGGAAGAATAAGTAGGACTCCCTCTTTTGACCTAGCCTCCCTCAAGAAAGCCAAGGCCAAGCAATGCACCTAGAATGGGAAACCTCCCGCCTCGGACCAGGCAGTGCTCGGGACCCGCCTCTGGCCACAGCCCCGGGTGTTCACGCGGGAGGCGTGCAGGCCGGCGGCTCTCCGCGGCCACCATCCCGCCAGCGTCGCTCCTCAGCCTTGCTGCCCCTCAGACAGGAGCCGGGCTTCCCCCCGCCGCTTCCCCTCGTTCCGCTGTGAGAGAACGGCCCTCTTTTTTTTTTTTTTCCTTCCCCCCTCCTCAGGGAGCTCCTCCGGCCGAGAAGGGAAGGAGGGAAGCCGTGCGGCCACCGCCGCCGAGCTCTCGCCATCTTGAGTGGAGGAGCAGCCGCGGCCGCCGCCATGCGGGGAGGCAGGGAAGGAGGGAGGGAGGGAGGCGGCGGCGGCGGGCAGGCGAGGGAGGGGGCGGGCGCCGTTTTAGCTCAGCTCGGCGGCGACTTCGGCGGCGCCAGGAGAGAGGGCAGCGGCGGAGATTGAACTGAGTGAATTCAGATATAACTCAACCTTGTTAGAGGGCTTTTTAAAATAAAAAGTTGATGCGGTGCGTGAGAGCAAGTTAACTGCTGCTTGCTGTTCAGAGACTTACAGGTGCTTGCCTGCATTGCAATAAAGGACTCATATATTGAGCAAGACTTATATTTATCTCTTCGTTTTGGAGAGCCTAATAAACTGTTATTACAGTTTCTCTACTGACTTTGAAAAGTTTTGAAGTTTGAAAGAGACACCTTTGCAATTAACACAGCATGAGCACAGCCAGAACAGAGAACCCTGTTATAATGGGTCTGTCCAGTCAGAACGGTCAGCTGAGGGGCCCTGTGAAGCCCAGTGGTGGCCCTGGAGGAGGGGGCACACAGACACAGCAACAGATGAACCAGTTGAAAACCACCAACACAATCAATAATGGCACTCAGCAGCAAGCACAGAGTTTGACCACCACTATTAAACCTGGTGACGACTGGAAAAAGACTTTAAAACTCCCTCCAAAGGATCTAAGAATCAAGACTTCGGATGTGACCTCCACGAAAGGAAATGAGTTTGAAGATTATTGTTTGAAACGGGAGTTATTGATGGGAATTTTTGAAATGGGCTGGGAAAAGCCATCTCCTATTCAGGAGGAGAGCATTCCCATTGCTTTATCTGGTAGGGATATCTTAGCTAGAGCAAAAAATGGAACAGGCAAGAGCGGTGCCTACCTCATTCCCTTACTTGAACGGCTAGACCTGAAGAAGGACAATATACAAGCAATGGTGATTGTTCCCACTAGAGAACTTGCTCTACAGGTCAGTCAAATTTGCATCCAGGTCAGCAAACATATGGGAGGGGCCAAAGTGATGGCAACCACAGGAGGAACCAATTTACGGGATGACATAATGAGGCTTGACGACACAGTGCATGTGGTGATTGCTACCCCTGGGAGAATCCTGGATCTTATCAAGAAAGGAGTAGCAAAGGTTGATCATGTCCAGATGATAGTACTGGATGAGGCAGATAAGTTGCTGTCACAGGATTTTGTGCAGATAATGGAGGATATTATTCTCACGCTACCTAAAAACAGGCAGATTTTACTATATTCCGCTACGTTCCCTCTTAGTGTGCAAAAATTCATGAATTCCCATTTACAGAAACCCTATGAGATTAACCTGATGGAGGAACTAACTCTGAAGGGAGTAACCCAGTACTACGCATATGTAACTGAGCGCCCAAAAGTACACTGCCTCAACACACTTTTCTCCAGGCTTCAGATAAACCAGTCAATCATTTTCTGTAATTCCTCTCAGAGAGTTGAATTGCTAGCCAAGAAGATTTCTCAACTGGGTTATTCTTGCTTCTATATTCATGCTAAAATGAGGCAGGAACATAGAAATCGTGTATTTCATGATTTCCGAAATGGCTTATGCTGCAATCTTGTTTGCACTGATCTTTTTACCCAAGGTATTGATATACAAGCTGTGAATGTGGTAATAAACTTTGACTTTCCAAAGCTAGCAGAGACCTATCTTCATCGTATTGGAAGATCAGGTCACTTTGGTCATCTTGGCTTAGCCATCAATTTGATCACATATGATGATCGTTTCAATCTGAAAGGTATTGAGGAGCAGCTGGGAACAGAAATTAAACCTATCCCAAGCAACATTGACAAGAGCCTATATGTGGCAGAATACCACAGCGAGCCTGTAGAAGATGAGAAACCTTAATAAGCATGCTTTGACAAACCACAGAAGGCTCGTTTGGATCTGTGACACATCATTTTTTGGGGGGATGCTCTTCTCTTTGTGGGTTTTTCATCTTCTTTTATTTTGGAGCTATGAAGACATAAAAGATCTCAGACATTTTTTTCTTTTTTTAACTGGCGAAGAGAAAAAAAGCTGAAAAGAAGGGATATACCTTTTTTGTTCCACTTGTTTGCACTGTGTGCTGACTGAACATTAGTTGCACTAACTGCTGGTTTTAAAAAAAATGTTTTCTGGGGAAAGGGGACAAGGAAGGAGGAGAAAGAAGAGAAGGGGAGAAACCCTAAAAAGAGAAGAATCTCAGTGAACACACAAGCTTGTCTACGATTTCAAATTTCTCCAACAGCTGACTCTCGTGCATTTCAACTTCTCCCTGATTACTCATCCGTTTTTTAAGCCTGAAGAGCTTATTACTTATTTGTGCGAAGTGCCTTATGCTATGAGACCATTCAGAATATCATCTTAGACACAGCCCAAGGAATCAACAATAGTAATTCTTTCCTTTCTACTTTCTTTTTATTTTAAAATTTACGTCTTTTTATTTTGGTTTCAAATTGAAATCTTTCTCTTCCCTTTCTACTCAAGCCCAGGGCTGGAAGATGAAGCTTATTAGTAATGTTTAACACCATTTTCTTTCTTTTATGTGGAGGAGTTGATATGCAACTGCAGTTCATCCGCACTGTAAATACATGTATTTAAAAAAAAAAACAATCCCAAGTAAAAATATCTTCTGGGCTGAGTAGATCCAACATCATCGCTCCCAAAGGAAAGAGCAGTCAATCATTGCAGGAGCCATATGACAAGCCTTTGTGCTCTATAGCAGAACACTAAAGACTGGTTTACATACGCCTCCATTAGCAGTATGGCACTTGATGTGTAGACATGTCAGAGCCTTGACCCTCTTTCCTCTGTGGCAAAGTGTGTCCCATAGAAAATTGGGTGTGTATACTTGTATAAACTTTGTAAATAAGTTTTTTCTGGGTTCATATATATATATACATATATATATATATTATTTTTTTTCTGGATGAAGGTTGCTGGGATTAAGGGGATTAGAGTGATTATGGGAGCAGCTAAAGATGAGAGGGGCTCAGTTTTCTGCAACACTAAATTCTAAAAAGCTCTTGGCCTCTTAATATAGAAAGCAGGCATCAATGGGACCCTGTGTTAGAAGAGGGGCCCGTAAGTCTGGGGTGCACTCTATGATGCCACACTGCCTCATCTGGTACCTTTTTAGCAGGCTTATCAGAGAGAGCAAGGAAGCTTCAAAAATCTATAATTCAAGATGATTTTTTGAGAAGCTCTCTGATTTTGCTTCTTTTCTCTTTAGTATTTTGAGGGGGAAGCTCAGACTCTGCGAAAGGGGTAAAGATGAATCATTTTGCAGTGTGGGAATTCTATGGGATGGCAGTGTCCTTGAACCATATATGTACAAAGCATGGATTTGCATTTCTGAGTAGTAGCCAGTACCAGCTTTGGTAATGTTAGCAGTTCAGGAGCTTTATTTTCAACGGATCATCTCCTTAAGTGTGTAAATGTGTTGCCCTCTGCCCACCTTAATCCATAAACTTTTGCAGGAATGGGCAACCCCTGAGAGCTGTTAACTTCCACGCAACAGAAAGCTGCTTGCCATCTTGCATTGTGACAAGAATTGTCCTGTCATTTTGCATTGTAAATTGCTGGCAGATGCTTTACAGTCAATAGTGTTGCTTTAAATTGTGCCCCTCCCAACATGCTTGATGTTTGGCCTGATCTCCAGGGAAAAGGAGTGAGATGAATCAAAACCAGTGAACTTTTTTTTTAAAATGTTTTTAATTCCCTTTAACCCAGTGTACTAGGTCAATCAGGAGGCATCTGGGGGGAGAAAAGCAAAAAACAAATTAAAATTAATTTCCATATTCTATTTTTCAAAACCTTAACAATAATATTGCAAGATAAGTCCTGCATATGCCTTCATGCTTAACACATCTGGATAAAGAAATCAATTATTTGAGGTTGCTTTAAAAAAAAAAAAAAACTCTGCCTAATTCTAAGAGACTATTTTGTGATTCATCCAGAAATTCCCTGGGGATAAAAATCCTGCAGATGCCTCCTGATCAGACATAGCCCTAACTCTGTAACAACTGTAGCAAGAGCTGCACAGTACAAACCCAAAAAACAGCAAGCTCCAAGTCACTCACTGTCTATCCAGTCAACACTGGTTACTAAATGCAAACCCTAATTAAGGAGCTAACTTGTTCCCAGGAAGGGATGTGGGAGGGGATTGAAAAGGTGTTAACTTTTGACCAAAAAATCTTGCACCTGTACTGATGCAGCTCTCCTTCTCCCCCACCTCTGGCGAGATAAGAGGGATCATTTCCTTAGAGCAAAAGCAAGACAGCAGTATAAATGCAGTTTATCTTGCTAGAGGGCAAGCGGGTGACTTTTAAAAGAAGTGCAGTCTCCTTTGCCAACTTCTGACTGCTATGCCTGGTGCCACGTGCCTGTGGGTCCCTCTTAAAGCACAGACTTAAAATGGAAAGTATTACTGAAGTACAGCCTCTGAGGAGGAGTGGCACTTAGACTGTCTGGGACACCACTATTGGACACAGTCTTACAGAAGCAGCTGTCCAGTTTTGGTGCTTGACTCTTGAATAGAAATTGTTAAATGGAAAGATGCTCTAACGACTGGGTCAAAGCCTAGTCTTTTTCCTTTTTATTTTTTCTTTAAAATTTTTTTATTTGGGGATCCTTCAACATTGTTATTGGAATTATTTTCAGATTGTTTCCAATATTGTTTTTGTTTGTTTTCAGTAATGGTTATATTTTTCCAATGTGGTTCATTTGAGTGAGAACTAGTCCCTATTTTTAATACTAGAACTGCATCCAATTCATGTTTGGCTTATGGTTGTATAGTTGTGTAATAGATTATGGACTGTTACACACCATGCTGCCTCGAGCCTATGTTTTTGTCTCTCCATGTGTTCTGATGGGGAAAACAGCTTTCTTGCCTTTCCCTCAGGAATGCAGCAAGTTCACTCTAAGATCTTCCTGGAAAGAAGGGAAAGGAAAACCTAAATATAGCTTATTTTCAGTCTGGTCCCAGCATCATAACATGGGTCAGCCCAAAAAGTTGGGGGTGGGGGGTGGGCTGGTCACCAGTTTATGTTTTCAGAATGAGATGGGAGCATCTTTCCTTGGACTCTTGCTTTGTGTTTGATACCATCAGGCATGGTTAGAACAAGACAACTTAGCACAAAGCCTTTAGTATAAATTGTTGGATTCAAAACATCTCATTCTGATCACCTCAGTTTTTTTCTTTCCCTATTTTTTTTTAATAGGGGTGGGAGGGAGGGTTCTGTGCCCCTACAGGGAGGGTGTCTGCACTAAGGATTTAGAAACACTTTGGGAGCTCATAGCCTCATCAGAAACTGCCTTTAGCCACACTCCTGACCTGCTAGATGAGTAACAAAAAGATGAAATAAGTTCTTGGGAATTAAGCCATGTTATTTTAATTTGCTATTTTTTTCAATGTTCTGTGTATCTTTAAAATTGTTATTGTGGAATCATTTTCTTGCCAAATACTTTTGTCAAACAAAATTATTGGCCTGGTGGGAGCTGAAGTGAGTCAGCTTTTTGGTAAACTTAAGTGGACTTTGGTGAGCTTATAGTTCTTTATATCCCTAAAGATAGTTTTTTAAAACTCCCAAAGAAAAATCTCTCCTCTGATCTAATAACTCATCTTTGGGGTGAAGAGTTAAGTGTCCAAAGGTTACAACAGTTCATGAGGTCAGAGGGAGCTAGCCTGGCACCTGGACTCTGCCCCTCCACTGACAGATTCCAACAGAAGTGTATTTAAATTCTCCAGTAGACAGCGCTGGGTAAGGCAAGGGCGGGGGTAGGGCTGGGTTATTAAGATGCAGGCTGCTGTATTTTAACCAATGGTTTGGGGAGGGGTGCCTGGAGAAAACAAAGTGACTTCCCTGTTTTGAAACTTGAAATTATTATTTTTGTTTGGTAAAAATGGGAGAAAATTCTAACGTCCCTAGCCACAAGGGACCACTTCCACTGAGAAATGAGCAGTGGGAACTCAAAACTTTGAAAATATTTGGGGAAAGGGAAAATTGGCTTTCTGTTAATTGGCAAATGTTCCAGTGGGTCTCTGTTTTTGTTGGGATGTGTTATGTTGTATGTACACATTTATGGACCAGAGTCTACTGAGGTTACAAGGTTCAGAAAAGATGAGTGGTAAAAACTGGATTTTTGTTCCTTTATCTCAATAAAAGCCCACTGGAACTCCAAAAAAAAAAAAATGGGAAACCAAAAGAACTCTGCCAAGAATCCAAAGGACAATGGGACTTCAGCTAATGGCCAAGTGACCAACCATGCAGAGGGCAAACTATACAGCTGAGCATTAACTTCAGTTTAACCAGGACTCCTAATCTACCTCCCAATAAACAAAAGCAAGGCAATGTCCTCCTTTGCTCATCGAATATTTCCTGAGTGTCTCCTCTGTGCTGGGCACGATTCTGAATACTCTTGGGGTCTTCTGGTGGTAAAGCGATCACACATCATCAGGAAGTATTTGATAGCGATTTCTCTTTGCAAAGTTACTTGAAAAGCAAGATCGTCTGTGACGTCAGGCCTCAGAACCACACGAGCTCCAAGTGGACATTCTCAACTAGGCCTGGCTATTGGATGAAGAAGTACTGCAAGGAGATGAGGTCAGCTTGTGGTCCTGGCAGGGAGAATCTGATTCTCACTTTCTTATAAGCAAACCCTGGCAGCACTGGAGTTCTTTCTTCCACTGAGACGCTGTACACTGTCCCATGAAAAGCAACCTGCCAGGCATAGCTCCTTAGAATAAACTACTTCTTCTTGAAGTTCAGGCATCAGCACAAATGTCACTTCTTGTGCTCAGACCTTGGAATCCAGGGCATTTTATACTTTTCAGATTAGAACACTTTCCAGGAGTCCCTGCAATTGCTAACTAGAATTTAAGGTACGACAAGCAGGAAGCATAAGCTGCCTTGTCAGCATCCTGTCCTCAGTGCCTGGTCTCACACCTGGAACATGGTGGACATGCAGTAGCTCTGGCTGGATGCTTAAATTAATGAGTGAGTGCATCACACTCTCTATCTATGACAACAACTGCCACAGTTTCCTCAACTGTCGGCAATCAACACCTAAGCTCAGGCAGGGCTACAGCTCTGTAGTAGCAGCAGCTCACAGGGGCACAACTACAGCTCAGAGGATCACCATGATACAGACTCCATGGGACACTCCCCATCATCAGAGAATGACACAATGCTCTAGGGGCAGTACAGTGTCATCACGAGAGTGAGGTCCACACTGGCCATGAGCCACATCACCAGCTGTGTCCAAGACTTGATGGTAAGGTCTCCTTCAAGCCACTCATTCACCTTCCCATAGCTGTGTCATGGAGAGGGCACTGAGCACTTCCACAGCAGGTGCTGTCTTCAAATAGAGAAAAAGGACAATAAAAGCTGCCAGAGCAGGCTGAG
The DNA here is from genome assembly GCA_036325905.1 of Lepus oiostolus. Taxonomy (NCBI): domain Eukaryota; kingdom Metazoa; phylum Chordata; class Mammalia; order Lagomorpha; family Leporidae; genus Lepus; species Lepus oiostolus. Next base: position 135,772,146 of record CM070808.1, read on the forward strand.
AAGTCAGGAGGCAGCTCTGAAGCATCTCTGCTGGCAGGAAAGAGTTAAACGCACCTGTCTAGGTTCTTTTTACCATAAACCACCTTTGACTTCTGCCCAGTCAGAATGAAGCCCCAAGGGGTGGCCACGCACACAGGGAGCCCATGTATTGTGACTTTTGTCATTCAATGGCTGTTTTTTTCCTTTGGTTTTGGTGGTTTGTTGTTGTTTTTGTTGTTGATGTTGTTGTTGTTATTTAATTTATGACTCAAGAAGGAAGCTTAAATCTAGGCCCTAACTTCAGTCCTGCTGAGCCTGGGCTGCTGCCCATACTTATTAGACACTACTCACCCCACCCTGGCTTTTTCTAGAATTCCTTCTGCACTGTGATTGTGGCCTTTAGTTCTGAATCCCATGTTCATTGTTGCTCTTCTGCCTCCCAAACAGATTTGTGAGCCTAGATGGGAAGGTCTGGGGACAGGGAGAGGCAGAACTGGTGCTCCGTGACTGACAGCGAGGTCCTGCCCCAGCAGTGAGCTGAACCCCTTCCCTTAAATCAAAAGACAGGCAGGCATGAAAGAGCTGAGAGGACTTGAGGTAGCATTTGCCTGCATCTGCTACACACATATGAACGTGAGACTCCTAACACAAGCTCTACTTAAACAAGTGGACTTAGGTAACAGACTCAAGTCCAAGGTCAGCAGGCAGAGGATCAGCATTTCCCACTCCCACACTCCTACTCCACACTCCCTGGCAATCAGAACCCTTCTCTGGCATTCCCAAGCTCCAGAGGGCTCCCTTCCTATGACAAGGAAAACATTGAGCTTATTTATGCACTCAGGTTATTGGACAGTCCTCCTTCAGCCTCAGGAGGATACCCACAGACTACATGCAAAGGCCTCTCCCCAGTTATGCTTCTTCTTACTCCCCTGTCAATGTCCAGAACTCCCCCAACTCAGGTCTGCTGTTTATTTTTCACCAGACCGAGGGGGCCCCTGCAAGTCACATCCTCCACCTCCACTGAGAACAGATAACCCATCCTGCTGTGGGCCTGGGGCATGCACATGGGGGCAGGGGCTGCAGATCTGTCTCCCCTAGATCAGAGGGTGAAGGTGTCTGTGTAATTCACGGTCTAAGCACACACCAGAGACACTAAGACCTTGTACCTGAGTGCTGTTCAAATATCATCACAGCAAACCTGATTCTGTATCACCCCAATCTCCATGACACACGAATTCTAGCAGACTGTTCATTTCAAACAACATCTGACAAAACAAATTTCCAGGACATGAAAGTATCTTGAGATTGGGGGTTCTCTATCCCTAGTCCATCTGACTCAGGGACTCAGTTTCTCTAATAGGAGCTTGCATCGGAATCAAATAAAAGGAAAAAGAAGTTGGAGGAAACCCAGGCCTAGTCCTGGTGTATGGATAATAATAAGGGAGAGCAGCTGGAACAGCACAGAAAAGGGATTTTGAGCCTCCCTCCCTCCTTGCCCACATTATTATAAATGGCAAGGGAGGAGATGGTGCAGCTTCTGCTGTTTAGATATAATGTGTGCATTTTGATTCAGAGAAAGGCCTCCAAATCATCAACCTAGGGTTGAGCTGCAAGCCTCTCTGAAAAAACTGCCTGTGGGAAGAGTTCCAGAAAGCACCAGGGCCCTAATGAGCACTGTAGCACCTGCTGTGGGCCTGCCTGTAGGGGCGAGTGTTGAGTGGCCCATGGATGGACACGTTGCCAGCTGCAAAGCCTGGCTTGGGAAATGCTCCCCAAGTGCTTCCCGGCATTGAAAAGGAAAAGGGAGATGCCTCTGGACTGAATGGATGGCCGTGAAACTGCCCAGGTGCCCAGGGAGAAGCTAAGTCCCAGTGCATCAGGGAAAGCCTGGTGACCTTGGCACTGCCCCCATTTCCCCAGCAACAGCAGGTCTCCTAAAAGCCAGGCCCTGGTGCATGAGTCTGCACATCCACACCCATAACCACACACCGCTCACCCTTCCTATGCTCTCAGGGCCCCACATGCCTTCCCTCTGCCACCACCCCCACAGCCACCTGCACCTTCGGCTGGCTCCTATCACAACATGGCCCTGTAGTCTGCTCTCCACTGCAGGTCTGGTCATGTTCGTGCTACTGACCCAGTCTCCCAGCCTCCACCCAGAAGACAGCAAATGGACCCAGGGGCACAGAGAAGCCTGAAAGAGGTGGAAGGGACCCTCCCACTCTGGTTTTTAAGTAGAGAACTCACTCATGAGTGCCACATCCTACAGAGAGATGATGAGCTCACCAACAACTGTTAAAGCACCTGCAAGCCTCATCAGGGGTGGAGACTGGGGGGATGTCCTTGGCAAGTGGGCACAAGGAGCACCTCTGTGGCCTTGCCTCAGCCAGGCTGGTCCTGCTGCACCCCGAGGCTACTTCCCACAGATGATCCATGTCCAGGTTCACAGCTCAGTTAAGTCGCCAGGCCACACTGGGCCAGATGGCTCTGCAGCCTTCAGGGACTGCTCCTTCCAGACAGGCCCAACCTCAGCTGTGCAAACATTGCCTCACCCGACAGGACAGACCCAGCAGCAGGAAAAGGAGTCCCATGAGTGTGTTGAGAGTGAGCAACCAGAAAGCACCACACTCCTCACAGGATCCTGGGCCCCCCTTGGAGAGGCAGAGGAGGAAAGAGGCTCAGAGAACCCAGGAGCAGCTGAGCAGGAAGAGGGCTAGTTCCATGCAGTCCGGACAGAGGGATGGCCCATGTCATCTGGGGATTCGCTTTACCCTTCACCAGGGGCTCCAGCTCCGCTCCAGAGGTGGAGCCTGGTGACCTGGGCACTGCCCCCATCTCCCCAGCAACCGCAGATCAGCTAAAAGCCCAGACTGGTATCCCCACCCCTGCTTCATGACCAGAGCCCTTGGAAAGTACCCACGACCCCCAACACCATCTGCTTGATGTCAGCCAGGCCCTGCTCAGTCCAGGCTGCCCATGGCCTGGATGGGCTCAATTGATTTTAGACACAGGGTCCTCCATGACACCTGACTTTATAAAGACACATCTCAGAGTACCAAATGCCACCCCCTACTCAGAGCTGAGAAGGTTTTTCAAATACATCACAGAGCAGAGCAAAGCAGAAATCCTGAGGGTGCTGTGATCCACTAGTTTCCTGCCTGAACACAGGAAGTAGCTGCTCCTAATTCAGAAAGACAGCCTGAGGAAGCCATGCTGACAAGAGAGAGAGCTGCAGTGTCTCTATTACTCTTCTCAGCACAATGAAAAGAAGAGAGAAAAGGGTGGTTATAGAGAGGCTGGAAGTACATAAATTCCAAAACGGGAAAGAAAACTATAGAGAAGTTTGCTTAATAAAATAAAGTGATGGGGCTGGCATTATGGCATAGTGGAAAAAGCCACAGCCTGCAATGCTGGCATCCCACAGGGCTGTTTCACTTCTGACATGGCTCCATGCAATGGCCCTGGAAAAGAAGTGAAAGATGGCCCACGTTATTGGGCCCCAGCCACCAATGCAGGAGACCTGGAAGCAGCTCCTGGATTTGGCCTGGCAAAGCCCTGGCCATTACAGCTATCTGGGAAGTGAACCAATAGATGGAAGATCTCTCTTTCTCTGTCTCTCCCTGTTCCTCTTTAACTCTGATTTTCAAATACATAAATCTTTTTTTTTAAGAAAGAAAAGTAAATGAAACAAATATTTAATATGGGATGTAAAACAACATCAGTTCATAAATTCTCACCAGGCTTGAAGCAAACTGCCCTGTCTACCCACAGCCCAAATGTTTTTTTTTTTTTATTTTTTATTTTTTATTTTTTTTTAACTTTTATGTAATGAATATAAATTTCCAGTATACAGCTTATGGATTACAATGGCTTCCCCTTCCCATAATTTCCCTCCCACCCGCAACCCTCCCCTCTCCCGCTCCCTCTCCCTTTCCATTCACATCAAGATTCATTTTCAATTCTATTTATATACAGAAGATCAATTTAGTATAAATACTTCAACAGTTTGCACCCACATAGAAACACAAAGTGAAACATACTGTTTGAGTACTAGTTATAGCATTAAATCAAAATGTACAGCACCTTAAGGACAGAGATCCCACATCAGGAGCAAGCGCACAGTGGCTCCTGTTGTTGACCCAACAAATTGACACTCTAGTTTATGGCGCCAGTAACCACCCTAGGCTGTCGTCATGAGTTGCCAAGGCTATGGAAGCCTTCCAAGTTCCCCGACTCTGATCATATTTAGACAAGGTCATAAAAGACAGGGTGAGGATAGTAACCAATGATCCTAAGAGTGGCCTTAACCAGGTCTGAACAATTATACAGCATGAAGTGGGGAAGAGGACCATCAGTACACACAGGTTGGGAGTAGAGCCATTGGTGGTAGAGTAGAGGTTATGATTACAAAGGAATGAGGCCCAAGTGGACTAGACAGGGTCTAGAACAAAGGACAGAGTCATTATTAGAGGAGCTAAGAAAGGTGCTGTCTAAGCTACAAGTAATTTTTCTGATTGAGAGGCAAATAGAACCTGATAGAAGGGGCTTGATAATAATCTGTTGGGCTTTAGGCCTTGTAAGTGAAGAGGCCCAGACCTATCTATCTCTTCACATGGGGTATATCCTAAGGGAGGTGTGAACCTCCTAGGGGAAGGCACTCTGTTGACTTTCATTACTTGGCTGGCCTGGGAGGAGAGCTGGCCAGGTAAAGGCAGGGGGCATCTCTAACAAGAAATTTACAGTTCTGCCTGCAATGTTGCTGACCCTACTTGGCTGTCCCCTCAGCTGCAGTGGTCACTTTGGAAGTTGGGCTGAGTGAAGGGCTTTTCAGCTTAGAGCCAATAAGATCTGTGGCTCTGACCTGGGCATCCTTCGATTCCAGGGCAGGTCCATTTCCAGTGATCCAACTCTTGGCAGAGCTGCCAGGGCTCTTCACAAGCTGACTTCTGCTGAAGCCCAGGCTTACCACATTGAAAGCCACTGCAGTGTACTGGCCTGTTGGGTCTCCTTGAGGGCAGATCACTGTACAGATCAGCCATTAATAGGCCTGCCACCCATTGCTTCTGATGCCTAGCTTTCTTTTCCTCCTGGTTTGTGTTAAAGCAGACCAGACGATGCAAGTCAAGGGAGTGCCCGTGTCCCATCTTTAATCTTCGGTGGCCTGAACTACAAGTCTATAGTCACAGGCATGTTCTGCAGTAGTTTTTCTAAGGTAGACAATGCCCATGAGGAAAATTATATTCTCACTTTAAAACTTTCTTTCCCTTTGGTCTGAAAGGGAGGTTTTTTTTTTTTACTTACTGTATACTTCGCTGATGGCGATGTGAATCTAGCTATGAGATTATTAGTTAAGTTCTTATTTTGGCTATGCTATTACAGAAAAATGTTAGCCATCTCTTATAAGGTCTAAAGATTAAATTGTGCATCCTACAGATTCCTTCATAATAGAATTAGTTTCCTACCTTGAAGAGAATAGAGAAGTGAAAGAACAAGTTGGGCTTGGAATAGAGAAACGAGGGAGCAAGTCCTAGATCACTTGCTGACAATAGCAATATTACATGAATACTTAGCAAACCGTTTCAACCCTTAGATAAGAATTTAATAAAACATTTACTGGAAGGTCCAATGCCTTCTATAAATTTTAAGAATCATGTATTTGAAAACACGTCTTAAATATCTAACATGGTGTAGTTTGTTTAACCAGTAAACTTAAGCACAACCATATAAAATGTTTTTAGTTTCTTTCTACCAAGAAGTTTAAAACATATGATACACAGATTCAGGTAATACAAATTAAAATGTATCTTTGATTGATTTTAGCAGCTTAAATTTATGGACAATCTTATCTAAAAGCCATTTAAAATAAAACTCTTAATAAAATTTCCCCATGTGGACATACAATATGTACGCACATATAACATAGCATAATAGACCGATATCAAAATCCAAAATATCTGGTTGAAATAAGATTCCTTAAAATCATGACATAACATAGACCAAATCTGATCATTGTTACAAGGTGATTATTCAAGTCTTTGAAAATAAGCACATAGTTAAATAACCCATAGCTCTTCATCTCCTCCCTCTCTTTTTCCACTCTTAGATTTAACAGGGATCACTTTTCAGTTAAAATTTAAACACCTAAGAATAATTGTGTGTTAATTACTGAGTTCAACCAATAGTACTAGAACCACAACAACAACAACAAATACTAAAAAGGATAAAGTATTACATTGTACATCTAAAGTCAGGACAGGAGCTGATCAGTTCATTGTTGCTTATAGTGTCCATTTCACTTAACAGGTTTCCCCTTTGGCGCTTAGTTGTCACCGATCAGGGAAAACAAATGATATTTTTCTCTTTGGGACTGGCTTAATTCACTCAGCATGATGTTTTCCAGATTGCTCCATCTTGTTGCAAATGACTGGGTTTTGTTGTTTCTTACTGCTGTATAGTATTCTATGGAGTACATGTCCCATAATTTCTTTATCCAGTCTAGTGTTGATGGGCATTTGGGTTGGTTCCAGGTCTTAGCTATTGTGAATTGAGCTGCAATAAACATTAATGTGCAGATGGCTTTTTTATTAGCCAAATTAATTTCCTTTGGGTAAATTCCAAGGAGTGGGATGGCTGGGTTGTATGGTAGGGTTATGTTCAGGTTTCTGAGGAATCTCCAGACAGACTTCCATAGTGGCTTAACCAGTTTGCATTCCCACCAACAGTGGGTTAGTGTCCCTTTTTCCCCACATCCTCTCCAGCATCTGTTGTTGGTAGATTTCTGAATGTGAGCCATTCTCACCGGGGTGAGATGGAACCTCATTGTGGTTTTGATTTGCATTTCTCTGATTGCTAGTGATCTTGAACATTTTTTCATGTGTCTGTTGGCCATTTGGATTTCCTCTTTTGAAAAATGTCTATTGAGGTCCTTGGCCCATCTCTTAAGTGGGTTGTTTGTTTTGTTGTTGTGGATTTTCTTGATTTCTTTGTAGATTCTGGTTATCAATCCTTTATCTGTAGTATAGTTTGCGAATATTTTTTCCCATTCTGTTGGTTGCCTCTTCACTTTCCTGACTGTTTCTTTTGAAGTACAGAAACTTCTCAATTTGATGCAGTCCCAAATGTTAATTTTGGTTTTGACTGCCTGTGCTGTTGGAGTATTTTCCAGGAAGTCTTTGCCTGTGCCTATATCTTGCAGGGTTTCTCCAATGCTCTCTAATAATTTGATGGTTTTGGGTCGTAGATTTAAGTCTTTAATCCATGTTGAGTGAATTTTTGTGTAAGGTGATAGGTATGGGTCTTGCTTCAAGCTTCTGCACGTGGAAATCCAATTTTCCCAGCTCCATTTATTGAATAGACTGTCCTTATTCCAGGGATTAGATTTGGATCTTTGGTCAAATATAAGTTGGCTGTAGATGTTTGGATTGATTTCTGGTGTTTCTATTCTGTTCCATTGGTCTATCCATCTGTTTCTGTACCAGTACCATGCTGTTTTGATAACAACTGCCCTGTAGTATGTCCTGAAATCAGGTATTGTGATGCCTCCGGCTTTGTTTTTGTTGTACAGGATTGCTTTGGCTATTCGAGGTCTTCTGTGTCTCCATATGAATTTCAGCATCATTTTTTCCAGATCTGAGAAGAAGGTCTTCGGGATCTTGATGGGTATTGCATTGAATGTATAAATTGCTTTTGGGAGAATAGACATTTTGATGATATTGATTCTTCCAATCCATGAGCATGGAAGATTTCTCCATTTTTTGGTATCCTCTTCTATTTCTTTCTGTAAGGTTTTGTAGTTTTCATCGTAGAGATCTTTAACGTCTTTGGTTAAGTTTATTCCAAGGTATTTGATTGTTTTTGTAGCTATTGTGAATGGCATTGATTTTAGAAGTTCTTCCTCAGCCGTGGCATTGCCTGTGTATACAAAGCCTGTTGATTTTTGTGCATTGATTTTATATCCTGCTACTTTGCCAAACTCTTCGATGAGTTCCAGCAGTCTCTTAGTAGAGTTCTTTGGGTCCCCTAAATAAAGAATCATATCATCTGCAAAGAGGGATAGTTTGAGTTCGTCCTTCCCGATTTGTATCCCTTTAATTTCTTTTTCTTGCCTAATAGCTCTAGCCAAAACTTCCAGAACTATATTGAATAGCAGTGGTGAGAGAGGGCATCCCTGTCTGGTACCAGATTTCAGTGGAAATGCTTCCAACTTTTCCCCATTCAATAGGATGTTGGCTGTGGGTTTTTCATATATTGCTTTGATTGTATTAAGGAATGTTCCTTCCATACCCAGTTTGCTTAGAGTTTTCATCATGAAAGGGTGTTGTATTTTATCAAATGCTTTCTCTGCATCTATTGAGAGAATCATATGGTTTTTCTTCTGCAGTCTGTTAATGTAGTGTATTACGTTGATTGTTTTGCGAATGTTGAACCATCCCTGCATACCGGGGATGAATCCCAATTGGTCTGGGTGGATGATCTTTCTGATGTGTTGTTGCATTCTATTGGCCAGAATTTTATTGAGTATTTTTGCATCTATGTTCATCAGCGATATTGGTCTGTAATTCTCTTTCAATGTTGCGTCTCTTTCTGGCTTAGGAATTAAGGTGATGCTGGCTTCATAGAAAGAATTTGGGAGGATTCCCTCTTTTTTGATTGCTCTGAATAGTTTGAGAAGAATTGGAGTTAGTTCTTCTCTAATGTCTGGTAGAACTCAGCAGTGAATCCATCTGGCCCTGGGCTTTTCTTTGTTGGGAGGGCCTTTATTACTGCTTCAATTTCTGTGTCAGTTATTGGTCTGTTTAGGTTTTCTATGTCTTCCTGGCTCAATTTAGGGAGGTTGCATGTGTCCAAGAATCTGTCCATTTCTGCTAGATTTCCCTGTTTGCTGGCATACAAGTCCTTGTAGTAATTTCTGATGATTCTTTTTATTTCTGTGGCGTCTGTTGTTACGTTTCCCATTTCATCTCTGATCCTATTGATTTGGGTCTTTTCTCTTCTTTTTTTTAGTTAGTTGGGCCAATGGGGTGTCAATTTTGTTTATTTTTTCAAAAAACCAGCTCCTCGTTTGGCTGATTTTTTGTAATGTTTTTTTGGATTCAATCCTGTTGATTTCTTCTCTGATTTTAATTATTTCTCTTCTCCTACTGGGTTTGGGTTTGGTTTGCTGCAGATTTTCTAGATCCTTGAGATGACTTGAAAGCTCATCTATTTGGTGCCTTTCCAATTTCTTGATGTAGGCACCTATTGATATAAACTTTCCTCTTAACACTGCTTTTGTTGTATCCCATAGGTTTTGGTATGTTGTGCTGTTATCCTCATTTACTTCCAGAAAATTTTTGATTTCTCTTTTAATTTCTTCTATGACCCATTGTTCATTCAGGAGCATGTTGTTCAATCTCCATGTGTTTGCACGTGCTCTAGGGATTCCTGAGTTGCCAATTTCCAATTTCATTCCTTTGTGGTCTGAGAAGCTGCATGGTATGATTCTAATTCTTTTGAATTTGCTGAGACTTGCTTTATGGCCTAGTATGTGGTCAATCCTAGAGAGGGTTCCATGTACTGCTGAGAAGAATGTAAAGTCCTTAGATGTAGGATGAAATGTTCTGTAGATATCTGTTAGATCCATTTGGGCTATAGTGTCATTTAAATCTACTGTCTCCTTGTTGATCTTCTGTCCTGTTGATCTGTCTATCTCTGAGAGTGGAGTATTGAAGTCCCCCAGTACTATTGTATTGGGGTCTAAGTCTCCCTTTAAGTCCCTTAACAAGTCTTTTAAATAAGCTGGTGCCCTGTAATTAGGTGCATATACATTGATAATCGTTATATCTTCCTGTTGAATGGATCCCTTAATCATTAAATAGTGCCCCTCTTTGTCTCTCCTAACAGTTTTTGTGGTAAAGTTTATGTTGTCCGATATTAAGATGGCTACGCCCGCTCTCTTTTCATTTCTGTTGGCGTGGTATATCTTTTTCCAGCCTTTCACTCTCAGCCTGTATGGATCATTGTTGGATAGATGGGTTTCTTGTAAGCAGCAAAAGGATGGGTTTTGTTCCTTAACCCAATCAGCCAATCGGTGTCTTTTAACTGGACAGTTCAAGCCATTAACATTCAATGTGACTATTGAGAAGGAGTAACTTTGCCCTGCCATTAGCCAAAGATACTTTCTAATATATGGTTTGAGATTCCTGTGATCTTTTGGTGTGAGGTTTCCTACCTTTACCTTCTTTCATATTGGTGACCGTGTTTCTATGTTTCTGTATGTAACACATCTTTAAGCATCTTTTGCAGGGCTGGGCGAGTGGCGACAAATTCTTTCAATGTCTGTTTGCTGTGAAAGGTCTTTATTTCACCTTCATTTATAAATGAGAGCTTTGCAGGATATAATATTCTGGGCTGGCAGTTTTTCTCTCTTAGCACCTGGGCTATGTCTCGCCATTCTCTCCTAGCTTGTAGGGTTTCTGAAGAGAAGTCAGCTGTGAGTCTAATTGGAGATCCTCTGAGAGTAATCTGGCGTTTCTCTCTTGCACATTTTAGGATCTTTTCTTTGTGTTTCACTGTAGTGAGTTTGATTACGACGTGTCGTGGTGAGGATCTCTTTTGGTCATGTTTATTAGGGGTTCTATGAGCTTCCTGTATTAGGATGTTTCTGTCTTTCTCCAAACCTGGGAAATTTTCTGCTAGTATCTCACTAAAAAGGCCTTCTAATCCTTTCTCTCTCTCCATGCCTTCAGGTACTCCTAGAACCCGAATGTTGGGTTTTTTAAGAGTATCCTGTAGATTCCTGACAGTATTTTTTAGATTTCTGATTTCTTCTTCTTTTCTTTGATTTGATTGTTTCTTTTCCTGTTCTCTGTCTTCTAAGTCTGATATTCTCTCTTCTGCTTCGCCCATTCTGTTTTTAAGACTCTCTAATGTGTTTGTCATTTGATCTATTGAATTCTTCATTTCATTATGATTTCTCATCATTATCACCATTTCTTGTTCCACTAGTTGTTTCATTTCATTTTGATTCCTCCTTAATATTTCATTTTCATGAGAGAGATTTTCTACCTTGTCCATGAAGGATTTCTGTAGTTCAAGAATTTGTTTTTGAGAACTTCTTAATGTTCTTATCAATTTTTTGAGATCTGCTTCTTGTATTTCTTCAATCTCCTCATCTTCATAATCTTGAATTGGGGTGTCTTTTTCATTTGGGGGTGTCATAGTGTCTTCCTTGTTCTTGTTACTCGGTTTTTGCGTTTGTTGTTTGGCATGTTGGAGATATTTGGTTTCTTCACTGTGGTGTTTTTTCTTGTTACACTATGGCTCTATATTAAGTGGACTGTCTGCTTTTAGTGGTGCCTTAGAGGCTTGAGATGAGCGTGGACTGAGAGCTGTGTTTGGTTCCTCAGGGCTGAGGGTGTGTCAAAGATGACACTCCCAGGTTAGGTGTGGTAAATCTCTCTCTTTTTTGATTCAAAAGGGAAGTAATTCCGCACAGCTGAATGTAATTGGAGGTAGTTAGCAGGCAAATGATATACCCACAGGAGCCAGAGATCGGAAGCTCTTTCCCAAGGACCACACAGGGAATCTCTGCTGCCCTCAGTGTGGGCTCCAATTCTCCTGAAATCTCCCACTGGGTTGCCAAGTTAGATGCTAATCTCCTGTTATTTCACCCCTCCCCCCAGAGTCAGGTTTTTCTGTTAGGCTCAGGGCCGGTGCAAACCTGAGTTCACCCTGCTTATGACGTATGTCCAAAATGGCGCCTGCTCTGTCTTGCTCGCCTTTGAGAGGTGAGCGGAAAGAGAGAAACTTGTGTCCGTATCGGTCGCTTTTTTTATTTTTTTCCTCTCTCTCTTCTAGTTAGCCTGGTGAACTTTTCCCCACGAAGTTTCAAGCCTCGTTCCCTCTAGCCTCCTCTTTCCGCTTGCCGGCTGGTGTCTCGGGCTATTGTGGTTCGGCTCACCTCGCGTTCCAGCGCTGGTGCATTGAGTCTGCTGCTGGTGTCCCGAACTTGGGCTCCCACGCTCTCCACACAGGTACACTGTGAATCACTAGTTCCGGAAGAGTTTCCTATGCTGTTTCATCCCCTACTCTTCCTTGACCCTGCAGTATCTCCACTTATATTAACCTGTCTCTCTCTCCGGACTAATCATGTGCTCCGTTCCTATTCCGCCATCTTGCCGCCAAGCCCAATGTTTTTTTTTTTTTTTAATACTTATTTATTTGAAAGAGTTAAACACAGAGAGAAGGAGAGACTGAGAGAGGTCTTCCATCCGCTGTTTCACTCCCCAATTGGCCGAAATGACTGGAGCAACACCAATGCGAAGGCAGGAGCCAGGAGCTTTTCCTGGGTCTCCACGTGGGTACAGGTGTCCCAGGGCTTGGGCCATCTTCCAATGCTTTCCCAGGCCATAGCAGAGTTGGATTGGAAGTGGAGCAGCCAGTTCTCAAACCAGTACCCATAGGGGATTCCAGCACTGCAGGTAGCAGCCTTACCCACTATGCCACAGCGCCGGACACCCACATTTTTCCAAACACAATGATTTTCTGGTTAAATTTGAGTAGAAGATTATAGGGCTCAGCACTCCAAGTCTCCAAGCACCAAATAAATATTTAGTTGTCACTCTGGGCGGATGTAGCCGGAGTCCAACCAGGCACTTGAAAAACTTGAGAACAGCTATTTCATAAGTTGTAAACATGAAATATGGGGCAGTCACACAGGACAGCTGTGTCCAGTGTTCAAAGTGAGACCCAGGACAGCAAGCCTGTTATATCCCAAGAGAAGTCAGCTTTCCAGTCCATTAAAGGGAAGCACCAGGAAAACACAGCTGCTTGAAATGTAAGATGGATGCTTTATGGATGACTGATGACACTTCCGTGCTTCTCTGAAAAATATTCTGAGGTGGACAAGGGCTGAGAGTTGTGAAAATAGAATCCCATGCAGTCTGTTAAGTGTGAAACAACAGAAACCCTGGAAAATAATTCCGAGGTCAAAGAGGCATAAAGAGGAAAGCAAAGACATGAGGGATGGATGGATGGATGGATTTCTGGATGCCATCTCTTCCACCACATTCCACAGGAACTTACACTTGCTAAAGCAGGGGCATTCATTTCATTGCCAAAGGACTGCAAAGGTAGAAGTTGGCTGTCTCAAAGGTGCCCACATTATGTCCATCAGCATCTCCGCCAATGGCCAATGTCCCATGAGAAGCAGTCTTCTCAGAGGGACAGAGGCTGACTGGCAATTTGGATTAAGGAGTCACTATTCCTGAAAAATCACCCTCTTTCCAGACCAGCAGTAACAGCAAATAGAAAAAGAGAGAAGGTAGAGAAAGTCAGGGGCAGAAAAAGAGGGAAGCCCCAATGGCTGAGCTGCCATTTTGTTGGTTTCCAGATGCTCAGGAGAGAGCCACCACAGGCCTTAGGAGCCAGTGGGCAGCAGCAGCAGAGCACTGTCACTCAGGAAAACCCACAGATGGTGTCCTGGGATCTACACACAGCTGACTTTGGTCTGCACACACGCTGGGTAAAATGCAGTGGAGCCAAGCCAAAAAAAAAAAAACCAAAAACTGAAAAACCTTCAGCTACAATATTCCCTGGGAGCTTTGCAAGGCCAAGTCGCCCAGAACAGGTGGGGTTCTCTCTGGTGAAGAAGCACCGTGCATAGTGGGCCTGATTCAGAGCCCAGTTTCCAGCTGTGTGGTTCCCCTACACATGCATCTTCTCTTCATCTCCCCAGACAAGGCCCAGACACAGAGGAATCCCCACATCACACTCATCTGCACAAGGAACATCTGTACATGTGAGTCAGTGTGCAAACACACAGATACCTCCAATACTGTGGCACAGACACACACATCTCCTGTGTCTCTTTTCAGAAACAGCTTCTATGTGAGCCAACAGACCCTGGAACTGACCAGAACAGACTGCTTTCCCTTTCCCTTGTAAAATTAAGACTGTACCTTTTCAATGCTACCGACAGCATTTCCAAATGTCTATGGAGGAGCTGGCTCCATGGCATAGAGGGCTATGCCACTGTGTCCAATGCTGGCATCCCCTTTGAACACTACTCAAGACCTCCTTGCTCTGCTTCTGATCCAGCTCCCTGCTCACACACCTGGGAAAGCAGCAGAAGATAGCTCCAGTATTTGGGTCCTTGCCACCCACATGGGAGACCCAGAAGGAGTTCTGCATCCCTCTGTCTCTGTCTCTTTCTTCTTCTCTGTGTCACTCTGCCTTTCCAATAAATAAAATAAATCTTCAAAATGTACATTGGGTGAGAGATGAGAGAAAGGTTATCGCATTAACAGCCAAGATAATATAAGCTGATTTCTAGGACTCATTAACTTGAAAAACATGAATTAAACAGAAACTAAATGAAACTCAAAATGTAACCAAAAAATCATCATTTGCTACAAATTACAATCCTTACATGCAGAGCTGTTACTGAAAAAAATGTTACTACCTCTTTAAAAAAATGCAAAATTAAGTACTTTGGTTACTCCCTCCAAATGAAGCCTCCATTAAGCTGTAGCTGAATCCTCCCACTAACTGTAGTTCAAGGACAAGGCTTCCTTCTCCATCCCACAGCAGATGCCAGTGGCTGCTACTAACGGGAAGATGAATGGACACCATCAGCTTCCTCACAGGGCACCTTTCCTAGAGACATCACTGCTAAATCACCAGAGCATGTATCTCATATTAAAAACTTCTCTTCCAGATGCTAAATACCTTGCCTGTCACCCTCCAGTGGCACAGGGTACGATCTGCCGAGGACAGCCAGCCAGCTGGACAGCTCTAGGAATCCTGTTCTTGGCTGATTACCTGGGAGATGAATGGTCACAGGACATGGGTGCTCAGAACACTGGCTTGAAGCAGCTCCTCCCAGCAGCGACACACAGCTGCTGGTCCATCAGAGGTGCCATGACAGGAAGCAGTCTGGAGACAAGCAAACCCCATACTGGGGCTGAGAGGAGTCACACAGCAACCTTCACACCCACTGCCTAGAGTCCCTTCTGCTCTTCCCTCCTAGGCAACCTCATTATGGGCAATCAGGTCATCAATAGGGAATCAGGTGACAGCACTGATCTAACAGAACAAGGTCTCACACAAGACTGGTTACTCTCCTGACAATTCCACTATGCAGAAGATAAGTGCCATATTTTCCTAGGCCACATCACTTTCCCCGCTGTGTGTGCATCTCTGTGGGGGAAAGAGGACACTTATTTCTGGTCCTTTTTCTGTCTTACCACTCCTCACACTTGTACAGAAGCCTCCACAGACCAGTCCTTGTGAAAATTATTAGTTAGTGTGCTCCCAATACTAAAAATGTTTTGGGCTTCAGCACCAACCAGAAAAATAAGAAAACTCAGTGGCCCCCTTACTTCCAGCTGCAGGGACTGTAGGACAATCAGTGGGGAGAAGCATTGTGGGGACAGTGAAGAAGAGGGGGAAAAAGTCAGCAGAGCCCGCAGAGCCCTAGCTGCCACGAGTGCCCGCGGGGACCCCAACTTGTGAGCTGTGTGCATGTGGAGTGGGGGCTGCAGGGCTGAGCCATCCACTGCAGCCCTGGGCTCCCTGCTGGGGGCCACCCAGCTCTGTTCCATGGGAACCCCTGCAAAATGGCCTGGTAAGTCTGAGGTCGCATGGGCACCGAGAGAGGAAGCTAGCTCTTAACTCCAGTTCCCAGCAGTCACCCGCCTGCGTGCACCCAGACCACTGACACAGCTCTGCACTGTGGCATTTCTCAGAAAGTCTCAGCTCCAAAACGTCTACCTGATTGTAATGTGTTGTTGTTGCTGTTATTTTTGTTTCTGTCTTTTTTTTTTCCTTTAGCTAATTTTATCTTGCCAAGAGGAGGGGTCCCTGCCATACTGAGAACAATATAAAAATGAACTCTCCCACCCCACCCCTCTGATTGTGGTCCAATTAAAAAAAAAAGCGAAACCTTTAAAAACCTAGTACACCTCCTGAAAACCAGTATCCAGCTTGAATAAGACTCTACATTCGCTTGACGCAATAAAACTTCTGCCTTTTTGCAACCTTTTCCCAGTCATTTATTGCTACACTAAGCCGAAGAAATGAACCCAACGATCCTCTCCAGTAACACTGAACACCCCACACACACCCTGCCTGATGGGAAACACCTCCTTGGACCCCGTAAATAAAAGGCATTAAGTAAACTTGAGAAAAGGGGAGACGCAAGAGCCCCAGAGCTTGGGGAAACGCGGGACAGCCTGGTTCCCTCTCAGTCCCTGCTGCCGCCCAATGGCACCCAGCGAGATGAAACCCCCAGCCGCCAGCAGCCCTGGCACCCAACCCCTCTGCATGGTCTCCATATCTGCCATGAGAATTCCCATGGAGCTCGGCGGCTCCCTTCCGGACGCGCAGGGAACCAAAGGGACACGCGGGAAAGGAAGTGGCCACAGCTACAGACCAATAGCAGCTGAAGGAGAAGCAGCAGGAGCCGCACCCGGTATTGTGCTCCCAAACTGCCTGGGACCTCAGGTGCAGAGTAACAGACTCACTGAGCCAGAGCCAAGTCACCGCCCCGCCTCCCAGCACTGGCTCTGGTCAGTGAATGAACTTCCTCAGTCCTGGGCCTTGGATCCACTTGTGCCCATGCGCACTCCGATGGATGTGCACACATGCACGCAGGCGCTCAGGTACCCAGGACATCAGGGCACAAGGGACTCTGGGAAATGGAGTCCAGGACCAAGGCTTGGCTGCAGACCAGACTCGCTGGCCATCCTCAAGGGCTTTACAGTCTCCAGCAGGTAGAGACAGAATGGGAACTAAGAGCCTTTGCTTGTGTTTACATCTCTCCACTCTTCCCCTCCAAAAATTTCAAAGATAGGTTGCTGCCCTTATTCTTTTCTTCAACCAACATCCTTTTTCAAATATTCTTATACAACTTTTATTTAATAAAGTTCGAAAGTACAACTTTTGGATTATAGCGGGTTTTTCTCCCCATAACCACCATCCCACCTGCAAACCATCCCATCTCTTACTCTTTTCCCATCCCATTCTTCATTAAGATTCATTTTTAATTCTCTTTATATGCAGAAGCTCAACTTAGTATACACTAAGTAAAGATTTCAACAGTTTGCATCCACACAGACACACAAAGGGTAAAGTACTGTTTGAAGACTAGTTTTACCATTAATTCGCATAGTACAACACATTAAGGACAGAGATCCTACGTGGGGCAGAAGTGCACAATAACTCCCGTTGTTGATTTAGCAATGGACATTCTCATTTATGACGTCAGTAATCACCCGAGGCTCTTGTCACAAGCTGCCAAGGCCACAGAAGCCTCTTGAGTTCACAACCTCCGACCTGATTCAGATAAGGCCATAAGCAAAGTGGAAGTTCTCTCCTCCCTTCAGAGAAATTGAACCAACATCCTTAAGAGTGACACCCAGTGAAGCTGACCCCAATTTCAGGATGCTTTATAAACTCTGCCTTCTTCCAAAAAGTACCTTACCTGCTGCTTACCTGGAAGATTTCTCTGGGTTTTTACCTGTAACAGTCAAATAATAAATGAGAATGAATGCAAAATAATTTTTGATGAGTTGCAGAGGGGAAAGCTTAGCATCCAGATTTGAGAATAAAATTTGTATTGGTGTTTTATTGATGTTTGCTAGTCATTTTCAAAAAATTTTACATCATCCTTTAGTTCACCAAGTACAGAAAGATAAACAGGAGGCCTGGATAGAGAACTAACATTCCTGAGAGACTAAATGCCTTACATCATATCTTTTAGCCCCTAGATTAATTCTGGAGACCATATTATCACTAGTTTGCTAAGAGGAGACTCAGGTGGAAAAGATTTTATCATTTGCCTACGGGGAATATAGTCTTTTAGACTAGAAGGAACACCAGCTGAAGTCTAACACACCTTAAGAAATCATTGCTTTGTCTTATGGCTCAGTTTCTCAAACCTCACATTTCCCAGCTGGAAAAAAAATGAAAGGAGCATCAATGTAGCAGAGTGGCTTAAGCCACCAGCTGCAAGGCTGGCATTCCATATGGGTGCCGCTTTGAGTCTCTACTGCTCCACTTCTGTTCCATTCCCTGCAAGTGTGGGTGATAAAGGAGTGTATGGTGGCTCAAGTCATTGGGTCCCTGCACACATGTAGGAGACCCAGATGGAGTTCTAGGCTTCTGGCTTCAACCTGCTGCAGCCCTGGCTATTGTGGCCATATGGGGAGTGAGCCTTCAGATGAAAGATCACTCTCTCTGACCAATCCCTCTGTTACTCTGCCTTCCGAATAAATCAATCTTTCCCAAAAAATGTGAGAAAGAGGAAGAATACCTGTAGAAGAACACACTGCAGAAAACCACGTAGGATTGCAAATTGTCTAAAAAATGAATTACACTCAAAGTCTCACCCTTATTATTTCATGGTCATTTTTTTATGGTTAATATTTAGGTAACAACTGTGCTGAGATATGCGTGTGTTATTTGTATTTTAAGTTTTTAATTAGAAGCTGTTTAGATAAATAGTTAACTGGATCATTTGCAGTTCTATGTCTGTGCCTTCTGTCTCTTGTTCACAAGATTAGAATTGCTTGGTTTGGACGGTTTAAATCTTCAGCCATCCACTTCACAATTAGTATTTACTACACAAGGAAATATCACTTGCCTGGTTCATTCTTTCCTGTCAGACTGCAGACTTCATGAGAGCAAGAACCGTGTTTGCTTTCTTTGACCCGATAACCTCAGAACCTGACAGAGTCTGTCTCTTAGCTGAATGGATAAATGAGAATGTAAAAATGAACATGGGGCTGGTGGTGTGGCACAGTGGGTTAAGCCACTGCCTGTGACACTGGCCCCCCATATGAGTGCCACTTCAAGTCCTAGCTGCTTAACTTCTGATCCAGTTCCCTGTTAATGTGTCTGGGAAAGCAATGGAAGATAACCCAAGTACTTGAGACCCCTATCACCTACTTGGGAGATTTGAATGGAGTCCAAGCTTCTGGCTTTATCTAGCCCAGAAGCACTGTGGCTTTTGCGGGAGTGAACCAGTGGATGAAATCTCTCTCTCTCTCTCCCTTTCTCTCCTTCTCTCTCTATTACTCTACTTTTCAAATAGATAGATAAATCTCTCTCTCTCTCTCACACACACACACACACACACACACACACACACATATATATATATATATATAATTAAGGAAAGTGTGGTCATCTTCTTGGAATCATACCCACGAATTGCATAAAATCTTTATATTAATAAAAGAGTTTTGGGGGTCCAGTGTTGTGGCATACTAGGCTAAGCCTCCACCTGCAGGGCCAGCATCCCCCATATGGGTGCCAGTCCATCTCCCAGCTGCACCATTCCCTATCCAACTCTCTGCTGATAGTGTGGGAAAGCGGTAGAAGATGTCCCAAGGGTTTGGGCTCCTGCACACATGTGGGAGAAAATGGAAAGCCTCAGGAAGCTGAGCTTGGAGTTGAGATAGAAATGGGTGAAAACTGTTGAGCAAACTGAAGAGGAAATTGAAGAAAACTTCACCCATTAAGAGTCCAACTTATGCCAGTGGACACGTGATGGGTTACTTCTTCACTCAATCAGGCAGGTAAGTAATAGCTCCATTTTATAATTGAGAAAGCAGCCAAGAGAAGATGATTTCACTTATTCACCAAATATATGCACAAGGAACTTATAGATGGGTAAGATTTTCCCAAGAAGCTCCGAATATCATAGGAGATAGAGGCAAATCATCATATTACACAAGGATGCTTAGAGAGGTACAATGAAGCCATAAGATCAGTCAGTGTGAGAGGCAGGATTCAAATCGTGGACTATCTGGGTGTGAAATTCACCACCTTAGTCAGCCAGCTTTTAGTTGTCAGCATCCTAACACACAGTACAGTTCAGAGGGGTAGTGGTTCTTGCTGCTGGCAGGGAGTTTTTGAGAGCAAAGAGAGGACTTTGGGAATTGGGAAGCGGCATCTACAAGTAATCTAGCAGCAATTCAGACCCGGAAGGGATGGTGACATATGTCTCCAAAGTGAACAAGCCATAGTGATCCTCCCCATGGGAAGGGCTGACTCCAGAGTCTAGAGGTGACAGTGGTTCTAGCTTTGGGAGCCACTGGAGGCAGGAAACCAGGTTGCTTATGAACAAAACAACCTGAGGACAAGGGAGTAGAAGGCTCTTGAGCTAGGGTTGAGAGGAGCGGGCATATGCGGAATAGCACTGGTGATATGAGAAGGAAGGATGCAAATTCTTGGGTTAGGAGGAGAAAATAAACTGTGACAGGATTGGCTGCCTTGCAAAAAGTAAACCTTTGCTTTTTTCTTCCCCTGTGAGCCCCATAGTTCAGGGACCCTGGCTCCAATATTTCTAGAGATGCGTAGTCTGTGGCCAGTAGATGCATAGCTCAAGCAGGCCTTGTGCATTGGGACAGGCTATAGGCTTCATTGAGTTTGTGACCCATTCCCCTGGGGCATGTGCATGCACCACTCTGGACCAGCGGGCAAGGTTGGCTGAATAGCGACAGAGGAGGTGAGGAGAAGAGGTGAGAACTAGATGAGACACAGGAAGTAGAGTGTGGAGCTGCTAGAGGAAGAGCTCCACTCATGACAGGTGGCTTCATTTGGTTTCTGATCAAATGGGAGGTTTATAAAGCCAACAAGAAAAAGGCTAATTTAAAAAAATAGATATTGGGCACTGGCATTGAAGTATAGCAGGTAAAGCTATAGCATTGAAGTATAGCAGGTAAAGCTGTGACTCTGGCATCCCAAATGGACATGAGTTCAAGTCCTGGCTGCTCCAGTTCCCATCCAGCTCCCTGTTAATGGTCTCAGAGAAGCAGTGGAAGATGCTCCAAGTGCTTGGGCCCCTGCCACACATGTAAGGAGACCTGAAAGTACCTCCTGGCTCCTGATTTTGGCACAGCCCAGCCCTTGCCATTGCAACCATCTGGGCAGTGAATCAGTGGATGGAAAATCTCTCTCTCTCTCTGACATTCAAATAAATAAATAAATTTTTCAAAAATATTTTGAACTGCAGCATATGTGTCCTCAGGGAGTTCGCCATTGCCATGAGGTTTCTCCCAGGGAGGCCGTGCATTCCCAAGCTCGGCAGCTTTCTAGGCACTTGCAGGCCTGTTGAAACACCAATGTGCTGCTGCACTTGGTTTTGGTCACTGAAATTTTCAACAAATTCATATTAAAACCAAAGAGAAAAGTAAATGGGGCCAAGTGAGTGTTATGGATGACCTATCTGTCTCTCCCTCTCACTGTCTATAACTCTACCTCTCAAATAAATAATTTCTTTTCTACAAAAGTGATCTGAATGTCTTATTGCTCCTGCACACCGTCACCCCTACAACTTTTGGAACCTCTGCTCTGTATAGCTCACAGATAAGTATGCATGGAATCTGTACAATGTCCCCATTTTGTGGGAAAGGCAACCAAGGCACAGATGCTGCATAGTTCTGATGAGGTTGGCAGCACCCAAGAGAAGGCCCTTCATGCTTCCAGCAAGAGCAACCTCCCAAACAACATCCAGCAATGCAACCAGACAAAGAGGCTCAGGAGGCTCAGCAGCCCAAGGCACAGGGAATCACTGAGATTCAAATCATTGAAAACTCTGGTATACTGGGAAAGGAAATGAGAGTGGAAAGATCCAGACCAACTTTGGAGAAGCAGAGAATTAAAACTAGTGGAACTTTGAATCTTTTTTTTCTTCTCTCTCTGGATGGTGGAGGCAAAATGAGGATGGCCGGTGCTGGCCAGGACACAAGAAGCATTTGTTTTCTCTTCTCTGGGAGGAGAAGATACGTGTGAATGAAATGCTCTGGGTCACTGTCCAGAGCACTCACTCACTGCACACAGATCAAGGATTCCCTTGTCACCAGAATTCCCTGTGCCCCCACCAGTTTCTGCCTACAGGTGACACTTGATGAGTTCCCATTTTGTCCCTGTGCACCTAGAGTAGCATCAGACTGGGCACTGAGGAATGACGAGAACACCATTCCAGGCATAGGAGGGGATTGTGGCTGTGAGACTGGGTATAGGAGACAGATACCATTTTTAAAGATTTTTAATTGACACATAATAATTGTCCATATTTATCAGGTCCAGTGTGATGTTTCAATACATGAAGACCGAATGTAATGCTCAGAACCGAGTAATAGGCATTATCTATCACCACAGACCTTTATCAATTTGTTATTGTGATTAGACCATTCAGAATTCTCCCTTAATAGCTACTTTGGAATACACAATACACAATAAATTATTATTGTTAACTTCCATTACCCTGTTGTGCTATAAAATGCTAGTATCCATCAACCAGGTGTACGTAGAGTTTTTTCTCCCCATTCCCAGGCTCTGGTAACCATTCTTTCTGCTTATGTGAAATCAACATTTTTTAGCTTGTAGATATGAGACAAAACATGTGGTATTTGTCCTTCTATGGCTGGGTTATTTCACTTAGCATGCCCTGCAGTTCCATCCATGCTGCAAGTGACTGGATTTTTTTTAAGATGCATTTTATTTATTTGAAAGGCAGAGTTACAGAAAGAGAGAGGAGGATAGTGCATGGGAGAAAGAGAGAGCAAGAGAGAGACTGAGAGAGATCTTCCATCTGCTTGGTTCACTTCCTAAATGGCTGTAATAGTCAGAGCTGGGCCAGGCCAAAGTCAGGAGCCTGGAACTCCACCTGAGTCTCTCAAGTGAATATCAGGGGTCCAAGCACTTGGTCCATCTTCTGATGTTTTCACAAACACATTCTCAGGGATCTGGATCACAGGTTGAGCAGTAAGGACTGGAGCTGGAGCTCATATGGGTGCCAGAGTTGTGGGCAGTGGTTTAACCCACTGAACCACAACAGCAGCCCCGAACATTTCATTCATTTTTCTGACTAAATAGTATTCCATTGTATATAACATTCATCTGTTCGTGTGTCAATGGACACCTAGGAAACTTCTCTATCTTAGCCATTGTGAGTAATGTTGTGATAACAATGAGATCACAAGTATCTACAGAAGAGGGACAGTATTCACTGTACAAGGCATTCTTAAGGGGAAGGTGCTCAGCAGAGTAGCTTCACCTGGGGCTTTGGCATTTGGGATAGGTGAAGATGGGTCATGGACCAGCTCCTAAGAGTGAGGGAAAAGATGCAGCCAAAAGGATGCTGGCCAGGATGGAGCTCTGAGAGCAGCAGTCCACCACAAGATGCCTGAAAATCTAAGCCAGCCTATAGATATCAGAATGCGGAAAGGAGTTAGGGGAATTACTATCGATCAGGTCCTTATTATGCCAGGCAGGTGTCATGGTCTCCCTTTCATAATAGCTACCTTTGAATGAATAGCCATTGAGTATCAGGTACTTTCTGTCCATGAACCCACCTACTTCACAGTGATTACTCTGTGAGTTGGTCATTAAAATCTCCACTGTTAAATTAGGCAACAGGAACTCAGAAAAGTTAAGTGGCTTGCCTGAAGTTACACAGCTGGTGCAGACCCAAAATTTGAATCCAGTTCTGACCAACTTTGAAGTTAGTGTTTACTATGCTAGTCAGTCAGTCATTCCTTAGCCAACACACTCCCCCAGATTTTGGGCACAAGAGATCCCACAGGAAAAAAGGATGTCCTGACTGTTAATCATGATAGACTCGCCCAAGAAAAAGACTTGGTTTTTCTCCAAAACCAGTTTGGCTGAATTTCTGGGTCCATTGCACACTAATTCACAACACTTTGTCCAGATATGAGGATATCAAACCAGAAATATCCAGTTGTGTTGTGGCTAACTCAATCCCAGATCCTGCTACCTTCCCTGTGTTTGTGTTTTCTGGATACTATCAATGGACTTTACAGTTTTGAATTAACTTTAGCAGGGAATATTTTGTTGTGTGCTTGCAAATGCTAACTGGTTCCACAAGAAGAAAAAACCTCTACGCATTCTTATTGTCTAGGGAGAAAGCTAGAGCAAATGCGGTAAACAAAAATGATATTTGTGTTTGTATACATGACATTTTATCCACTTACCCAAGAAAAAGACTGTACTTTTCTCCAAAACCAGTTTGACTGTGATTTTCTGGGTCTGTTGCATATGAATTCCACAAGACTTTCTCTAGATATGACTGGATCTTACCAGAAATATCCAGTTTTGTTGTGGCTATCTCAAATCCAAATCTTTTTACAGCTTCTGTGTTTGTTTGAGTTTTCTGGACATACTTTATGGACTTTATGCTATGGAATGAATTTTAGTTGGAACATTTTGTTTTGTGCTGGCAAATGCTAATTGTTTCCACACTGAGAAAAAACCTCTCCATATTCATGTAATCCAGGGAGATAGCTAGAGCAATTGCAGGTAACAAACATGATATTTCTGTTTGTATAGATGCCATTTTATGTACTTGCCTCAGAAAAAGACTTTGTTTTCTCCAAAATCAGTTTGACTATGATTTTCTGGGTCCACTACATATGAATTCCACAGCACTTTGTCCGGATATGACTGGATGAAACCAGAAATATCCATATGTGTTGTGGCTAACTCAATCCCAGATCTTGATACAGCCTCTGTGATTCTTTTTTTTTTTCTGGATATATATTCTCTATGGACTGTACGGTTTTGAATGAATTTTAACATGTAACATTTTGTTTTATGCTGGCAAAAGCTAATTGATTCCATATGCAGGCATACCTGCACACATTCATGTTTTCCAGCGAGAAAGCTAGAGTAATTGTGGGAAACAAACAAGTTATTTATGTTTGTAAACATGATATTTTATGTACTTGCCCAAGAAAAACACTTTGCTTTTCTCAAAAAACCATTTGACTAGATTTAGTGGGCCCATTGCATATGAATTCCACAATACTTTGTCTGGATATGACTGGATGAAACCAGAAATATCCAGTTGTGTTGTTGCTAACTGAATCCCAGATCTTGCTACAGCCTCTGTGTTTGTGTTTTCTGGATAGTATCAATGGACTTTATGATTTTGAATGAATTTTAGCAGGGAACACTTAGTTTTCTTCAGGCAAACGCTAATTGGTTCCACAAGAAGAAAATTTATCTACACATTCGTGTTTTCTAGGGAGAAAGCTAGAGCAACTGCAGGAAACAAACAGGATATTTATGTTTGTCAATGTGACATTTTATCTATTTGCCCAAAACAAAGACTTTGGTTTTCTCCAAAACCAGTTTGACTGTGATTTTCTGGGTGCCTTGCACACTAATCCACAGCAATTTTTTCGTATATGACTGGATGAAACTAGAAATATCCGGTTGTGTTGTGGCTAACTCAAATCCAGATCTTGCTACAGCCTCTCTGTTTGTGTTTTCTGGATATTATCAATGGACTTTATGTTTCGGAATGAATTTTAGCAGTGAACATTTTGTTTTGTACTGGAAACAATAACTCGTTCCTGATGGAGACAAAAACTCTACACATTCGTGTATTCTAGTAAAAAAGCTAAAACAAATGCTGCAAACATGATATTTATGTTTGTGAACATGACATGGAATCCACTTGCCCAGGAAAAAGACTGAGCTTTTCTCCAAAACCAGTTTGACTGTGATTTACTGGGTCCCTTGCATATGAATTCCACAACATTTGTCCGGATATGACTGGATCATACCAGAAATATCCAGTTGTGCTGTGTCTAACACAAATCCAGCTCTTGCTACAGCCTCAGTGTTTGTGTTTTCTGGATATTATCAATGGACTTTACGGTTTTCAATGAATTTTAGCATGGAACATTTTTTTTCCTGCTGGCAAATGGTAATTAGTTCCATACACTGAATAAACCTCTACACATTCGTGTTTTTCGGGAAAAAGCTAGAGCAACTGTGGGAAAGAAGCATGCTATTTATGTTTGTAAACATTATATTTATCCATTTGTCCCCAAAAAATGAGTTTGCTTTTCTCCAAAACAAGTTTTACTGTGATTTACTGGTTCCATTACAAACGAATTCCACAACATTGGTCAGGATATGACTGGATGAAACCAGAAATATCCTCTTGTGTTGTGGCTAACAGAATCCCAGATTTTGCAACATCATCTGTGTTTGTGTTTTCTTGATATTATCAATGGACTTTACAGTTTGAATGAATTTTAGCATGTAACATTTTGTGCTGCCAAACGCTAATTGCTTGCACAAGAAGATAAAACCTCTACACACTCGTGTTTTCTAAGGAGAAAGCTAGAGCAACTGTGGGAAAAAAACATGATATTTATATTTGTAAGCATGATATTTTATCCACTTACCCAGGAAAATGAGTTTTCTTTTCTACAAAACCAGATTGACTGTGATTTTCTGAGTCCATTGCATAGGAGCTCCACAACACTTACCGGATATGACTGGATCAAACCAGAAATATCCCATGGCTAACTCAATCCCAGATCTTGCTACAGTCTCAGTGTTTATATTTTCTGGATATTATCACTGGACTTTAAGATTTTGAATGAATCTTAGTAGGGAATACTTTATTTTGTGCTGGTAAATGCTAATTGTTTCTGCATGGAGAAAAAACCCTCTTCCCATTCATGTTTTCTTGAGAAAAAGCTAGAGCAAAAGCTGCAAACATGATATTTGTGATTGTAAACATGACACTGAATACACTAGGCCAGGTAAAAGACTGTGCTTTTCTCCAAAACCAGTTTGTGATTTTCTGGGCCTCTTGCATACGAATTCCACAAAACTTTGTCCATTTATGACGGGATCAAACCAGAAATATCCTCTTGTGTTATGGCTAACACAATCCCAGATCTTGCTACAGTCTCTGTGTTTTTGTTTTCTGGATATTATCAATTGACTTTACGGTTTGGAATGAATTTTAGCAGGGGACATTTTGTTTTGTGCTGGCAAATGATAATTGGTTCCAAAAGAAGACAAAGGCCTCTAGACATTTGTGTTTTCTAGGGAGAAAGCTAGAGCAATTGCAGCAAACAGAAATGATATTTGTGTTTGCATAGTTGACATTTTATTCACTTGCCCAATAAAAAGATTTTGCTTTTCTCCAAAACTAGTATGACTGTGATTTTCTGAGTCCATTGCATACGAGTTCCACAACACTTGGTCCAGATATGACTGGATGAAAACAGAAATATCCGGTTGTGCTGTGGCTAACTCAAATCCAGATCTTGCTACAGTTTCTGTGTTTGTTTGGGTTATCTGGATATTCACAATGGACTTAACGGTTCTGAATGCATTTTAGCAGGGAACATTTTGTTTTATGCTGGCAAACACTAATTTTTTCCACATGGACACAAAAACTCTGCACATTCTTGATTGATAGGGAGAAAGCTATAGCAACTTTGGCAAACTAAGTTGTGTTGTGGCTAGCTCAATTCCAGATCTTGCTACAGACTCTGTATTTGTTTGTGTTTTCTGGATATTCTCTATGGACTTTATTGTTTTGAATGAATTTTAGCACATTTTGTTTCATGCTGGCAAATGCTATTTGGTACCATATGCAGACAAAACCTCTACACATTCGGGTTTTCTAGGGAGCAAGCTAGAGCAACTATGGGAAACAAACATGATATTTTGTTTGTAAACTTCATATTTATCCACTTGCCCAAGAAAAATACTTTGCTTTTCTCCAAATCCTGTTTGACTGTGATTCTCTGGGTCCATTACATACGAATTCCACAACAGTTTGTTGGCATATGACTGGATGGAACCGGAAATATCCAGTTGTGCTGTGGCTAATTCAATCCCAGATCTTACTACAGCCCCTGTGTTTGTTTGCAATGAATTGTAGCATGTAACATATTGTTTCCTGCTGGCAGATGCTAATTGGTTCCACAAGCAGACAAAACCTGTGCACATTCGTGTTGTCTAGTGAGAAAGCTAGAGTAACCATGACAAACATGATATTTATGTTTCTATACATGATATTTTATTCATTTCCCCAAGAAATAGACTAAATTGTTTTCCAAAACCCGTTTGACCCGTTTCACTCTGATTTTCTGGGTCCAATGCATACGAATTCTCCAACAATTTGTCTGGATTGACTGGATCATTCTAGATTGTGTTGTGGCTAACCCAATCTCAGATCTTGCTACAGGCTCTGTGTTTATGTTTTCTGGATATTATCAATGGACTTCATGATTTTGAATGAAATTTAGAAGGCAACATTTTGTTTTGTGCTACTAAACACTAATTGGTCCCATATGGAGACAAAACCACTACATGTTCGTGTTTTCTGGTGATAATTCTAGAGCAACTGCAGCAAAGAAACATGATATTTGTGTTTGTATACATGACATTTTATCCAGTTCCCCAAGAAAATGTCTTTGCTTTTCTCCAAAACCAGTTTTTCTGTGATTTTCTGGGTTCATTTGTATAGGAATTACACAACAGTTTTTGCAGATATGACTGGATCAAACCAGAAATATCCAGTTGTGTTGTGGCTAACTCAGTCCCAGATCTTGCTACAGCCTCTGTGTTTTTTTTTGTGTTTTCTGGATATTCTCTATGGATTTTATGGTATGAAATGAATTCTAGCACAGAACTTTTTATTTTGTGCTGGAAAACTCTGTTTCCACATTGAGAAAAAACTTCTACACTTTAGTTTTTTCTAAGGAGAAAGCAAGAGCCACTTATGCAAACATGATATTTATGTTTGTAAACATGACATTGAATCCACTTGCCCAGGAAAAAGACTGTGTTTTATGAAAAACCAACTTGACTGTGATTTTCTGGGTCCATTGCATATGAATACTACAACACTTTGCCCGGATTTGACTGGATCATACCAGAAATGTCCCATTGCATTGTGGCTAACTCAAATTCAGATCTTGCTACAGACTCTGTGTTTGTTTGGGTTTTCTGGATATTATCAATGGAATGTATGGGTTTATTTTAGCATGTAACATTTTGTTTTGTGCTGGCAAATGCTAATTCGGCCCATATGCAGAAAAAACCTCTACACATTTTCGTTTTCTAGGGAGAAAACTAGAGCAACTGCAGGTAAAAATCAGGACATTTATGTTTGCAAACATAATATTTTATCCACTTGCCCAAGAAAAAGACTTTGCTTTTCTCCACACCAGTTTGACTGTGAAGTTCTGGTTTTTTTGCATATGAATTCCACAACACTTTGTCCGTATATGACTGGATGAAACCAGAAATATCCAGTGGTGTTGTTGCTAACTCATCTGACACCTTGCAGCCTCTATTTTAGTGTTTTCTGGATATTCTCTATTGACTTTCCCGTTTTGAATGAATTTTATCAGGGAACCTCTTGTTTTGTGCTGCTAAACACTAATTGGTTCTTCATGGAGACAAAACCTCTACACATTTCTGTTTTCTAAGGATAAAGCTAGAGCAAATGTGGAAAAAAAACATGCTATTTGTGCTTGTACACATGACATTTTATCCACTTGCACAAGACAAAACTTTGCTTTTCTCCAAATCCAGTGTGTCTGTGAAGTCTGGGTTCCTTTGCATACGAATTCCACAACACTTTGTCCAGATATGACTGGATGAAACCAGCAATATCTTCTTGTGTTTTGGCTAACTCAATCCAAGATCTTGGTACAGCCTCTGTGTTTGTGATTTCTGGATATTATCAATGGACTTTACAGTTTAGAATGAATTTTACCAGGGAACATTTTGGTTTGTGCTGGCAAACGCTAATTGGTTCCACAAGAAGAGAAAAGCTCTGCACACTCATGTTTTCTAAGGAGAATGCTAGAGCAACTGCGGGAAACACACATGATGTTTATATTTGTAAATAAGACATTTTATCTACTTGCCCAAGAAAAAGAATTTGCTTTTCTCCAAAAACTGTTTGACTGTAATTTTCTGGGTCACTTGCATACGAATACCACAACAATTGGTCCAGATATGACTGGATGAAACCAGAAATATCCGGTTGTATTGTGGCTAACTCAAATCCAGATCTTGCTACAGCCTCTGTATTTCTTTGTGTTTTCTGGAAATTCTCTCTGGACTTTATGGCATTGAATGAATTTTACCATGTAACATTTTGTTTGGTGCTGACAAACAGAAATTGGTTCCATATGCAGAAAAACCCTCTACCCATTCGTGTTTTCTAGGAAAAATTCTAGAGCAACTGCTGCAAACATGTTATTTATGTTTGCAATATGACATTGAGTCCATATTCAGGAAAAAGACTGTGCTTTTCTCCAACAGCAGTTTGTGATTTTCTGGGTCCTTTGCATGTGAATTCCACAACATTTTCTCCAGATATTACTGGATGAAACCAGAAGTATCCAGTTGTGTTGTGCCTCATTGAATCCCAGATCTTGCTACAGCCTCTGTTTTTGTTTGCAATGGATGTAGCATGTAACATATTGTTTCCTGCTGGCAGATGCTAAAAGGTGCACATTGCAAACAAAACATCTGTACTTTCGTGTGGTCTAGTGAGAAAGCTAGAGTAACCATGGCAAACATGATCTTGATGTTTGTATACATGATATTTTATCCAATTGACCAAGAAAATAACTAAGATTATCTCCAAAACCAGTTTAACTGTGATTAGCTGTGTCCATTGAATACAAATTCCCAAAAATTGCCCAGATATGACTAGATCAATCCAGAAATATGCTCTTGTGTTGTGGCCAACTCAATCCCAGATCTTTCTACAGTCTCTGTGTTTGTATATTCTGGATATTATCAATGAACTTTAGCAGAGAACACCCTGTTTTGTGCTAGCAAACACTTGTTGGTTCCACATGGAGACACAAACTCTTCACTTTTGTGTTTTCTAGGGAGAAAGCTAGAGCAATTGCACCAAACAAACATGATATTTGTGTTTGTATAGATAACATTTTATGTACTTGCCTAAGAAAAAGACTGTGCTTTTCTCCAAAACCAGTTTGACTGTGATTTTCTGGGTCCTTTGCATACGAATTCCACACAATTTTGTGCAGACATGACTGGATGAAGCCAGAAGTATCTGATTGAGTTGTGGCACACTCAAAGCCAAATCTTGCCACAGCCTCTGTGTTTGTTTGTGTTTTCTGGATATGATCAATGGACTTTATGGTTTACAATGAATTTTAGCAGGGAACGTTTTCTTTTGTGCTTGTAAATGCTAATTGATTCCACATGGAGAAAATACCTTTTTCCATTCGTGTTTTCTTGGGAAGAAGCTAGAACAAATGCTGCAAACATGATAGTTATGTTTGTAAACATGACATTGAATCCACTTTCCCAGGAAAAAGACTGTGATTTTCTCCAAAACCAGTTTGACTGTGATTTGATTTTCTGGGTCCTTTGCATACGAATTCCAAAACACTTTGCCCGTATATGACTGGATGAAACCGGAAATTTCCTCTTGCGTTGTAGCTAACTCAATCCCAGATCTTGCTACAGACCCTGTGTTTCTGTTTTCTGGATAATATCAATGGACTTTACTGTTTGGAATGAATTTTAGCAGGGAACATTTTATTTTGTTCTTGTAACTGCTAATTGATTACATGGAGAAAAAACCTTTTCCCATTCGTATTTTCTTGGGAAAAAGCTAGAACAAATGCTGCAAACATGATATTTATGTTTGTAAACATGACATTGAATCCACTTGCCCAGGAAAAAGCCTGTGCTTTTCCCCAACAGCAGTTTGACTGTGATTTTCTGGCTCATTTGCATGCAAATTCCACAACAATTTCTCCAGATATGACTGGATGAAAATAGAAGTATCCAGTTGTGTTGTGGCTTACTCAAACCCAGATCTTGCTAAGGCACCGTGTGTGTTTTTTCTAGATATTCTCTATGGAATTTATGGTTTTGAATGAATCTTAGCAGGGGATATTTTGTTTTTTGATGGCAAACACTAATTGGTTCCACATGGAGAACAAACCTCTACCCACTCCTGTTTTCCAAGGAAAAAGCTAGAGAAAGTGCTGCAAACATGATATTTATGCTTGCAAACATGATATGAATCCGCTTGCCCGGAAAAAAGACTGTGCTTTTCTCCAAAAGCAGTTTGACTGTGATTTTCTGGGTCCTATGCATACGAATTCTGCAACATTTTCTCCAGATATGACTGGATGAAACCAGAAATAACCGGTTGTGTTGTTACTTACACAATCCCATATCTTGCTAAGCCACTGTGTGCATGTTTTCTGGATATTCTCTATGGAATTTATGGTTTTGAATGAATTTTAGCAGGGAACATTTTGTTATTTGATGTCAAATGCTAATTGGTTCCACATGGATAACAAACCTCTACCCATTCGTGTTTTCTATGGAAAAAGCTAGAGAAAATGCTGCAAACATGATATTTATGTTTGTAAACCTGACATTGAATCCGCTTGCCCAGGAAAAAGACTGTGCTTTTCTCCAAATCCAGTTTGACTGTGATATTCTGCGTCCTTTGCATACAAATTCCACAAAACTTTGTACAGATATGACTAAATGAAACCAGAAATATCCGGATGTGTTGTGGCTAACTCAATCCCAGATCTTGCTACAGCATCTGTGTTTGTGTTTTCTGGATATTATCCATGGACTTTAAGGTTTGGAATGAATTTTAGCATGGGACATTTTGTGTTGTGCTAGCAAATGATAATTGTTTCCACAGGAAGAAAAAACCTCTACATATTCGTGTTTTCTAGGAAAAACCTAGAGCACCTGTGGTAAACAAACCTGATATTTAGATTTCTAACATGACATTTTATCCACTTGCCCCCCCCCCCCAAAATACTTTGTTTTTCTCCAAAACCAGATTGACTGTGACTTTCTGAGTCCATTGCATATGAATTCAACAATACGTGTTCCAGATATGCCTGGATGAAACCAGAAACATCCGGTTGTGTTGTGGCTAACTGAAATCCAGATCTTGCTACAGCCTCTGTGTTTGTGTTTTCTGCATATTCTCTATGGACTTTACAGTTTTGAATACATTTTAGCAGGGAACATTTTGTTTTGTGCTGGCAAACACTAATTGGTTCCACATGGAGACACAAAGTCTACACATTCATGTGTTCTAGAGAGAAGCTAGAGCAACTGCAGCAAACAAACATGAGATTTGTGGTTGTATACATGATATTTTATCCACTTGCCCAGGAAAAAGACTCTGCTTTTCTGCAAATGCTGTTTGACTGTGAGTTTGTAGGCTCCATTGCGTAGGAGTTCCACAAAACTTTGTGTGGAATTGACTGTATCAAACCAGAAATAGCCTCTTGTGTTATGGCTAACTCAATCCCTGATCTTGCTACTGCCTCTGCATTTGTGCTTTCTAGATATTATCAATGGACTTTACGGTTGAGAATGAATTTTAGCAGGGAACATTTTGGTTTGTGCTGGCAAACGCTAATTGGTTCCACATGCAGAGAAAACCTCTACACATTCGTGTTTTCTAGGGAGAAAGCTAGAGCAACTGTGGCAAACAAACATGATATTTATATTTGTAAACATGACATTTTACCCACTTGCCAAAGAAAATGAATTTGCTATTCTCCAAAACCCGTTTGACTGTGATTCGCTGAGTCCACTGCATATGAATTCCACAACACTTGGTTCTGATATAAATGGAACATACCAGAAATATAGGGTTGTGTTGTGGCTAACTCAATTCCAGATCTTGCTACAGCCTCTGTGTTTGTGTTTTCTGGATATTCTCTGTGGACTTTATCGTTTTTCAATGTACGTTAGCATATAACATCTTGTTTCGTGCTTTCAAACACTAATTGGTTGTATATGCAAACAAAACCTCTTCGCATTCGTGTTTTCTTGGGAAAAAGCTAGAGCAAATGCTGCAAGCATGACATTTATGTTTGCAAACATGACGTTGAATCCACTTGCCTAATAAAAAGACTGTGTTTTTCTCCAAAACCATTTTGACTGTCATTTTCTGGGTCCTTTGCCTTCGAATTCCACAACATTTTCTCCAGATATGACTGGATGATACCAGAAGTATCCAGTTG
Source organism: Lepus oiostolus (assembly GCA_036325905.1). Taxonomy (NCBI): domain Eukaryota; kingdom Metazoa; phylum Chordata; class Mammalia; order Lagomorpha; family Leporidae; genus Lepus; species Lepus oiostolus. The sequence goes on from CM070808.1 coordinate 135,805,970, forward strand.
TGTTGTGGCTCACTCAATCCCAGATTTTGCTACTGCCTCTGTGTTTGTTTGCAATGAATTGTAGAATGTAAAATATGGTTTCCTGCTGGCAGATGCTAATAGGTTCCACAAGCAGACAAAACTTGTGCACATTCGTGTTGTCTAGTGAGAAAGCTAGAGTAACCATGGTAAACATGATATTGATGTTTGTATACATGACATTTTATCCAATTGCCCAAGAAAATGCCAATGTGTTTGTATAGATGGCATTTTATATACTTGTCTAAGAAAAAGACTTTGCTTGTCTCCAAAACCAGTTGGATTGTGATGTTCTGGGTCCTTTGCATATGAATTGCCAGCACAAAAGGCTGAGGATTAGCCTATTGAGCCTCAGTGCCAGCAGAGAACACTTTGTTTTGTGCTGGCAAACACTTGTTGGTTCCACAGGAGACACAAACTCTTCACATTTGTGTTTTCTAGGGAGAAAGCTAGAGCAATTGCACCAAACAAACATGATATTTGTGTTTGTATAGATGACAGTTAATGTACTTGCCTAAGAAAAAGATTTTGCTTGTCTCTGAAACCAATTTGACTGTGATTTTCTGGATCCTTTGCATACGAATTCCACACAATTTTGTGCAGACATGACTGGATGAAGCCAGAAGTATCTGATTGAGTTGTGGCACACTCAAAGCCAAATCTTGCTACAGCCTCTGTGTTTGTTTGTGTTTTCTGGATATGATCAATGGACTTTATGGTTTACAATGAAGTTTAGCAGGGGACATGTTGTTTTGTGCTTGCAAACGCTAATTGCTTTCACATGGAGAGAACTCCTCTTCCCATTCATGTGTTCTTGGGAAAAAGCTAGAGCAAATGCTGCAAACATGATATTTATGTTTGTAAACACGACATTGAATCCACTTGCCCAGGAAAAAGCCTGTGCTTTTCCCCAACAGCAGTTTGACTGTGATTGTCTAGGTCCTTTGCATACGAGTTCCACAACAATTTCTCCAGATATGATTGGATGAGACCAGTAGTATCCAGTTGTGTTGTGGCTCACTCAATCCCAGATCTTGCTACTGCCTCTGTGTTTGTTTGCAATGAATTGTAGCATGTCACATATGGTTTCCTGCTGGCAGATGCTAATTGGTTCCACAAGCAGACCAAACCTGTGCACATTCGTGTTGTCTAGTGAGAAAGCTAGAGTAACCATGGCAAACATGATCTTGATGTTTGTATACATGATATTTTATCCAATTGGCCAAGAAAATGACTAAGATTATCTGCACAACCAGGTTAACTGTGATTTGCTCTGTCCATTGAATACGAATTCCCCAACCATTTGTCAGGATATGACTAGATCAAACCAGAAATACGCTCTTGTGTTGTGGCCAACTCAATCTCAGATCTTGCTACAGGCTCCGGGTTTGTATATTCTGGATCTTCTCAATGGACTTCGTGGTGTTGAATGAATTTTAGCAGAGAACACTTTGTTTTGTGCTGGCAAACACTTGTTGGTTCCACAGGAGACACAAACTCTTCACATTTGTGTTTTCTAGGGAGAAAGCTAGAGCAATTGCACCAAACAAACATGATATTTGTGTTTGTATAGATGACAGTTAATGTACTTGCCTAAGAAAAAGATTTTGCTTGTCTCTGAAACCAACTTGACTGTGATTTTCTGGGTCCTTTGCATACGAATTCCACACAATTTTGTGCAGACATGACTGGATGAAGCCAGAAGTATCTGATTGAGTTGTGGCACACTCAAAGCCAAATCTTGCTACAGCCTCTGTGTTTGTTTGTGTTTTCTGGATATGATCAATGCACTTTATAGTTTAGAATGAATTTTAGCAGGGGACATGTGGCTTTGTGCTTGCAAACGCTAATTGCTTTCACATGGAGAAAACTCCTCTTCCCATTTGTGTGTTCTTGGGTAAAAGCTAGAGCAAATGCTGCAAACATGATATTTATGTTTGTAAACACGACATTGAATCCACTTGCCCAGGAAAAAGCCTGTGCTTTTCCCCAACAGCAGTTTGACTGTGATTGTCTAGGTCCTTTGCATACGAGTTCCACAACAATTTCTCCAGATATGATTGGATGAGACCAGTAGTATCCAGTTGTGTTGTGGCTCACTCAATCCCAGATCTTGCTACTGCCTCTGTGTTTGTTTGCAATGAATTGTAGCATGTCACATATGGTTTCCTGCTGGCAGATGCTAATTGGTTCCACAAGCAGACCAAACCTGTGCACATTCGTGTTGTCTAGTGAGAAAGCTAGAGTAACCATGGCAAACATGATCTTGATGTTTGTATACATGATATTTTATCCAATTGACCAAGAAAATGACTAAGATTATCTCCAAAACCAGGTGAACTGTGATTTGCTGTGTCCATTGAATACGAATTCCCCAACCATTTGTCCGGATATGACTAGATCAAACCAGAAATATGCTCTTGTGTTGTGGCCAACTCAATCTCAGATCTTGCTACAGTCTCCGTGTTTGTATATTCTGGATCTTCTCAATGGACTTCGTGGGGTTGAATGAATTTTAGCAGAGAACACTTTGTTTTGTGCTGGCAAACACTTGTTGGTTCCACAGGAGACAAAACAATCTCTTCCCATTTGTGTTTTCTAGGGAGAAAGCTAGAGCAATTGCACCAAACAAACATGATATTTGTGTTTGTATAGATGACATTTAATGTACTTGCCTAAGAAAAAGGTTTTGCTTGTCTCTGAAACCAATTTGACTGTGATTTTCTGGGTCCTTTGCATACAAATTCCACACAATTTTGTGCAGACATGACTGGATGAAGCCAGAAGTATCTGATTGAGTTGTGGCACACTCAAAGCCAAATCTTGCGACAGCCTCTGTGTTTGTTTGTGTTTTCTGGATATGATCAGTGGACTTTATGGTTTACAATGAATTTTAGCAGGGGACATGTTGTTTTGTGGTTGCAAAAGCTAATTGCTTTCACATGGAGAGAACTCCTCTTCCCATTCGTGTGTTCTTGGGAAAAAGCTAGAGCAAATGCTGCAAACATGATATTTATGTTTGTAAACACGACATTGAAGCCACTTGCCCAGGAAAAAGCCTGTGCTTTTCCCCAACAGCAGTTTGACTGTGATTTTCTAGGTACTTTGCATACGAGTTCCACAACAATTTCTCCAGATATGATTGGATGAGACCAGTAGTATCCAGTTGTGTTGTGGCTCACTCAATCCCAGATCTTGCTACTGCCTCTGTGTTTGTTTGCAATGAATTGTAGCATGGCACATATGGTTTCCTGCTGGCAGATGCTAATTGGTTCCACAAGCAGACAAAACCTGTGCACATTCGTGTTGTCTAGTGAGAAAGCTAGAGTAACCATGGCAAACATGATCTTGATGTTTGTATACATGATATTTTATCCAATCAGCCAAGAAAATGACTAAGATTATCTCCAAAACCAGGTGAACTGTGATTTGCTGTGTCCATTGAATACGAATTCCCCAACCATTTGTCCGGATATGACTAGATCAAACCAGAAATATGCTCTTGTGTTGTGGCCAACTCAATCTCAGATCTTGCTACAGTCTCCGTGTTTGTATATTCTGGATCTTCTCAATGGACTTCATGGTGTTGAATGAATTTTAGCAGAGAACACTTTGTTTTGTGCTGGCAAACACTTGTTGGTTCCACAGGAGACACAAACTCTTCACATTTGTGTTTTCTAGAGAGAAAGCTAGAGCAATTGCACCAAACAAACATGATATTTGTGTTTGTATAGATGACAGTTAATGTACTTGCCTAAGAAAAAGATTTTGCTTGTCTCTGAAACCAATTTGACTGTGATTTTCTGGGTCCTTTGCATACGAATTCCACACAATTTTGTGCAGACATGACTGGATGAAGCCAGAAGTATCTGATTGAGTTGTGGCACACTCAAAGCCAAATCTTGCGACAGCCTCTGTGTTTGTTTGTGTTTTCTGGATATGATCAATGGACTTTATGGTTTACAATGAAGTTTAGCAGGGGACATGTTGTTTTGTGCTTGCAAACGCTAATTGCTTTCACATGGAGAAAACTCCTCTTCCCATTCGTGTGTTCTTGGGAAAAAGCTAGAGCAAATGCTGCAAACATGATATTTATGTTTGTAAACACGACATTGAATCCACTTGCCCAGGAAAAAGGCTGTGCTTTTCCCCAACAGCAGTTTGACTGTGATTGTCTAGGTCCTTTTCATACGAGTTCCACAACAATTTCTCCAGATATGATTGGATGAGACCAGTAGTATCCAGTTGTGTTGTGGCTCACTCAATCCCAGATCTTGCTACTGCCTCTGTGTTTGTTTGCAATGAATTGTAGCATGTCACATATGGTTTCCTGCTGACAGATGCTAATTGGTTCCACAAGCAGACAAAACCTGTGCACATTCGTGTTGTCTAGTGAGAAAGCTAGAGTAACCATGGCAAACATGATCTTGATGTTTGTATACATGATATTTTATCCAATTGGCCAAGAAAATGACTAAGATTATCTGCACAACCAGGTTAACTGTGATTTGCTCTGTCCATTGAATACGAATTCCCCAACCATTTGTCCGGATATGACTAGATCAAACCAGAAATATGCTCTTGTGTTGTGGCCAACTCAATCTCAGATCTTGCTACAGTCTCCGTGTTTGTATATTCTGGATCTTCTCAATGGACTTCATGGTGTTGAATGAATTTTAGCAGAGAACACTTTGTTTTGTGCTGGCAAACACTTGTTGGTTCCACAGGAGACACAAACTCTTCACATTTGTGTTTTCTAGGGAGAAAGCTAGAGCAATTGCACCAAACAAACATGATATTTGTGTTTGTATAGATGACATTTAATGTACTTGCCTAAGAAAAGGATTTTGCTTGTCTCTGAAACCAACTTGACTGTGATTTTCTGGGTCCTTTGCATACGAATTCCACACAATTTTGTGCAGACATGACTGGATGAAGCCAGAAGTATCTGATTGAGTTGTGGCACACTCAAAGCCAAATCTTGCTACAGCCTCTGTGTTTGTTTGTGTTTTCTGGATATGATCAATGCACTTTATCGTTTAGAATGAATTTTAGCAGGGGACATGTTGCTTTGTGCTTGCAAACGCTAATTGCTTTCACATGGAGAAAACTCCTCTTCCCATTTGTGTGTTCTTGGGTAAAAGCTAGAGCAAATGCTGCAAACATGATATTTATGTTTGTAAACATGACATTGAATCCACTTGCCCAGGAAAAAGCCTGTGCTTTTCCCCAACAGCAGTTTGACTGTGATTGTCTAGGTCCTTTGCATACGAGTTCCACAACAATTTCTCCAGATATGATTGGATGAGACCAGTAGTATCCAGTTGTGTTGTGGCTCACTCAATCCCAGATCTTGCTACTGCCTCTGTGTTTGTTTGCAATGAATTGTAGCATGTCACATATGGTTTCCTGCTGGCAGATGCTAATTGGTTCCACAAGCAGACAAAACCTGTGCACATTCGTGTTGTCTAGTGAGAAACCTAGAGTAACCATGGCAAACATGATCTTGATGTTTGTATACATGATAGTTTATCCAATTGGCCAAGAAAATGACTAAGATTATCTCCAAAACCAGGTGAACTGTGATTTGCTGTGTCCATTGAATATGAATTCCCCAACCATTTGTCCGGATATGACTAGATCAAACCAGAAATATGCTCTTGTGTTGTGGCCAACTCAATCTCAGATCTTGCTACAGTCTCCGGGTTTGTATATTCTGGATCTTCTCAATGGACTTCGTGGTGTTGAATGAATTTTAGCAGAGAACACTTTGTTTTGTGCTGGCAAACACTTGTTGGTTCCACAGGAGACACAAACTCTTCACATTTGTGTTTTCTAGGGAGAAAGCTAGAGCAATTGCACCAAACAAACATGATATTTGTGTTTGTATAGATGACAGTTAATGTACTTGCCTAAGAAAAAGATTTTGCTTGTCTCTGAAACCAATTTGACTGTGATTTTCTGGGTCCTTTGCATACGAATTCCACACAATTTTGTGCAGACATGACTGGATGAAGCCAGAAGTATCTGATTGAGTTGTGGCACACTCAAAGCCAAATCTTGCTACAGCCTCTGTGTTTGTTTGTGTTTTCTGGATATGATCAATGGACTTTATGGTTTACAATGAAGTTTAGCAGGGGACATGTTGTTTTGTGCTTGCAAACGCTAATTGCTTTCACATGGAGAAAACTCCTCTTCCCATTCGTGTGTTCTTGGGAAAAAGCTAGAGCAAATGCTGCAAACATGATATTTATGTTTGTAAACACGACATTGAATCCACTTGCCCAGGAAAAAGGCTGTGCTTTTCCCCAAGAGCAGTTTGACTGTGATTGTCTAGGTCCTTTGCATACGAGTTCCACAACAATTTCTCCAGATATGATTGGATGAGACCAGTAGTATCCAGTTGTGTTTTGGCGCACTCAATCCCAGATCTTGCTACTGCCTCTGTGTTTGTTTGTAATGAATTGTAGCATGTCACATATGGTTTCCTGCTGACAGATGCTAATTGGTTCCACAAGCAGACAAAACCTGTGCACATTCGTGTTGTCTAGTGAGAAAGCTAGAGTAACCATGGCAAACATGATCTTGATGTTTGTATACATGATATTTTATCCAATCGGCCAAGAAAATGACTAAGATTATCTGCACAACCAGGTGAACTGTGATTTGCTGTGTCCATTGAATACGAATTCCCCAACCATTTGTCCGGATATGACTAGATCAAACCAGAAATATGCTCTTGTGTTGTGGCCAACTCAATCTCAGATCTTGCTACAGGCTCCGGGTTTGTATATTCTGGATCTTCTCAATGGACTTCGTGGTGTTGAATGAATTTTAGCAGAGAACACTTTGTTTTGTGCTGGCAAACACTTGTTGGTTCCACAGGAGACACAAACTCTTCACATTTGTGTTTTCTAGGGAGAAAGCTAGAGCAATTGCACCAAACAAACATGATATTTGTGTTTGTATAGATGACATTTAATGTACTTGCCTAAGAAAAAGATTTTGCTTGTCTCTGAAACCAATTTGACTGTGATTTTCTGGGTCCTTTGCATACGAATTCCACACAATTTTGTGCAGACATGACTGGATGAAGCCAGAAGTATCTGATTGAGTTGTGGCACACTCAAAGCCAAATCTTGCTACAGACTCTGTGTTTGTTTGTGTTTTCTGGATATGATCAATGGACTTTATGGTTTACAATGAATTTTAGCAGGGGACATGTTGTTTTGTGCTTGCAAACGCTAATTGCTTTCACATGGAGAAAACTCCTCTTCCCATTCGTGTGTTCTTGGGAAAAAGCTAGAGCAAATGCTGCAAACATGATATTTATGTTTGTAAACACGACATTGAATCCACTTGCCCAGGAAAAAGGCTGTGCTTTTCCCCAAGAGCAGTTTGACTGTGATTGTCTAGGTCCTTTGCATACGAGTTCCACAACAATTTCTCCAGATATGATTGGATGAGACCAGTAGTATCCAGTTGTGTTTTGGCGCACTCAATCCCAGATCTTGCTACTGCCTCTGTGTTTGTTTGTAATGAATTGTAGCATGTCACATATGGTTTCCTACTGACAGATGCTAATTGGTTCCACAAGCAGACAAAACATGTGCACATTCGTGTTGTCTAGTGAGAAAGCTAGAGTAACCATGGCAAACATGATCTTGATGTTTGTATACATGATATTTTATCCAATTGGCCAAGAAAATGACTAAGATTATCTGCACAACCAGGTGAACTGTGATTTGCTGTGTCCATTGATTACGAATTCCCCAACCATTTGTCCGGATATGACTAGATCAAACCAGAAATATGCTCTTGTGTTGTGGCCAACTCAATCTCAGATCTTGCTACAGGCTCCGGGTTTGTATATTCTGGATCTTCTCAATGGACTTCATGGTGTTGAATGAATTTTAGCAGAGAACACTTTGTTTTGTGCTGGCAAACACTTGTTGGTTCCACAGGAGACACAAACTCTTCACATTTGTGTTTTCTAGGGAGAAAGCTAGAGCAATTGCACCAAACAAACATGATATTTGTGTTTGTACAGATGACATTTAATGTACTTGCCTAAGAAAAAGATTTTGCTTGTCTCTGAAACCAATTTGACTGTGATTCTCTGGGTCCTTTGCATACGAATTCCACACAATTTTGTGCAGACATGACTGGATGAAGCCAGAAGTATCTGATTGAGTTGTGGCACACTCAAAGCCAAATCTTGCTACAGCCTCTGTGTTTGTTTGTGTTTTCTGGATATGATCAATGGACTTTATGGTTTACAATGACTTTCAGCAGGGGACATGTTGTTTTGTGCTTGCAAACGCTAATTGCTTTCACATGGAGAAAACTCCTCTTCCCATTCGTGTGTTCTTGGGAAAAAGCTAGAGCAAATGCTGCAAACATGATATTTATGTTTGTAAACACGACATTGAATCCACTTGCCCAGGAAAAAGGCTGTGCTTTTCCCCAACAGCAGTTTGACTGTGATTTTCTAGGTCCTTTGCATACGAGTTCCACAACAATTTCTCCAGATATGATTGGATGAGACCAGTAGTATCCAGTTGTGTTGTGGCGCACTCAATCCCAGATCTTGCTACTGCCTCTGTGTTTGTTTGCAATGAATTGTAGCATGTCACATATGGTTTCCTGCTGGCAGATGCTAATTGGTTCCACAAGCAGACAAAACCTGTGCACATTCGTGTTGTCTAGTGAGAAACCTAGAGTAACCATGGCAAACATGATCTTGATGTTTGTATACATGATAGTTTATCCAATTGGCCAAGAAAATGACTAAGATTATCTCCAAAACCAGGTGAACTGTGATTTGCTGTGTCCATTGAATATGAATTCCCCAACCATTTGTCCGGATATGACTAGATCAAACCAGAAATATGCTCTTGTGTTGTGGCCAACTCAATCTCAGATCTTGCTACAGTCTCCGGGTTTGTATATTCTGGATCTTCTCAATGGACTTCGTGGTGTTGAATGAATTTTAGCAGAGAACACTTTGTTTTGTGCTGGCAAACACTTGTTGGTTCCACAGGAGACACAAACTCTTCACATTTGTGTTTTCTAGGGAGAAAGCTAGAGCAATTGCACCAAACAAACATGATATTTGTGTTTGTATAGATGACAGTTAATGTACTTGCCTAAGAAAAAGATTTTGCTTGTCTCTGAAACCAATTTGACTGTGATTTTCTGGGTCCTTTGCATACGAATTCCACACAATTTTGTGCAGACATGACTGGATGAAGCCAGAAGTATCTGATTGAGTTGTGGCACACTCAAAGCCAAATCTTGCTACAGCCTCTGTGTTTGTTTGTGTTTTCTGGATATGATCAATGGACTTTATGGTTTACAATGAAGTTTAGCAGGGGACATGTTGTTTTGTGCTTGCAAACGCTAATTGCTTTCACATGGAGAAAACTCCTCTTCCCATTCGTGTGTTCTTGGGAAAAAGCTAGAGCAAATGCTGCAAACATGATATTTATGTTTGTAAACACGACATTGAATCCACTTGCCCAGGAAAAAGGCTGTGCTTTTCCCCAAGAGCAGTTTGACTGTGATTGTCTAGGTCCTTTGCATACGAGTTCCACAACAATTTCTCCAGATATGATTGGATGAGACCAGTAGTATCCAGTTGTGTTTTGGCGCACTCAATCCCAGATCTTGCTACTGCCTCTGTGTTTGTTTGTAATGAATTGTAGCATGTCACATATGGTTTCCTGCTGACAGATGCTAATTGGTTCCACAAGCAGACAAAACCTGTGCACATTCGTGTTGTCTAGTGAGAAAGCTAGAGTAACCATGGCAAACATGATCTTGATGTTTGTATACATGATATTTTATCCAATCGGCCAAGAAAATGACTAAGATTATCTGCACAACCAGGTGAACTGTGATTTGCTGTGTCCATTGAATACGAATTCCCCAACCATTTGTCCGGATATGACTAGATCAAACCAGAAATATGCTCTTGTGTTGTGGCCAACTCAATCTCAGATCTTGCTACAGGCTCCGGGTTTGTATATTCTGGATCTTCTCAATGGACTTCGTGGTGTTGAATGAATTTTAGCAGAGAACACTTTGTTTTGTGCTGGCAAACACTTGTTGGTTCCACAGGAGACACAAACTCTTCACATTTGTGTTTTCTAGGGAGAAAGCTAGAGCAATTGCACCAAACAAACATGATATTTGTGTTTGTATAGATGACATTTAATGTACTTGCCTAAGAAAAAGATTTTGCTTGTCTCTGAAACCAATTTGACTGTGATTTTCTGGGTCCTTTGCATACGAATTCCACACAATTTTGTGCAGACATGACTGGATGAAGCCAGAAGTATCTGATTGAGTTGTGGCACACTCAAAGCCAAATCTTGCTACAGACTCTGTGTTTGTTTGTGTTTTCTGGATATGATCAATGGACTTTATGGTTTACAATGAATTTTAGCAGGGGACATGTTGTTTTGTGCTTGCAAACGCTAATTGCTTTCACATGGAGAAAACTCCTCTTCCCATTCGTGTGTTCTTGGGAAAAAGCTAGAGCAAATGCTGCAAACATGATATTTATGTTTGTAAACACGACATTGAATCCACTTGCCCAGGAAAAAGGCTGTGCTTTTCCCCAAGAGCAGTTTGACTGTGATTGTCTAGGTCCTTTGCATACGAGTTCCACAACAATTTCTCCAGATATGATTGGATGAGACCAGTAGTATCCAGTTGTGTTTTGGCGCACTCAATCCCAGATCTTGCTACTGCCTCTGTGTTTGTTTGTAATGAATTGTAGCATGTCACATATGGTTTCCTACTGACAGATGCTAATTGGTTCCACAAGCAGACAAAACATGTGCACATTCGTGTTGTCTAGTGAGAAAGCTAGAGTAACCATGGCAAACATGATCTTGATGTTTGTATACATGATATTTTATCCAATTGGCCAAGAAAATGACTAAGATTATCTGCACAACCAGGTGAACTGTGATTTGCTGTGTCCATTGATTACGAATTCCCCAACCATTTGTCCGGATATGACTAGATCAAACCAGAAATATGCTCTTGTGTTGTGGCCAACTCAATCTCAGATCTTGCTACAGGCTCCGGGTTTGTATATTCTGGATCTTCTCAATGGACTTCATGGTGTTGAATGAATTTTAGCAGAGAACACTTTGTTTTGTGCTGGCAAACACTTGTTGGTTCCACAGGAGACACAAACTCTTCACATTTGTGTTTTCTAGGGAGAAAGCTAGAGCAATTGCACCAAACAAACATGATATTTGTGTTTGTACAGATGACATTTAATGTACTTGCCTAAGAAAAAGATTTTGCTTGTCTCTGAAACCAATTTGACTGTGATTCTCTGGGTCCTTTGCATACGAATTCCACACAATTTTGTGCAGACATGACTGGATGAAGCCAGAAGTATCTGATTGAGTTGTGGCACACTCAAAGCCAAATCTTGCTACAGCCTCTGTGTTTGTTTGTGTTTTCTGGATATGATCAATGGACTTTATGGTTTACAATGACTTTCAGCAGGGGACATGTTGTTTTGTGCTTGCAAACGCTAATTGCTTTCACATGGAGAAAACTCCTCTTCCCATTCGTGTGTTCTTGGGAAAAAGCTAGAGCAAATGCTGCAAACATGATATTTATGTTTGTAAACACGACATTGAATCCACTTGCCCAGGAAAAAGGCTGTGCTTTTCCCCAACAGCAGTTTGACTGTGATTTTCTAGGTCCTTTGCATACGAGTTCCACAACAATTTCTCCAGATATGATTGGATGAGACCAGTAGTATCCAGTTGTGTTGTGGCGCACTCAATCCCAGATCTTGCTACTGCCTCTGTGTTTGTTTGCAATGAATTGTAGCATGTCACATATGGTCTCCTGCTGGCAGATGCTAATTGGTTCCACAAGCAGACAAAACCTGTGCACATTCGTGTTGTCTAGTGAGAAAGCTAGAGTAACCATGGCAAACATGATCTTGATGTTTGTATACATGATATTTTATCCAATCGGCCAAGAAAATGACTAAGATTATCTCCAAAACCAGGTGAACTGTGATTTGCTGTGTCCATTGAATACGAATTCCCCAACCATTTGTCCGGATATGACTAGATCAAACCAGAAATATGCTCTTGTGTTGTGGCCAACTCAATCTCAGATCTTGCTACAGGCTCCGGGTTTGTATATTCTGGATCTTCTCAATGGACTTCGTGGTGTTGAATGAATTTTAGCAGAGAACACTTTGTTTTGTGCTGGCAAACACTTGTTGGTTCCACAGGAGACACAAACTCTTCACATTTGTGTTTTCTAGGGAGAAAGCTAGAGCAATTGCACCAAACAAACATGATATTTGTGTTTGTATAGATGACATTTAATGTACTTGCCTAAGAAAAAGATTTTGCTTGTCTCTGAAACCAATTTGACTGTGATTTTCTGGGTCCTTTGCATACGAATTCCACACAATTTTGTGCAGACATGACTGGATGAAGCCAGAAGTATCTGATTGAGTTGTGGCACACTCAAAGCCAAATCTTGCTACAGACTCTGTGTTTGTTTGTGTTTTCTGGATATGATCAATGGACTTTATGGTTTACAATGAATTTTAGCAGGGGACATGTTGTTTTGTGCTTGCAAACGCTAATTGCTTTCACATGGAGAAAACTCCTCTTCCCATTCTTGTGTTCTTGGGAAAAAGCTAGAGCAAATGCTGCAAACATGATATTTATGTTTGTAAACACGACATTGAATCCACTTGCCCAGGAGAAAGCCTGTGCTTTTCCCCAACAGCTGTTTGACTGTGATTGTCTAGGTCCTTTGCATACGAGTTCCACAACAATTTCTCCAGATATGATTGGATGAGACCAGTAGTATCCAGTTGTGTTGTGGCTCACTCAATCCCAGATCTTGCTACTGCCTCTGTGTTTGTTTGCAATGAATTGTAGCATGTCACATATGGTTTCCTGCTGGCAGATGCTAATTGGTTCCACAAGCAGACCAAACCTGTGCACATTCGTGTTGTCTAGTGAGAAAGCTAGAGTAACCATGGCAAACATGATCTTGATGTTTGTATACATGATATTTTATCCAATCGGCCAAGAAAATGACTAAGATTATCTCCAAAACCAGGTGAACTGTGATTTGCTGTGTCCATTGAATACGAATTCCCCAACCATTTGTCTGGATATGACTAGATCAAACCAGAAATATGCTCTTGTGTTGTGGCCAACTCAATCTCAGATCTTGCTACAGTCTCCGTGTTTGTATATTCTGGATCTTCTCAATGGACTTCGTGGTGTTGAATGAATTTTAGCAGAGAACACTTTGTTTTGTGCTGGCAAACACTTGTTGGTTCCACAGGAGACACAAACTCTTCACATTTGTGTTTTCTAGGGAGAAAGCTAGAGCAATTGCACCAAACAAACATGATATTTGTGTTTGTATAGATGACATTTAATGTACTTGCCTAAGAAAAAGATTTTGCTTGTCTCTGAAACCAATTTGACTGTGATTCTCTGGGTCCTTTGCATACGAATTCCACACAATTTTGTGCAGACATGACTGGATGAAGCCAGAAGTATCTGATTGAGTTGTGGCACACTCAAAGCCAAATCTTGCTACAGCCTCTGTGTTTGTTTGTGTTTTCTGGATATGATCAATGGACTTTATGGTTTACAATGAATTTTAGCAGGGGACATGTTGTTTTGTGCTTGCAAACGCTAATTGCTTTCACATGGAGAAAACTCCTCTTCCCATTCTTGTGTTCTTGGGAAAAAGCTAGAGCAAATGCTGCAAACATGATATTTATGTTTGTAAACACGACATTGAATCCACTTGCCCAGGAGAAAGCCTGTGCTTTTCCCCAACAGCAGTTTGACTGTGATTTTATAGGTCCTTTGCATACGAGTTCCACAACAATTTCTCCAGATATGATTGGATGAGACCAGTAGTATCCAGTTGTGTTGTGGCTCACTCAATCCCAGATCTTGCTACTGCCTCTGTGTTTGTTTGCAATGAATTGTAGCATGTCACATATGGTTTCCTGCTGGCAGATGCTAATTGGTTCCACAAGCAGACCAAACCTGTGCACATTCGTGTTGTCTAGTGAGAAAGCTAGAGTAACCATGGCAAACATGATCTTGATGTTTGTATACATGATATTTTATCCAATCGGCCAAGAAAATGACTAAGATTATCTCCAAAACCAGGTGAACTGTGATTTGCTGTGTCCATTGAATACGAATTCCCCAACCATTTGTCCGGATATGACTAGATCAAACCAGAAATATGCTCTTGTGTTGTGGCCAACTCAATCTCAGATCTTGCTACAGGCTCCGTGTTTGTATATTCTGGATCTTCTCAATGGACTTCATGGTGTTGAATGAATTTTAGCAGAGAACACTTTGTTTTGTGCTGGCAAACACTTGTTGGTTCCACAGGAGACACAAACTCTTCACATTTGTGTTTTCTAGGGAGAAAGCTAGAGCAATTGCACCAAACAAACATGATATTTGTGTTTGTATAGATGACATTTAATGTACTTGCCTAAGAAAAAGATTTTGCTTGTCTCTGAAACCAATTTGACTGTGATTCTCTGGGTCCTTTGCATACGAATTCCACACAATTTTGTGCAGACATGACTGGATGAAGCCAGAAGTATCTGATTGAGTTGTGGCACACTCAAAGCCAAATCTTGCTACAGCCTCTGTGTTTGTTTGTGTTTTCTGGATATGATCAATGCACTTTATCGTTTAGAATGACTTTCAGCAGGGGCATGTTGTTTTGTGCTTGCAAACGCTAATTGCTTTCACATGGAGAAAACTCCTCTTCCCATTCGTGTGTTCTTGGGAAAAAGCTAGAGCAAATGCTGCAAACATGATATTTATGTTTGTAAACACGACATTGAATCCACTTGCCCAGGAAAAAGCCTGTGCTTTTCCCCAACAGCAGTTTGACTGTGATTGTCTAGGTCCTTTGCATACGAGTTCCACAACAATTTCTCCAGATATGATTGGATGAGACCAGTAGTATCCAGTTGTGTTGTGGCTCACTCAATCCCAGATCTTGCTACTGCCTCTGTGTTTGTTTGCAATGAATTGTAGCATGTCACATATGGTTTCCTGCTGGCAGATGCTAATTGGTTCCACAAGCAGACCAAACCTGTGCACATTCGTGTTGTCTAGTGAGAAAGCTAGAGTAACCATGGCAAACATGATCTTGATGTTTGTATACATGATATTTTATCCAATCGGCCAAGAAAATGACTAAGATTATCTCCAAAACCAGGTGAACTGTGATTTGCTGTGTCCATTGAATACGAATTCCCCAACCATTTGTCCGGATATGACTAGATCAAACCAGAAATATGCTCTTGTGTTGTGGCCAACTCAATCTCAGATCTTGCTACAGTCTCCGTGTTTGTATATTCTGGATCTTCTCAATGGACTTCGTGGTGTTGAATGAATTTTAGCAGAGAACACTTTGTTTTGTGCTGGCAAACACTTGTTGGTTCCACAGGAGACACAAACTCTTCACATTTGTGTTTTCTAGGGAGAAAGCTAGAGCAATTGCACCAAACAAACATGATATTTGTGTTTGTATAGATGACATTTAATGTACTTGCCTAAGAAAAAGATTTTGCTTGTCTCTGAAACCAATTTGACTGTGATTTTCTGGGTCCTTTGCATACGAATTCCACACAATTTTGTGCAGACATGACTGGATGAAGCCAGAAGTATCTGATTGAGTTGTGGCACACTCAAAGCCAAATCTTGCGACAGCCTCTGTGTTTGTTTGTGTTTTCTGGATATGATCAATGGACTTTATGGTTTACAATGACTTTCAGCAGGGGCATGTTGTTTTGTGCTTGCAAACACTAATTGCTTTCACATGGAGAAAACTCCTCTTCCCATTCGTGTGTTCTTGGGAAAAAGCTAGAGCAAATGCTGCAAACATGATATTTATGTTTGTAAACACGACATTGAATCCACTTGCCCAGGAAAAAGCCTGTGCTTTTCTCCAACAGCTGTTTGACTGTGATTTTATAGGTCCTTTGCATACGAGTTCCACAACAATTTCTCCAGATATGATTGGATGAGACCAGTAGTATCCAGTTGTGTTGTGGCTCACTCAATCCCAGATCTTGCTACTGCCTCTGTGTTTGTTTGCAATGAATTGTAGCATGTCACATATGGTTTCCTGCTGGCAGATGCTAATTGGTTCCACAAGCAGACCAAACCTGTGCACATTCGTGTTGTCTAGTGAGAAAGCTAGAGTAACCATGGCAAACATGATCTTGATGTTTGTATACATGATATTTTATCCAATCGGCCAAGAAAATGACTAAGATTATCTCCAAAACCAGGTGAACTGTGATGTGCTGTGTCCATTGAATACGAATTCCCCAACCATTTGTCCGGATATGACTAGATCAAACCAGAAATATGCTCTTGTGTTGTGGCCAACTCAATCTCAGATCTTGCTACAGGCTCCGGGTTTGTATATTCTGGATCTTCTCAATGGACTTCATGGTGTTGAATGAATTTTAGCAGAGAACACTTTGTTTTGTGCTGGCAAACACTTGTTGGTTCCACAGGAGACACAAACTCTTCACATTTGTGTTTTCTAGGGCGAATGCTAGAGCAATTGCACCAAACAAACATGATATTTGTGTTTGTATAGATGACATTTAATGTACTTGCCTAAGAAAAAGATTTTGCTTGTCTCTGAAACCAATTTGACTGTGATTTTCTGGGTCCTTTGCATACGAATTCCACACAATTTTGTGCAGACATGACTGGATGAAGCCAGAAGTATCTGATTGAGTTGTGGCACACTCAAAGCCAAATCTTGCGACAGCCTCTGTGTTTGTTTGTGTTTTCTGGATATGATCAATGGACTTTATGGTTTACAATGAAGTTTAGCAGGGGACATGTTGTTTTGTGCTTGCAAACGCTAATTGCTTTCACATGGAGAAAACTCCTCTTCCCATTCGTGTGTTCTTGGGAAAAAGCTAGAGCAAATGCTGCAAACATGATATTTATGTTTGTAAACACGACATTGAAGCCACTTGCCCAGGAAAAAGACTGTGCTTTTCCCCAACAGCTGTTTGACTGTGATTGTCTAGGTCCTTTGCATACGAGTTCCACAACAATTTCTCCAGATATGATTGGATGAGACCAGTAGTATCCAGTTGTGTTGTGGCTCACTCAATCCCAGATCTTGCTACTGCCTCTGTGTTTGTTTGCAATGAATTGTAGCATGTCACATATGGTTTCCTGCTGGCAGATGCTAATTGGTTCCACAAGCAGACCAAACCTGTGCACATTCGTGTTGTCTAGTGAGAAAGCTAGAGTAACCATGGCAAACATGATCTTGATGTTTGTATACATGATATTTTATCCAATCGGCCAAGAAAATGACTAAGATTATCTCCAAAACCAGGTGAACTGTGATTTGCTGTGTCCATTGAATACGAATTCCCCAACCATTTGTCCGGATATGACTAGATCAAACCAGAAATATGCTCTTGTGTTGTGGCCAACTCAATCTCAGATCTTGCTACAGTCTCCGTGTTTGTATATTCTGGATCTTCTCAATGGACTTCGTGGTGTTGAATGAATTTTAGCAGAGAACACTTTGTTTTGTGCTGGCAAACACTTGTTGGTTCCACAGGAGACACAAACTCTTCACATTTGTGTTTTCTAGGGAGAAAGCTAGAGCAATTGCACCAAACAAACATGATATTTGTGTTTGTATAGATGACATTTAATGTACTTGCCTAAGAAAAAGATTTTGCTTGTCTCTGAAACCAATTTGACTGTGATTTTCTGGGTCCTTTGCATACGAATTCCACACAATTTTGTGCAGACATGACTGGATGAAGCCAGAAGTATCTGATTGAGTTGTGGCACACTCAAAGCCAAATCTTGCGACAGCCTCTGTGTTTGTTTGTGTTTTCTGGATATGATCAATGGACTTTATGGTTTACAATGACTTTCAGCAGGGGCATGTTGTTTTGTGCTTGCAAACGCTAATTGCTTTCACATGGAGAAAACTCCTCTTCCCATTCGTGTGTTCTTGGGAAAAAGCTAGAGCAAATGCTGCAAACATGATATTTATGTTTGTAAACACGACATTGAATCCACTTGCCCAGGAAAAAGCCTGTGCTTTTCTCCAACAGCTGTTTGACTGTGATTTTATAGGTCCTTTGCATACGAGTTCCACAACAATTTCTCCAGATATGATTGGATGAGACCAGTAGTATCCAGTTGTGTTGTGGCTCACTCAATCCCAGATCTTGCTACTGCCTCTGTGTTTGTTTGCAATGAATTGTAGCATGTCACATATGGTTTCCTGCTGGCAGATGCTAATTGGTTCCACAAGCAGACCAAACCTGTGCACATTCGTGTTGTCTAGTGAGAAAGCTAGAGTAACCATGGCAAACATGATCTTGATGTTTGTATACATGATATTTTATCCAATCGGCCAAGAAAATGACTAAGATTATCTCCAAAACCAGGTGAACTGTGATGTGCTGTGTCCATTGAATACGAATTCCCCAACCATTTGTCCGGATATGACTAGATCAAACCAGAAATATGCTCTTGTGTTGTGGCCAACTCAATCTCAGATCTTGCTACAGGCTCCGGGTTTGTATATTCTGGATCTTCTCAATGGACTTCATGGTGTTGAATGAATTTTAGCAGAGAACACTTTGTTTTGTGCTGGCAAACACTTGTTGGTTCCACAGGAGACACAAACTCTTCACATTTGTGTTTTCTAGGGCGAATGCTAGAGCAATTGCACCAAACAAACATGATATTTGTGTTTGTATAGATGACATTTAATGTACTTGCCTAAGAAAAAGATTTTGCTTGTCTCTGAAACCAATTTGACTGTGATTTTCTGGGTCCTTTGCATACGAATTCCACACAATTTTGTGCAGACATGACTGGATGAAGCCAGAAGTATCTGATTGAGTTGTGGCACACTCAAAGCCAAATCTTGCGACAGCCTCTGTGTTTGTTTGTGTTTTCTGGATATGATCAATGGACTTTATGGTTTACAATGAAGTTTAGCAGGGGACATGTTGTTTTGTGCTTGCAAACGCTAATTGCTTTCACATGGAGAAAACTCCTCTTCCCATTCGTGTGTTCTTGGGAAAAAGCTAGAGCAAATGCTGCAAACATGATATTTATGTTTGTAAACACGACATTGAAGCCACTTGCCCAGGAAAAAGACTGTGCTTTTCCCCAACAGCTGTTTGACTGTGATTGTCTAGGTCCTTTGCATACGAGTTCCACAACAATTTCTCCAGATATGATTGGATGAGACCAGTAGTATCCAGTTGTGTTGTGGCTCACTCAATCCCAGATCTTGCTACTGCCTCTGTGTTTGTTTGCAATGAATTGTAGCATGTCACATATGGTTTCCTGCTGGCAGATGCTAATTGGTTCCACAAGCAGACCAAACCTGTGCACATTCGTGTTGTCTAGTGAGAAAGCTAGAGTAACCATGGCAAACATGATCTTGATGTTTGTATACATGATATTTTATCCAATCGGCCAAGAAAATGACTAAGATTATCTCCAAAACCAGGTGAACTGTGATTTGCTGTGTCCATTGAATACGAATTCCCCAACCATTTGTCCGGATATGACTAGATCAAACCAGAAATATGCTCTTGTGTTGTGGCCAACTCAATCTCAGATCTTGCTACAGTCTCCGTGTTTGTATATTCTGGATCTTCTCAATGGACTTCGTGGTGTTGAATGAATTTTAGCAGAGAACACTTTGTTTTGTGCTGGCAAACACTTGTTGGTTCCACAGGAGACACAAACTCTTCACATTTGTGTTTTCTAGGGAGAAAGCTAGAGCAATTGCACCAAACAAACATGATATTTGTGTTTGTATAGATGACATTTAATGTACTTGCCTAAGAAAAAGATTTTGCTTGTCTCTGAAACCAATTTGACTGTGATTTTCTGGGTCCTTTGCATACGAATTCCACACAATTTTGTGCAGACATGACTGGATGAAGCCAGAAGTATCTGATTGAGTTGTGGCACACTCAAAGCCAAATCTTGCGACAGCCTCTGTGTTTGTTTGTGTTTTCTGGATATGATCAATGGACTTTATGGTTTACAATGACTTTCAGCAGGGGCATGTTGTTTTGTGCTTGCAAACGCTAATTGCTTTCACATGGAGAAAACTCCTCTTCCCATTCGTGTGTTCTTGGGAAAAAGCTAGAGCAAATGCTGCAAACATGATATTTATGTTTGTAAACACGACATTGAATCCACTTGCCCAGGAAAAAGCCTGTGCTTTTCTCCAACAGCTGTTTGACTGTGATTTTATAGGTCCTTTGCATACGAGTTCCACAACAATTTCTCCAGATATGATTGGATGAGACCAGTAGTATCCAGTTGTGTTGTGGCTCACTCAATCCCAGATCTTGCTACTGCCTCTGTGTTTGTTTGCAATGAATTGTAGCATGTCACATATGGTTTCCTGCTGGCAGATGCTAATTGGTTCCACAAGCAGACAAAACCTGTGCACATTCGTGTTGTCTAGTGAGAAAGCTAGAGTAACCATGGCAAACATGATCTTGATGTTTGTATACATGATATTTTATCCAATCGGCCAAGAAAATGACTAAGATTATCTCCAAAACCAGGTGAACTGTGATGTGCTGTGTCCATTGAATACGAATTCCCCAACCATTTGTCCGGATATGACTAGATCAAACCAGAAATATGCTCTTGTGTTGTGGCCAACTCAATCTCAGATCTTGCTACAGGCTCCGTGTTTGTATATTCTGGATCTTCTCAATGGACTTCATGGTGTTGAATGAATTTTAGCAGAGAACACTTTGTTTTGTGCTGGCAAACACTTGTTGGTTCCACAGGAGACACAAACTCTTCACATTTGTGTTTTCTAGGGCGAATGCTAGAGCAATTGCACCAAACAAACATGATATTTGTGTTTGTATAGATGACATTTAATGTACTTGCCTAAGAAAAAGATTTTGCTTGTCTCTGAAACCAATTTGACTGTGATTTTCTGGGTCCTTTGCATACGAATTCCACACAATTTTGTGCAGACATGACTGGATGAAGCCAGAAGTATCTGATTGAGTTGTGGCACACTCAAAGCCAAATCTTGCGACAGCCTCTGTGTTTGTTTGTGTTTTCTGGATATGATCAATGGACTTTATGGTTTACAATGAAGTTTAGCAGGGGACATGTTGTTTTGTGCTTGCAAACGCTAATTGCTTTCACATGGAGAAAACTCCTCTTCCCATTCGTGTGTTCTTGGGAAAAAGCTAGAGCAAATGCTGCAAACATGATATTTATGTTTGTAAACACGACATTGAATCCACTTGCCCAGGAAAAAGACTGTGCTTTTCCCCAACAGCTGTTTGACTGTGATTGTCTAGGTCCTTTGCATACGAGTTCCACAACAATTTCTCCAGATATGATTGGATGAGACCAGTAGTATCCAGTTGTGTTGTGGCTCACTCAATCCCAGATCTTGCTACTGCCTCTGTGTTTGTTTGCAATGAATTGTAGCATGTCACATATGGTTTCCTGCTGGCAGATGCTAATTGGTTCCACAAGCAGACCAAACCTGTGCACATTCGTGTTGTCTAGTGAGAAAGCTAGAGTAACCATGGCAAACATGATCTTGATGTTTGTATACATGATATTTTATCCAATCGGCCAAGAAAATGACTAAGATTATCTCCAAAACCAGGTGAACTGTGATTTGCTGTGTCCATTGAATACGAATTCCCCAACCATTTGTCCGGATATGACTAGATCAAACCAGAAATATGCTCTTGTGTTGTGGCCAACTCAATCTCAGATCTTGCTACAGTCTCCGTGTTTGTATATTCTGGATCTTCTCAATGGACTTCGTGGTGTTGAATGAATTTTAGCAGAGAACACTTTGTTTTGTGCTGGCAAACACTTGTTGGTTCCACAGGAGACACAAACTCTTCACATTTGTGTTTTCTAGGGAGAAAGCTAGAGCAATTGCACCAAACAAACATGATATTTGTGTTTGTATAGATGACATTTAATGTACTTGCCTAAGAAAAAGATTTTGCTTGTCTCTGAAACCAATTTGACTGTGATTTTCTGGGTCCTTTGCATACGAATTCCACACAATTTTGTGCAGACATGACTGGATGAAGCCAGAAGTATCTGATTGAGTTGTGGCACACTCAAAGCCAAATCTTGCGACAGCCTCTGTGTTTGTTTGTGTTTTCTGGATATGATCAATGGACTTTATGGTTTACAATGACTTTCAGCAGGGGCATGTTGTTTTGTGCTTGCAAACGCTAATTGCTTTCACATGGAGAAAACTCCTCTTCCCATTCGTGTGTTCTTGGGAAAAAGCTAGAGCAAATGCTGCAAACATGATATTTATGTTTGTAAACACGACATTGAATCCACTTGCCCAGGAAAAAGACTGTGCTTTTCCCCAACAGCAGTTTGACTGTGATTGTCTAGGTCCTTTGCATACGAGTTCCACAACAATTTCTCCAGATATGATTGGATGAGACCAGTAGTATCCAGTTGTGTTGTGGCTCACTCAATCCCAGATCTTGCTACTGCCTCTGTGTTTGTTTGCAATGAATTGTAGCATGTCACATATGGTTTCCTGCTGGCAGATGCTAATTGGTTCCACAAGCAGACAAAACCTGTGCACATTCGTGTTGTCTAGTGAGAAAGCTAGAGTAACCATGGCAAACATGATCTTGATGTTTGTATACATGATATTTTATCCAATCGGCCAAGAAAATGACTAAGATTATCTCCAAAACCAGGTGAACTGTGATGTGCTGTGTCCATTGAATACGAATTCCCCAACCATTTGTCCGGATATGACTAGATCAAACCAGAAATATGCTCTTGTGTTGTGGCCAACTCAATCTCAGATCTTGCTACAGGCTCCGTGTTTGTATATTCTGGATCTTCTCAATGGACTTCATGGTGTTGAATGAATTTTAGCAGAGAACACTTTGTTTTGTGCTGGCAAACACTTGTTGGTTCCACAGGAGACACAAACTCTTCACATTTGTGTTTTCTAGGGCGAATGCTAGAGCAATTGCACCAAACATGATATTTGTGTTTGTATAGATGACATTTAATGTACTTGCCTAAGAAAAAGATTTTGCTTGTCTCTGAAACCAATTTGACTGTGATTTTCTGGGTCCTTTGCATACGAATTCCACACAATTTTGTGCAGACATGACTGGATGAAGCCAGAAGTATCTGATTGAGTTGTGGCACACTCAAAGCCAAATCTTGCGACAGCCTCTGTGTTTGTTTGTGTTTTCTGGATATGATCAATGGACTTTATGGTTTACAATGAAGTTTAGCAGGGGACATGTTGTTTTGTGCTTGCAAACGCTAATTGCTTTCACATGGAGAAAACTCCTCTTCCCATTCGTGTGTTCTTGGGAAAAAGCTAGAGCAAATGCTGCAAACATGATATTTATGTTTGTAAACACGACATTGAATCCACTTGCCCAGGAAAAAGACTGTGCTTTTCCCCAACAGCTGTTTGACTGTGATTGTCTAGGTCCTTTGCATACGAGTTCCACAACAATTTCTCCAGATATGATTGGATGAGACCAGTAGTATCCAGTTGTGTTGTGGCTCACTCAATCCCAGATCTTGCTACTGCCTCTGTGTTTGTTTGCAATGAATTGTAGCATGTCACATATGGTTTCCTGCTGGCAGATGCTAATTGGTTCCACAAGCAGACCAAACCTGTGCACATTCGTGTTGTCTAGTGAGAAAGCTAGAGTAACCATGGCAAACATGATCTTGATGTTTGTATACATGATATTTTATCCAATCGGCCAAGAAAATGACTAAGATTATCTCCAAAACCAGGTGAACTGTGATTTGCTGTGTCCATTGAATACGAATTCCCCAACCATTTGTCCGGATATGACTAGATCAAACCAGAAATATGCTCTTGTGTTGTGGCCAACTCAATCTCAGATCTTGCTACAGTCTCCGTGTTTGTATATTCTGGATCTTCTCAATGGACTTCGTGGTGTTGAATGAATTTTAGCAGAGAACACTTTGTTTTGTGCTGGCAAACACTTGTTGGTTCCACAGGAGACACAAACTCTTCACATTTGTGTTTTCTAGGGAGAAAGCTAGAGCAATTGCACCAAACAAACATGATATTTGTGTTTGTATAGATGACATTTAATGTACTTGCCTAAGAAAAAGATTTTGCTTGTCTCTGAAACCAATTTGACTGTGATTTTCTGGGTCCTTTGCATACGAATTCCACACAATTTTGTGCAGACATGACTGGATGAAGCCAGAAGTATCTGATTGAGTTGTGGCACACTCAAAGCCAAATCTTGCGACAGCCTCTGTGTTTGTTTGTGTTTTCTGGATATGATCAATGGACTTTATGGTTTACAATGACTTTCAGCAGGGGCATGTTGTTTTGTGCTTGCAAACGCTAATTGCTTTCACATGGAGAAAACTCCTCTTCCCATTCGTGTGTTCTTGGGAAAAAGCTAGAGCAAATGCTGCAAACATGATATTTATGTTTGTAAACACGACATTGAATCCACTTGCCCAGGAAAAAGCCTGTGCTTTTCTCCAACAGCTGTTTGACTGTGATTTTATAGGTCCTTTGCATACGAGTTCCACAACAATTTCTCCAGATATGATTGGATGAGACCAGTAGTATCCAGTTGTGTTGTGGCTCACTCAATCCCAGATCTTGCTACTGCCTCTGTGTTTGTTTGCAATGAATTGTAGCATGTCACATATGGTTTCCTGCTGGCAGATGCTAATTGGTTCCACAAGCAGACAAAACCTGTGCACATTCGTGTTGTCTAGTGAGAAAGCTAGAGTAACCATGGCAAACATGATCTTGATGTTTGTATACATGATATTTTATCCAATCGGCCAAGAAAATGACTAAGATTATCTCCAAAACCAGGTGAACTGTGATGTGCTGTGTCCATTGAATACGAATTCCCCAACCATTTGTCCGGATATGACTAGATCAAACCAGAAATATGCTCTTGTGTTGTGGCCAACTCAATCTCAGATCTTGCTACAGGCTCCGTGTTTGTATATTCTGGATCTTCTCAATGGACTTCATGGTGTTGAATGAATTTTAGCAGAGAACACTTTGTTTTGTGCTGGCAAACACTTGTTGGTTCCACAGGAGACACAAACTCTTCACATTTGTGTTTTCTAGGGCGAATGCTAGAGCAATTGCACCAAACAAACATGATATTTGTGTTTGTATAGATGACATTTAATGTACTTGCCTAAGAAAAAGATTTTGCTTGTCTCTGAAACCAATTTGACTGTGATTTTCTGGGTCCTTTGCATACGAATTCCACACAATTTTGTGCAGACATGACTGGATGAAGCCAGAAGTATCTGATTGAGTTGTGGCACACTCAAAGCCAAATCTTGCGACAGCCTCTGTGTTTGTTTGTGTTTTCTGGATATGATCAATGGACTTTATGGTTTACAATGAAGTTTAGCAGGGGACATGTTGTTTTGTGCTTGCAAACGCTAATTGCTTTCACATGGAGAAAACTCCTCTTCCCATTCGTGTGTTCTTGGGAAAAAGCTAGAGCAAATGCTGCAAACATGATATTTATGTTTGTAAACACGACATTGAATCCACTTGCCCAGGAAAAAGACTGTGCTTTTCCCCAACAGCTGTTTGACTGTGATTGTCTAGGTCCTTTGCATACGAGTTCCACAACAATTTCTCCAGATATGATTGGATGAGACCAGTAGTATCCAGTTGTGTTGTGGCTCACTCAATCCCAGATCTTGCTACTGCCTCTGTGTTTGTTTGCAATGAATTGTAGCATGTCACATATGGTTTCCTGCTGGCAGATGCTAATTGGTTCCACAAGCAGACCAAACCTGTGCACATTCGTGTTGTCTAGTGAGAAAGCTAGAGTAACCATGGCAAACATGATCTTGATGTTTGTATACATGATATTTTATCCAATCGGCCAAGAAAATGACTAAGATTATCTCCAAAACCAGGTGAACTGTGATTTGCTGTGTCCATTGAATACGAATTCCCCAACCATTTGTCCGGATATGACTAGATCAAACCAGAAATATGCTCTTGTGTTGTGGCCAACTCAATCTCAGATCTTGCTACAGTCTCCGTGTTTGTATATTCTGGATCTTCTCAATGGACTTCGTGGTGTTGAATGAATTTTAGCAGAGAACACTTTGTTTTGTGCTGGCAAACACTTGTTGGTTCCACAGGAGACACAAACTCTTCACATTTGTGTTTTCTAGGGAGAAAGCTAGAGCAATTGCACCAAACAAACATGATATTTGTGTTTGTATAGATGACATTTAATGTACTTGCCTAAGAAAAAGATTTTGCTTGTCTCTGAAACCAATTTGACTGTGATTTTCTGGGTCCTTTGCATACGAATTCCACACAATTTTGTGCAGACATGACTGGATGAAGCCAGAAGTATCTGATTGAGTTGTGGCACACTCAAAGCCAAATCTTGCGACAGCCTCTGTGTTTGTTTGTGTTTTCTGGATATGATCAATGGACTTTATGGTTTACAATGAATTTTAGCAGGGGACATGTTGTTTTGTGCTTGCAAACGCTAATTGCTTTCACATGGAGAAAACTCCTCTTCCCATTCTTGTGTTCTTGGGAAAAAGCTAGAGCAAATGCTGCAAACATGATATTTATGTTTGTAAACACGACATTGAATCCACTTGCCCAGGAGAAAGCCTGTGCTTTTCCCCAACAGCTGTTTGACTGTGATTGTCTAGGTCCTTTGCATACGAGTTCCACAACAATTTCTCCAGATATGATTGGATGAGACCAGTAGTATCCAGTTGTGTTGTGGCTCACTCAATCCCAGATCTTGCTACTGCCTCTGTGTTTGTTTGCAATGAATTGTAGCATGTCACATATGGTTTCCTGCTGGCAGATGCTAATTGGTTCCACAAGCAGACCAAACCTGTGCACATTCGTGTTGTCTAGTGAGAAAGCTAGAGTAACCATGGCAAACATGATCTTGATGTTTGTATACATGATATTTTATCCAATCGGCCAAGAAAATGACTAAGATTATCTCCAAAACCAGGTGAACTGTGATTTGCTGTGTCCATTGAATACGAATTCCCCAACCATTTGTCTGGATATGACTAGATCAAACCAGAAATATGCTCTTGTGTTGTGGCCAACTCAATCTCAGATCTTGCTACAGTCTCCGTGTTTGTATATTCTGGATCTTCTCAATGGACTTCGTGGTGTTGAATGAATTTTAGCAGAGAACACTTTGTTTTGTGCTGGCAAACACTTGTTGGTTCCACAGGAGACACAAACTCTTCACATTTGTGTTTTCTAGGGAGAAAGCTAGAGCAATTGCACCAAACAAACATGATATTTGTGTTTGTATAGATGACATTTAATGTACTTGCCTAAGAAAAAGATTTTGCTTGTCTCTGAAACCAATTTGACTGTGATTCTCTGGGTCCTTTGCATACGAATTCCACACAATTTTGTGCAGACATGACTGGATGAAGCCAGAAGTATCTGATTGAGTTGTGGCACACTCAAAGCCAAATCTTGCTACAGCCTCTGTGTTTGTTTGTGTTTTCTGGATATGATCAATGGACTTTATGGTTTACAATGAATTTTAGCAGGGGACATGTTGTTTTGTGCTTGCAAACGCTAATTGCTTTCACATGGAGAAAACTCCTCTTCCCATTCTTGTGTTCTTGGGAAAAAGCTAGAGCAAATGCTGCAAACATGATATTTATGTTTGTAAACACGACATTGAATCCACTTGCCCAGGAGAAAGCCTGTGCTTTTCCCCAACAGCAGTTTGACTGTGATTGTCTAGGTCCTTTGCATACGAGTTCCACAACAATTTCTCCAGATATGATTGGATGAGACCAGTAGTATCCAGTTGTGTTGTGGCTCACTCAATCCCAGATCTTGCTACTGCCTCTGTGTTTGTTTGCAATGAATTGTAGCATGTCACATATGGTTTCCTGCTGGCAGATGCTAATTGGTTCCACAAGCAGACCAAACCTGTGCACATTCGTGTTGTCTAGTGAGAAAGCTAGAGTAACCATGGCAAACATGATCTTGATGTTTGTATACATGATATTTTATCCAATCGGCCAAGAAAATGACTAAGATTATCTCCAAAACCAGGTGAACTGTGATTTGCTGTGTCCATTGAATACGAATTCCCCAACCATTTGTCCGGATATGACTAGATCAAACCAGAAATATGCTCTTGTGTTGTGGCCAACTCAATCTCAGATCTTGCTACAGGCTCCGTGTTTGTATATTCTGGATCTTCTCAATGGACTTCATGGTGTTGAATGAATTTTAGCAGAGAACACTTTGTTTTGTGCTGGCAAACACTTGTTGGTTCCACAGGAGACACAAACTCTTCACATTTGTGTTTTCTAGGGAGAAAGCTAGAGCAATTGCACCAAACAAACATGATATTTGTGTTTGTATAGATG
Source organism: Lepus oiostolus (assembly GCA_036325905.1). Lineage (NCBI taxonomy): Eukaryota > Metazoa > Chordata > Mammalia > Lagomorpha > Leporidae > Lepus > Lepus oiostolus. Next base: position 135,834,532 of record CM070808.1, read on the forward strand.
ACATTTAATGTACTTGCCTAAGAAAAAGATTTTGCTTGTCTCTGAAACCAATTTGACTGTGATTCTCTGGGTCCTTTGCATACGAATTCCACACAATTTTGTGCAGACATGACTGGATGAAGCCAGAAGTATCTGATTGAGTTGTGGCACACTCAAAGCCAAATCTTGCGACAGCCTCTGTGTTTGTTTGTGTTTTCTGGATATGATCAATGGACTTTATGGTTTACAATGACTTTCAGCAGGGGCATGTTGTTTTGTGCTTGCAAACGCTAATTGCTTTCACATGGAGAAAACTCCTCTTCCCATTCTTGTGTTCTTGGGAAAAAGCTAGAGCAAATGCTGCAAACATGATATTTATGTTTGTAAACACGACATTGAATCCACTTGCCCAGGAAAAAGACTGTGCTTTTCCCCAACAGCTGTTTGACTGTGATTGTCTAGGTCCTTTGCATACGAGTTCCACAACAATTTCTCCAGATATGATTGGATGAGACCAGTAGTATCCAGTTGTGTTGTGGCTCACTCAATCCCAGATCTTGCTACTGCCTCTGTGTTTGTTTGCAATGAATTGTAGCATGTCACATATGGTTTCCTGCTGGCAGATGCTAATTGGTTCCACAAGCAGACCAAACCTGTGCACATTCGTGTTGTCTAGTGAGAAAGCTAGAGTAACCATGGCAAACATGATCTTGATGTTTGTATACATGATATTTTATCCAATCGGCCAAGAAAATGACTAAGATTATCTCCAAAACCAGGTGAACTGTGATTTGCTGTGTCCATTGAATACGAATTCCCCAACCATTTGTCCGGATATGACTAGATCAAACCAGAAATATGCTCTTGTGTTGTGGCCAACTCAATCTCAGATCTTGCTACAGTCTCCGTGTTTGTATATTCTGGATCTTCTCAATGGACTTCGTGGTGTTGAATGAATTTTAGCAGAGAACACTTTGTTTTGTGCTGGCAAACACTTGTTGGTTCCACAGGAGACACAAACTCTTCACATTTGTGTTTTCTAGGGAGAAAGCTAGAGCAATTGCACCAAACAAACATGATATTTGTGTTTGTATAGATGACATTTAATGTACTTGCCTAAGAAAAAGATTTTGCTTGTCTCTGAAACCAATTTGACTGTGATTCTCTGGGTCCTTTGCATACGAATTCCACACAATTTTGTGCAGACATGACTGGATGAAGCCAGAAGTATCTGATTGAGTTGTGGCACACTCAAAGCCAAATCTTGCGACAGCCTCTGTGTTTGTTTGTGTTTTCTGGATATGATCAATGGACTTTATGGTTTACAATGACTTTCAGCAGGGGCATGTTGTTTTGTGCTTGCAAACACTAATTGCTTTCACATGGAGAAAACTCCTCTTCCCATTCGTGTGTTCTTGGGAAAAAGCTAGAGCAAATGCTGCAAACATGATATTTATGTTTGTAAACACGACATTGAATCCACTTGCCCAGGAAAAAGCCTGTGCTTTTCTCCAACAGCTGTTTGACTGTGATTTTATAGGTCCTTTGCATACGAGTTCCACAACAATTTCTCCAGATATGATTGGATGAGACCAGTAGTATCCAGTTGTGTTGTGGCTCACTCAATCCCAGATCTTGCTACTGCCTCTGTGTTTGTTTGCAATGAATTGTAGCATGTCACATATGGTTTCCTGCTGGCAGATGCTAATTGGTTCCACAAGCAGACCAAACCTGTGCACATTCGTGTTGTCTAGTGAGAAAGCTAGAGTAACCATGGCAAACATGATCTTGATGTTTGTATACATGATATTTTATCCAATCGGCCAAGAAAATGACTAAGATTATCTCCAAAACCAGGTGAACTGTGATGTGCTGTGTCCATTGAATACGAATTCCCCAACCATTTGTCCGGATATGACTAGATCAAACCAGAAATATGCTCTTGTGTTGTGGCCAACTCAATCTCAGATCTTGCTACAGGCTCCGGGTTTGTATATTCTGGATCTTCTCAATGGACTTCATGGTGTTGAATGAATTTTAGCAGAGAACACTTTGTTTTGTGCTGGCAAACACTTGTTGGTTCCACAGGAGACACAAACTCTTCACATTTGTGTTTTCTAGGGCGAATGCTAGAGCAATTGCACCAAACAAACATGATATTTGTGTTTGTATAGATGACATTTAATGTACTTGCCTAAGAAAAAGATTTTGCTTGTCTCTGAAACCAATTTGACTGTGATTTTCTGGGTCCTTTGCATACGAATTCCACACAATTTTGTGCAGACATGACTGGATGAAGCCAGAAGTATCTGATTGAGTTGTGGCACACTCAAAGCCAAATCTTGCGACAGCCTCTGTGTTTGTTTGTGTTTTCTGGATATGATCAATGGACTTTATGGTTTACAATGAAGTTTAGCAGGGGACATGTTGTTTTGTGCTTGCAAACGCTAATTGCTTTCACATGGAGAAAACTCCTCTTCCCATTCGTGCGTTCTTGGGAAAAAGCTAGAGCAAATGCTGCAAACATGATATTTATGTTTGTAAACACGACATTGAAGCCACTTGCCCAGGAAAAAGACTGTGCTTTTCCCCAACAGCTGTTTGACTGTGATTGTCTAGGTCCTTTGCATACGAGTTCCACAACAATTTCTCCAGATATGATTGGATGAGACCAGTAGTATCCAGTTGTGTTGTGGCTCACTCAATCCCAGATCTTGCTACTGCCTCTGTGTTTGTTTGCAATGAATTGTAGCATGTCACATATGGTTTCCTGCTGGCAGATGCTAATTGGTTCCACAAGCAGACCAAACCTGTGCACATTCGTGTTGTCTAGTGAGAAAGCTAGAGTAACCATGGCAAACATGATCTTGATGTTTGTATACATGATATTTTATCCAATCGGCCAAGAAAATGACTAAGATTATCTCCAAAACCAGGTGAACTGTGATTTGCTGTGTCCATTGAATACGAATTCCCCAACCATTTGTCCGGATATGACTAGATCAAACCAGAAATATGCTCTTGTGTTGTGGCCAACTCAATCTCAGATCTTGCTACAGTCTCCGTGTTTGTATATTCTGGATCTTCTCAATGGACTTCGTGGTGTTGAATGAATTTTAGCAGAGAACACTTTGTTTTGTGCTGGCAAACACTTGTTGGTTCCACAGGAGACACAAACTCTTCACATTTGTGTTTTCTAGGGAGAAAGCTAGAGCAATTGCACCAAACAAACATGATATTTGTGTTTGTATAGATGACATTTAATGTACTTGCCTAAGAAAAAGATTTTGCTTGTCTCTGAAACCAATTTGACTGTGATTTTCTGGGTCCTTTGCATACGAATTCCACACAATTTTGTGCAGACATGACTGGATGAAGCCAGAAGTATCTGATTGAGTTGTGGCACACTCAAAGCCAAATCTTGCGACAGCCTCTGTGTTTGTTTGTGTTTTCTGGATATGATCAATGGACTTTATGGTTTACAATGACTTTCAGCAGGGGCATGTTGTTTTGTGCTTGCAAACGCTAATTGCTTTCACATGGAGAAAACTCCTCTTCCCATTCGTGTGTTCTTGGGAAAAAGCTAGAGCAAATGCTGCAAACATGATATTTATGTTTGTAAACACGACATTGAATCCACTTGCCCAGGAAAAAGCCTGTGCTTTTCTCCAACAGCTGTTTGACTGTGATTTTATAGGTCCTTTGCATACGAGTTCCACAACAATTTCTCCAGATATGATTGGATGAGACCAGTAGTATCCAGTTGTGTTGTGGCTCACTCAATCCCAGATCTTGCTACTGCCTCTGTGTTTGTTTGCAATGAATTGTAGCATGTCACATATGGTTTCCTGCTGGCAGATGCTAATTGGTTCCACAAGCAGACAAAACCTGTGCACATTCGTGTTGTCTAGTGAGAAAGCTAGAGTAACCATGGCAAACATGATCTTGATGTTTGTATACATGATATTTTATCCAATCGGCCAAGAAAATGACTAAGATTATCTCCAAAACCAGGTGAACTGTGATGTGCTGTGTCCATTGAATACGAATTCCCCAACCATTTGTCCGGATATGACTAGATCAAACCAGAAATATGCTCTTGTGTTGTGGCCAACTCAATCTCAGATCTTGCTACAGGCTCCGTGTTTGTATATTCTGGATCTTCTCAATGGACTTCATGGTGTTGAATGAATTTTAGCAGAGAACACTTTGTTTTGTGCTGGCAAACACTTGTTGGTTCCACAGGAGACACAAACTCTTCACATTTGTGTTTTCTAGGGCGAATGCTAGAGCAATTGCACCAAACAAACATGATATTTGTGTTTGTATAGATGACATTTAATGTACTTGCCTAAGAAAAAGATTTTGCTTGTCTCTGAAACCAATTTGACTGTGATTTTCTGGGTCCTTTGCATACGAATTCCACACAATTTTGTGCAGACATGACTGGATGAAGCCAGAAGTATCTGATTGAGTTGTGGCACACTCAAAGCCAAATCTTGCGACAGCCTCTGTGTTTGTTTGTGTTTTCTGGATATGATCAATGGACTTTATGGTTTACAATGAAGTTTAGCAGGGGACATGTTGTTTTGTGCTTGCAAACGCTAATTGCTTTCACATGGAGAAAACTCCTCTTCCCATTCGTGTGTTCTTGGGAAAAAGCTAGAGCAAATGCTGCAAACATGATATTTATGTTTGTAAACACGACATTGAATCCACTTGCCCAGGAAAAAGACTGTGCTTTTCCCCAACAGCTGTTTGACTGTGATTGTCTAGGTCCTTTGCATACGAGTTCCACAACAATTTCTCCAGATATGATTGGATGAGACCAGTAGTATCCAGTTGTGTTGTGGCTCACTCAATCCCAGATCTTGCTACTGCCTCTGTGTTTGTTTGCAATGAATTGTAGCATGTCACATATGGTTTCCTGCTGGCAGATGCTAATTGGTTCCACAAGCAGACAAAACCTGTGCACATTCGTGTTGTCTAGTGAGAAAGCTAGAGTAACCATGGCAAACATGATCTTGATGTTTGTATACATGATATTTTATCCAATTGGCCAAGAAAATGACTAAGATTATCTCCAAAACCAGGTGAACTGTGATTTGCTGTGTCCATTGAATACGAATTCCCCAACCATTTGTCCGGATATGACTAGATCAAACCAGAAATATGCTCTTGTGTTGTGGCCAACTCAATCTCAGATCTTGCTACAGTCTCCGTGTTTGTATATTCTGGATCTTCTCAATGGACTTCGTGGTGTCGAATGAATTTTAGCAGAGAACACTTTGTTTTGTGCTGGCAAACACTTGTTGGTTCCACAGGAGACACAAACTCTTCACATTTGTGTTTTCTAGGGAGAAAGCTAGAGCAATTGCACCAAACAAACATGATATTTGTGTTTGTATAGATGACATTTAATGTACTTGCCTAAGAAAAAGATTTTGCTTGTCTCTGAAACCAATTTGACTGTGATTTTCTGGGTCCTTTGCATACGAATTCCACACAATTTTGTGCAGACATGACTGGATGAAGCCAGAAGTATCTGATTGAGTTGTGGCACACTCAAAGCCAAATCTTGCGACAGCCTCTGTGTTTGTTTGTGTTTTCTGGATATGATCAATGGACTTTATGGTTTACAATGACTTTCAGCAGGGGCATGTTGTTTTGTGCTTGCAAACGCTAATTGCTTTCACATGGAGAAAACTCCTCTTCCCATTCGTGTGTTCTTGGGAAAAAGCTAGAGCAAATGCTGCAAACATGATATTTATGTTTGTAAACACGACATTGAATCCACTTGCCCAGGAAAAAGACTGTGCTTTTCCCCAACAGCAGTTTGACTGTGATTGTCTAGGTCCTTTGCATACGAGTTCCACAACAATTTCTCCAGATATGATTGGATGAGACCAGTAGTATCCAGTTGTGTTGTGGCTCACTCAATCCCAGATCTTGCTACTGCCTCTGTGTTTGTTTGCAATGAATTGTAGCATGTCACATATGGTTTCCTGCTGGCAGATGCTAATTGGTTCCACAAGCAGACAAAACCTGTGCACATTCGTGTTGTCTAGTGAGAAAGCTAGAGTAACCATGGCAAACATGATCTTGATGTTTGTATACATGATATTTTATCCAATCGGCCAAGAAAATGACTAAGATTATCTCCAAAACCAGGTGAACTGTGATGTGCTGTGTCCATTGAATACGAATTCCCCAACCATTTGTCCGGATATGACTAGATCAAACCAGAAATATGCTCTTGTGTTGTGGCCAACTCAATCTCAGATCTTGCTACAGGCTCCGTGTTTGTATATTCTGGATCTTCTCAATGGACTTCATGGTGTTGAATGAATTTTAGCAGAGAACACTTTGTTTTGTGCTGGCAAACACTTGTTGGTTCCACAGGAGACACAAACTCTTCACATTTGTGTTTTCTAGGGCGAATGCTAGAGCAATTGCACCAAACATGATATTTGTGTTTGTATAGATGACATTTAATGTACTTGCCTAAGAAAAAGATTTTGCTTGTCTCTGAAACCAATTTGACTGTGATTTTCTGGGTCCTTTGCATACGAATTCCACACAATTTTGTGCAGACATGACTGGATGAAGCCAGAAGTATCTGATTGAGTTGTGGCACACTCAAAGCCAAATCTTGCGACAGCCTCTGTGTTTGTTTGTGTTTTCTGGATATGATCAATGGACTTTATGGTTTACAATGAAGTTTAGCAGGGGACATGTTGTTTTGTGCTTGCAAACGCTAATTGCTTTCACATGGAGAAAACTCCTCTTCCCATTCGTGTGTTCTTGGGAAAAAGCTAGAGCAAATGCTGCAAACATGATATTTATGTTTGTAAACACGACATTGAATCCACTTGCCCAGGAAAAAGACTGTGCTTTTCCCCAACAGCTGTTTGACTGTGATTGTCTAGGTCCTTTGCATACGAGTTCCACAACAATTTCTCCAGATATGATTGGATGAGACCAGTAGTATCCAGTTGTGTTGTGGCTCACTCAATCCCAGATCTTGCTACTGACTCTGTGTTTGTTTGCAATGAATTGTAGCATGTCACATATGGTTTCCTGCTGGCAGATGCTAATTGGTTCCACAAGCAGACCAAACCTGTGCACATTCGTGTTGTCTAGTGAGAAAGCTAGAGTAACCATGGCAAACATGATCTTGATGTTTGTATACATGATATTTTATCCAATCGGCCAAGAAAATGACTAAGATTATCTCCAAAACCAGGTGAACTGTGATTTGCTGTGTCCATTGAATACGAATTCCCCAACCATTTGTCCGGATATGACTAGATCAAACCAGAAATATGCTCTTGTGTTGTGGCCAACTCAATCTCAGATCTTGCTACAGTCTCCGTGTTTGTATATTCTGGATCTTCTCAATGGACTTCGTGGTGTCGAATGAATTTTAGCAGAGAACACTTTGTTTTGTGCTGGCAAACACTTGTTGGTTCCACAGGAGACACAAACTCTTCACATTTGTGTTTTCTAGGGAGAAAGCTAGAGCAATTGCACCAAACAAACATGATATTTGTGTTTGTATAGATGACATTTAATGTACTTGCCTAAGAAAAAGATTTTGCTTGTCTCTGAAACCAATTTGACTGTGATTTTCTGGGTCCTTTGCATACGAATTCCACACAATTTTGTGCAGACATGACTGGATGAAGCCAGAAGTATCTGATTGAGTTGTGGCACACTCAAAGCCAAATCTTGCGACAGCCTCTGTGTTTGTTTGTGTTTTCTGGATATGATCAATGGACTTTATGGTTTACAATGACTTTCAGCAGGGGCATGTTGTTTTGTGCTTGCAAACGCTAATTGCTTTCACATGGAGAAAACTCCTCTTCCCATTCGTGTGTTCTTGGGAAAAAGCTAGAGCAAATGCTGCAAACATGATATTTATGTTTGTAAACACGACATTGAATCCACTTGCCCAGGAAAAAGCCTGTGCTTTTCTCCAACAGCTGTTTGACTGTGATTTTATAGGTCCTTTGCATACGAGTTCCACAACAATTTCTCCAGATATGATTGGATGAGACCAGTAGTATCCAGTTGTGTTGTGGCTCACTCAATCCCAGATCTTGCTACTGCCTCTGTGTTTGTTTGCAATGAATTGTAGCATGTCACATATGGTTTCCTGCTGGCAGATGCTAATTGGTTCCACAAGCAGACAAAACCTGTGCACATTCGTGTTGTCTAGTGAGAAAGCTAGAGTAACCATGGCAAACATGATCTTGATGTTTGTATACATGATATTTTATCCAATCGGCCAAGAAAATGACTAAGATTATCTCCAAAACCAGGTGAACTGTGATGTGCTGTGTCCATTGAATACGAATTCCCCAACCATTTGTCCGGATATGACTAGATCAAACCAGAAATATGCTCTTGTGTTGTGGCCAACTCAATCTCAGATCTTGCTACAGGCTCCGTGTTTGTATATTCTGGATCTTCTCAATGGACTTCATGGTGTTGAATGAATTTTAGCAGAGAACACTTTGTTTTGTGCTGGCAAACACTTGTTGGTTCCACAGGAGACACAAACTCTTCACATTTGTGTTTTCTAGGGCGAATGCTAGAGCAATTGCACCAAACAAACATGATATTTGTGTTTGTATAGATGACATTTAATGTACTTGCCTAAGAAAAAGATTTTGCTTGTCTCTGAAACCAATTTGACTGTGATTTTCTGGGTCCTTTGCATACGAATTCCACACAATTTTGTGCAGACATGACTGGATGAAGCCAGAAGTATCTGATTGAGTTGTGGCACACTCAAAGCCAAATCTTGCGACAGCCTCTGTGTTTGTTTGTGTTTTCTGGATATGATCAATGGACTTTATGGTTTACAATGAAGTTTAGCAGGGGACATGTTGTTTTGTGCTTGCAAACGCTAATTGCTTTCACATGGAGAAAACTCCTCTTCCCATTCGTGTGTTCTTGGGAAAAAGCTAGAGCAAATGCTGCAAACATGATATTTATGTTTGTAAACACGACATTGAATCCACTTGCCCAGGAAAAAGACTGTGCTTTTCCCCAACAGCTGTTTGACTGTGATTGTCTAGGTCCTTTGCATACGAGTTCCACAACAATTTCTCCAGATATGATTGGATGAGACCAGTAGTATCCAGTTGTGTTGTGGCTCACTCAATCCCAGATCTTGCTACTGCCTCTGTGTTTGTTTGCAATGAATTGTAGCATGTCACATATGGTTTCCTGCTGGCAGATGCTAATTGGTTCCACAAGCAGACCAAACCTGTGCACATTCGTGTTGTCTAGTGAGAAAGCTAGAGTAACCATGGCAAACATGATCTTGATGTTTGTATACATGATATTTTATCCAATCGGCCAAGAAAATGACTAAGATTATCTCCAAAACCAGGTGAACTGTGATTTGCTGTGTCCATTGAATACGAATTCCCCAACCATTTGTCCGGATATGACTAGATCAAACCAGAAATATGCTCTTGTGTTGTGGCCAACTCAATCTCAGATCTTGCTACAGTCTCCGTGTTTGTATATTCTGGATCTTCTCAATGGACTTCGTGGTGTTGAATGAATTTTAGCAGAGAACACTTTGTTTTGTGCTGGCAAACACTTGTTGGTTCCACAGGAGACACAAACTCTTCACATTTGTGTTTTCTAGGGAGAAAGCTAGAGCAATTGCACCAAACAAACATGATATTTGTGTTTGTATAGATGACATTTAATGTACTTGCCTAAGAAAAAGATTTTGCTTGTCTCTGAAACCAATTTGACTGTGATTTTCTGGGTCCTTTGCATACGAATTCCACACAATTTTGTGCAGACATGACTGGATGAAGCCAGAAGTATCTGATTGAGTTGTGGCACACTCAAAGCCAAATCTTGCGACAGCCTCTGTGTTTGTTTGTGTTTTCTGGATATGATCAATGGACTTTATGGTTTACAATGAATTTTAGCAGGGGACATGTTGTTTTGTGGTTGCAAACGCTAATTGCTTTCACATGGAGAAAACTCCTCTTCCCATTCGTGTGTTCTTGGGAAAAAGCTAGAGCAAATGCTGCAAACATGATATTTATGTTTGTAAACACGACATTGAATCCACTTGCCCAGGAAAAAGCCTGTGCTTTTCCCCAACAGCAGTTTGACTGTGATTGTCTAGGTCCTTTGCATACGAGTTCCACAACAATTTCTCCAGATATGATTGGATGAGACCAGTAGTATCCAGTTGTGTTGTGGCTCACTCAATCCCAGATCTTGCTACTGCCTCTGTGTTTGTTTGCAATGAATTGTAGCATGTCACATATGGTTTCCTGCTGGCAGATGCTAATTGGTTCCACAGGCAGACAAAACCTGTGCACATTCGTGTTGTCTAGTGAGAAACCTAGAGTAACCATGGCAAACATGATCTTGATGTTTGTATACATGATATTTTATCCAATTGGCCAAGAAAATGACTAAGATTATCTCCAAAACCAGGTGAACTGTGATTTGCTGTGTCCATTGAATACGAATTCCCCAACCATTTGTCCGGATATGACTAGATCAAACCAGAAATATGCTCTTGTGTTGTGGCCAACTCAATCTCAGATCTTGCTACAGGCTCCGTGTTTGTATATTCTGGATCTTCTCAATGGACTTCATGGTGTTGAATGAATTTTAGCAGAGAACACTTTGTTTTGTGCTGGCAAACACTTGTTGGTTCCACTGGAGACACAAACTCTTCACATTTGTGTTTTCTAGGGAGAAAGCTAGAGCAATTGCACCAAACAAACATGATATTTGTGTTTGTATAGATGACATTTAATGTACTTGCCTAAGAAAAAGATTTTGCTTGTCTCTGAAACCAATTTGACTGTGATTCTCTGGGTCCTTTGCATACGAATTCCACACAATTTTGTGCAGACATGACTGGATGAAGCCAGAAGTATCTGATTGAGTTGTGGCACACTCAAAGCCAAATCTTGCGACAGCCTCTGTGTTTGTTTGTGTATTCTGGATATGATCAATGGACTTTATGGTTTGCAATGAATTTTAGCAGGGGACATGTTGTTTTGTGCTTGCAAACGCTAATTGCTTTCACATGGAGAAAACTCCTCTTCCCATTCGTGTGTTCTTGGGAAAAAGCTAGAGCAAATGCTGCAAACATGATATTTATGTTTGTAAACACGACATTGAATCCACTTGCCCAGGAAAAATCCTGTGCTTTTCCCCAACAGCAGTTTGACTGTGATTGTCTAGGTCCTTTGCATACGAGTTCCACAACAATTTCTCCAGATATGATTGGATGAGACCAGTAGTATCCAGTTGTGTTGTGGCTCACTCAATCCCAGATCTTGCTACTGCCTCTGTGTTTGTTTGCAATGAATTGTAGCATGGCACATATGGTTTCCTGCTGGCAGATGCTAATTGGTTCCACAAGCAGACAAAACCTGTGCACATTTGTGTTGTCTAGTGAGAAAGCTAGAGTAACCATGGCAAACATGATCTTGATGTTTGTATACATGATATTTTATCCAATTGGCCAAGAAAATGACTAAGATTATCTCCAAAACCAGGTGAACTGTGATTTGCTGTGTCCATTGAATACAAATTCCCCAACCATTTGTCCGGATATGACTAGATCAAACCAGAAATATGCTCTTGTGTTGTGGCCAACTCAATCTCAGATCTTGCTACAGTCTCCGTGTTTGTATATTCTGGATCTTCTCAATGGACTTCGTGGTGTTGAATGAATTTTAGCAGAGAACACTTTGTTTTGTGCTGGCAAACACTTATTGGTTCCACAGGAGACACAAACTCTTCACATTTGTGTTTTCTAGGGAGAAAGCTAGAGCAATTGCACCAAACAAACATGATATTTGTGTTTGTATAGATGACATTTAATGTACTTGCCTAAGAAAAAGATTTTGCTTGTCTCTGAAACCAATTTGACTGTGATTCTCTGGGTCCTTTGCATACGAATTCCACACAATTTTGTGCAGACATGACTGGATGAAGCCAGAAGTATCTGATTGAGTTGTGGCACACTCAAAGCCAAATCTTGCGACAGCCTCTGTGTTTGTTTGTGTTTTCTGGATATGATCAATGGACTTTATGGTTTACAATGAAGTTTAGCAGGGGACATGTTGTTTTGTGCTTGCAAAGGCTAATTGCTTTCACATGGAGAAAACTCCTCTTCCCATTCGTGTGTTCTTGGGAAAAAGCTAGAGCAAATGCTGCAAACATGATATTTATGTTTGTAAACACGACATTGAATCCACTTGCCCAGGAAAAAGACTGTGCTTTTCCCCAACAGCAGTTTGACTGTGATTGTCTAGGTCCTTTGCATACGAGTTCCAAAACAATTTCTCCAGATATGATTGGATGAGACCAGTAGTATCCAGTTGTGTTGTGGCTCACTCAATCCCAGATCTTGCTACTGCCTCTGTATTTGTTTGCAATGAATTGTAGCATGTCACATATGGTTTCCTGCTGGCAGATGCTAATTGGTTCCACAAGCAGACAAAACCTGTGCACATTCGGGTTGTCTAGTGAGAAAGCTAGAGTAACCATGGCAAACATGATCTTGATGTTTGTATACATGATAGTTTATCCAATTGGCCAAGAACATGACTAAGATTATCTCCAAAACCAGGTTAACTGTGATTTGCTGTGTCCATTGAATACGAGTTCTCCAACCATTTGTCCGGATATGACTAGATCAAACCAGAGATATGCTCTTGTGTTGTGGCCAACTCAATCTCAGATCTTGCTACAGTCTCCGTGTTTGTATATTCTGGATCTTCTTAATGGACTTCGTGGTGTTGAATGAATTTTAGCAGAGAACACTTTGTTTTGTGCTGGCAAACACTTGTTGGTTCCACAGGAGACACAAACTCTTCACATTTGTGTTTTCTAGGGAGAAACTAGAGCAATTGCACCAAACAAACATGATATTTGTGTTTGTATAGATGACATTTAATGTACTTGCCTAAGAAAAAGATTTTGCTTGTCTCTGAAACAAATTTGACTGTGATTCTCTGGGTCCTTTGCATACGAATTCCACACAATTTTGTGCAGACATGACTGGATGAAGCCAGAAGTATCTGATTGAGTTGTGGCACACTCAAAGCCAAATCTTGCTACAGCCTCTGTGTTTGTTTGTGTTTTCTGGATATGATCAATGGACTTTATGGTTTACAATGAATTTTAGCAGGGGACATGTTGTTTTGTGCTTGCAAACGCTAATTGCTTTCACATGGAGAAAACTCCTCTTCCCATTCGTGTGTTCTTGGGAAAAAGCTAGAGCAAATGCTGCAAACATGATATTTATGTTTGTAAACACGACATTGAATCCACTTGCCCAGGAAAAAGACTGTGCTTTTCCCCAACAGCAGTTTGACTGTGATTGTCTAGGTCCTTTGCCTACGAGTTCCACAACAATTTCTCCAGATATGATTGGATGAGACCAGTAGTATCCAGTTGTGTTGTGGCTCACTCAATCCCAGATCTTGCTACTGCCTCTGTGTTTGTTTGCAATGAATTGTAGCATGTCACATATGGTTTCCTGCTGGCAGATGCTAATTGGTTCCACAGGCAGACAAAACCTGTGCACATTCGTGTTGTCTAGTGAGAAAGCTAGAGTAACCATGGCAAACATGATCTTGATGTTTGTATACATGATATTTTATCCAATTGGCCAAGAAAATGACTAAGATTATCTCCAAAACCAGCTTAACTGTGATTTGCTGTGTCCATTGATTACGAATTCCCCAACCATTTGTCCGGATATGACTAGATCAAACCAGAAATATGCTCTTGTGTTGTGGCCAACTCAATCTCAGATCTTGCTACAGTCTCCGTGTTTGTATATTCTGGATCTTCTCAATGGACTTCGTGGTGTTGAATGAATTTTAGCAGAGAACACTTTGTTTTGTGCTGGCAAACACTTGTTGGTTCCACAGGAGACACAAACTCTTCACATTTGTGTTTTCTAGGGAGAAAGCTAGAGCAATTGCACCAAACAAACATGATATTTGTGTTTGTATAGATGACATTTAATGTACTTGCCTAAGAAAAAGATTTTGCTTGTCTCTGAAACCAACTTGACTGTGATTTTCTGGGTCCTTTGCATACGAATTCCACACAATTTTGTGCAGATATGACTGGATGAAGCCAGAAGTATCTGATTGAGTTGTGGCACACTCAAAGCCAAATCTTGCTACAGCCTCTGTGTTTGTTTGTGTTTTCTGGATATGATCAATGGACTTTATGGTTTACAATGAATTTTAGCAGGGGACATGTTGTTTTGTCCTTCAAAGGCTAATTGCTTTCACATGGAGAAAACTCCTCTTCCCATTCGTGTGTTCTTGGGAAAAAGCTAGAGCAAATGCTGCAAACATGATATTTATGTTTGTAAACACGACATTGAATCCAATTGCCCAGGAAAAAGCCTGTGCTTTTCCCCAACAGCAGTTTGACTGTGATTGTCTAGGTCCTTTGCATACGAGTTCCACAACAATTTCTCCAGATATGATTGGATGAGACCAGTAGTATCCAGTTGTGTTGTGGCTCACTCAATCCCAGATCTTGCTACTGCCTCTGTGTTTGTTTGCAATGAATTGTAGCATGTCACATATGGTTTCCTGCTGGCAGATGCTAATTGGTTCCACAAGCAGACAAAACCTGTGCACATTCGTGTTGTCTAGTGAGAAAGCTAGAGTAACCATGGCAAACATGATCTTGATGTTTGTATACATGATAGTTTATCCAATTGGCCAAGAAAATGACTAAGATTATCTCCAAAACCAGCTTAACTGTGATTTGCTGTGTCCATTGAATACGAATTCCCCAACATTTGTCCGGATATGACTAGATCAAACCAGAAATATGCTCTTGTGTTGTGGCCAACTCAATCTCAGATCTTGCTACAGTCTCCGTGTTTGTATATTCTGGATCTCCTCAATGGACTTCGTGGTGTTGAATGAATTTTAGCAGAGAACACTTTGTTTTGTGCTGGCAAACACTTGTTGGTTCCACAGGAGACACAAACTCTTCACATTTGTGTTTTCTAGGGAGAAAGCTAGAGCAATTGCACCAAACAAACATGATATTTGTGTTTGTATAGATGACATTTAATGTACTTGCTTAAGAAAAAGATTTTGCTTGTCTCTGAAACCAACTTGACTGTGATTTTCTGGGTCCTTTGCATACGAATTCCACACAATTTTGTGCAGATATGACTGGATGAAGCCAGAAGTATCTGATTGAGTTGTGGCACACTCAAAGCCAAATCTTGCTACAGCCTCTGTGTTTGTTTGTGTTTTCTGGATATGATCAATGGACTTTATGGTTTACAATGAATTTTAGCAGGGGACATGTTGTTTTGTGCTTGCAAAGGCTAATTGCTTTCACATGGAGAAAACTCCTCTTCCCATTCGTGTGTTCTTGGGAAAAAGCTAGAGCAAATGCTGCAAACATGATATTTATGTTTGTAAACACGACATTGAATCCAATTGCCCAGGAAAAAGACTGTGCTTTTCCCCAACAGCAGTTTGACTGTGATTGTCTAGGTCCTTTGCATACGAGTTCCACAACAATTTCTCCAGATATGATTGGATGAGACCAGTAGTATCCAGTTGTGTTGTGGCTCACTCAATCCCAGATCTTGCTACTGCCTCTGTGTTTGTTTGCAATGAATTGTAGCATGTCACATATGGTTTCCTGCTGGCAGATGCTAATTGGTTCCACAAGCAGACAAAACCTGTGCACATTCGTGTTGTCTAGTGAGAAAGCTAGAGTAACCATGGCAAACATGATCTTGATGTTTGTATACATGATAGTTTATCCAATTGGCCAAGAAAATGACTAAGATTATCTCCAAAACCAGCTTAACTGTGATTTGCTGTGTCCATTGAATACGAATTCCCCAACATTTGTCCGGATATGACTAGATCAAACCAGAAATATGCTCTTGTGTTGTGGCCAACTCAATCTCAGATCTTGCTACAGTCTCCGTGTTTGTATATTCTGGATCTTCTCAATGGACTTCGTGGTGTTGAATGAATTTTAGCAGAGAACACTTTGTTTTGTGCTGGCAAACACTTGTTGGTTCCACAGGAGACACAAACTCTTCACATTTGTGTTTTCTAGGGAGAAAGCTAGAGCAATTGCACCAAACAAACATGATATTTGTGTTTGTATAGATGACATTTAATGTACTTGCCTAAGAAAAAGATTTTGCTTGTCTCTGAAACCAATTTGACTGTGATTCTCTGGGTCCTTTGCATATGAATTCCACACAATTTTGTGCAGACATGACTGGATGAAGCCAGAAGTATCTGACTGAGTTGTGGCACACTCAAAGCCAAATCTTGCTACAGCCTCTGTGTTTGTTTGTGTTTTCTGGATATGATCAATGGACTTTATGGTTTACAATGAATTTTAGCAGGGGACATGTTGTTTTGTGCTTGCAAACTCTAATTGCTTTCACATGGAGAAAAACCACTTGCCATTCTTGTGTTCTTGGGAAAAAGCTAGAGCAAATGCTGCAAACATGATATTTATGTTTGTAAACACGACATTGAATCCACTTGCCCAGGAAAAAGACTGTGCTTTTCCCCAACAGCAGTTTGACTCTGATTGTCTAGGTCCTTTGCATACGAGTTCCACAACAATTTCTCCAGATATGATTGGATGAGACCAGTAGTATCCAGTTGTGTTGTGGCTCACTCAATCCCAGATCTTGCTACTGCCTCTGTGTTTGTTTGCAATGAATTGTAGCATGTCACATATGGTTTCCTGCTGGCAGATGCTAATTGGTTCCACAGGCAGACAAAACCTGTGCACATTCGTGTTGTCTAGTGAGAAAGCTAGAGTAACCATGGCAAACATGATCTTGATGTTTGTATACATGATATTTTATCCAATTGGCCAAGAAAATGACTAAGATTATCTCCAAAACTAGGTGAACTGTGATTTGCTGTGTCCATTGATTACGAATTCCCCAACCATTTGTCCGGATATGACTAGATCAAACCAGAAATATGCTCTTGTGTTGTGGCCAACTCAATCTCAGATCTTGCTACAGTCTCCGTGTTTGTATATTCTGGATCTTCTCAATGGACTTCGTGGTGTTGAATGAATTTTAGCAGAGAACACTTTGTTTTGTGCTGGCAAACACTTGTTGGTTCCACAGGAGACACAAACTCTTCACATTTGTGTTTTCTAGGGAGAAAGCTAGAGCAATTGCACCAAACAAACATGATATTTGTGTTTGTATAGATGACATTTAATGTACTTGCCTAAGAAAAAGATTTTGCTTGTCTCTGAAACCAACTTGACTGTGATTTTCTGGGTCCTTTGCATACGAATTCCACACAATTTTGTGCAGACATGACTGGATGAAGCCAGAAGTATCTGATTGAGTTGTGGCACACTCAAAGCCAAATCTTGCGACAGCCTCTGTGTTTGTTTGTGTTTTCTGGATATGATCAATGGACTTTATGGTTTACAATGAAGTTTAGCAGGGGACATGTTGTTTTGTGCTTGCAAACGCTAATTGCTTTCACATGGAGAAAACTCCTCTTCCCATTCGTGTGTTCTTGGGAAAAAGCTAGAGCAAATGCTGCAAACATGATATTTATGTTTGTAAACACGACATTGAATCCACTTGCCCAGGAAAAAGACTGTGCTTTTCCCCAACAGCAGTTTGACTGTGATTGTCTAGGTCCTTTGCATACGAGTTCCAAAACAATTTCTCCAGATATGATTGGATGAGACCAGTAGTATCCAGTTGTGTTGTGGCTCACTCAATCCCAGATCTTGCTACTGCCTCTGTATTTGTTTGCAATGAATTGTAGCATGTCACATATGGTTTCCTGCTGGCAGATGCTAATTGGTTCCACAAGCAGACAAAACCTGTGCACATTCGGGTTGTCTAGTGAGAAAGCTAGAGTAACCATGGCAAACATGATCTTGATGTTTGTATACATGATAGTTTATCCAATTGGCCAAGAAAATGACTAAGATTATCTCCAAAACCAGGTTAACTGTGATTTGCTGTGTCCATTGAATACGAGTTCCCCAACCATTTGTCCGGATATGACTAGATCAAACCAGAGATATGCTCTTGTGTTGTGGCCAACTCAATCTCAGATCTTGCTACAGTCTCCGTGTTTGTATATTCTGGATCTTCTTAATGGACTTCGTGGTGTTGAATGAATTTTAGCAGAGAACACTTTGTTTTGTGCTGGCAAACACTTGTTGGTTCCACAGGAGACACAAACTCTTCACATTTGTGTTTTCTAGGGAGAAAGCTAGAGCAATTGCACCAAACAAACATGATATTTGTGTTTGTATAGATGACATTTAATGTACTTGCCTAAGAAAAAGATTTTGCTTGTCTCTGAAACCAATTTGACTGTGATTTTCTGGGTCCTTTGCATACGAATTCCACACAATTTTGTGCAGACATGACTGGATGAAGCCAGAAGTATCTGATTGAGTTGTGGCACACTCAAAGCCAAATCTTGCTACAGCCTCTGTGTTTGTTTGTGTTTTCTGGATATGATCAATGGACTTTATGGTTTACAATGAATTTTAGCAGGGGACATGTTGTTTTGTGCTTGCAAACGCTAATTGCTTTCACATGGAGAAAACTCCTCTTCCCATTCGTGTGTTCTTGGGAAAAAGCTAGAGCAAATGCTGCAAACATGATATTTATGTTTGTAAACACGACATTGAATCCACTTGCCCAGGAAAAAGACTGTGCTTTTCCCCAACAGCAGTTTGACTGTGATTGTCTAGGTCCTTTGCATACGAGTTCCACAACAATTTCTCCAGATATGATTGGATGAGACCAGTAGTATCCAGTTGTGTTGTGGCTCACTCAATCCCAGATCTTGCTACTGCCTCTGTGTTTGTTTGCAATGAATTGTAGCATGTCACATATGGTTTCCTGCTGGCAGATGCTAATTGGTTCCACAGGCAGACAAAACCTGTGCACATTCGTGTTGTCTAGTGAGAAAGCTAGAGTAACTATGGCAAACATGATCTTGATGTTTGTATACATGATATTTTATCCAATTGACCAAGAAAATGACTAAGATTATCTCCAAAACCAGGTTAACTGTGATTTGCTGTGTCCATTGATTACGAATTCCCCAACCATTTGTCCGGATATGACTAGATCAAACCAGAAATATGCTCTTGTGTTGTGGCCAACTCAATCTCAGATCTTGCTACAGTCTCCGTGTTTGTATATTCTGGATCTTCTCAATGGACTTCGTGGTGTTGAATGAATTTTAGCAGAGAACACTTTGTTTTGTGTTGGCAAACACTTGTTGGTTCCACAGGAGACACAAACTCTTCACATTTGTGTTTTCTAGGGAGAAAGCTAGAGCAATTGCACCAAACAAACATGATATTTGTGTTTGTATAGATGACATTTAATGTACTTGCCTAACAAAAAGATTTTGCTTGTCTCTGAAACCAACTTGACTGTGATTTTCTGGGTCCTTTGCATACGAATTCCACACAATTTTGTGCAGATATGACTGGATGAAGCCAGAAGTATCTGATTGAGTTGTGGCACACTCAAAGCCAAATCTTGCTACAGCCTCTGTGTTTGTTTGTGTTTTCTGGATATGATCAATGGACTTTATGGTTTACAATGAATTTTAGCAGGGGACATGTTGTTTTGTGCTTGCAAAGGCTAATTGCTTTCACATGGAGAAAACTCCTCTTCCCATTCGTGTGTTCTTGGGAAAAAGCTAGAGCAAATGCTGCAAACATGATATTTATGTTTGTAAACACGACATTGAATCCAATTGCCCAGGAAAAAGACTGTGCTTTTCCCCAACAGCAGTTTGACTGTGATTGTCTAGGTCCTTTGCATACGAGTTCCACAACAATTTCTCCAGATATGATTGGATGAGACCAGTAGTATCCAGTTGTGTTGTGGCTCACTCAATCCCAGATCTTGCTACTGCCTCTGTGTTTGTTTGCAATGAATTGTAGCATGTCACATATGGTTTCCTGCTGGCAGATGCTAATTGGTTCCACAAGCAGACAAAACCTGTGCACATTCGTGTTGTCTAGTGAGAAAGCTAGAGTAACCATGGCAAACATGATCTTGATGTTTGTATACATGATAGTTTATCCAATTGGCCAAGAAAATGACTAAGATTATCTCCAAAACCAGCTTAACTGTGATTTGCTGTGTCCATTGAATACGAATTCCCCAACATTTGTCCGGATATGACTAGATCAAACCAGAAATATGCTCTTGTGTTGTGGCCAACTCAATCTCAGATCTTGCTACAGTCTCCGTGTTTGTATATTCTGGATCTTCTCAATGGACTTCGTGGTGTTGAATGAATTTTAGCAGAGAACACTTTGTTTTGTGCTGGCAAACACTTGTTGGTTCCACAGGAGACACAAACTCTTCACATTTGTGTTTTCTATGGAGAAAGCTAGAGCAATTGCACCAAACAAACATGATATTTGTGTTTGTATAGATGACATTTAATGTACTTGCCTAAGAAAAAGATTTTGCTTGTCTCTGAAACCAATTTGACTGTGATTTTCTGGGTCCTTTGCATACGAATTCCACACAATTTTGTGCAGACATGACTGGATGAAGCCAGAAGTATCTGATTGAGTTGTGGCACACTCAAAGCCAAATCTTGCGACAGCCTCTGTGTTTGTTTGTGTTTTCTGGATATGATCAATGGACTTTATGGTTTACAATGAATTTTAGCAGGGGACATGTTGTTTTGTGCTTGCAAAGGCTAATTGCTTTCACATGGAGAAAACTCCTCTTCCCATTCGTGTGTTCTTGGGAAAAAGCTAGAGCAAATGCTGCAAACATGATATTTATGTTTGTAAACACGACATTGAATCCACTTGCCCAGGAAAAAGCCTGTGCTTTTCCCCAACAGCAGTTTGACTCTGATTGTCTAGGTGCTTTGCATACGAGTTCCACAACAATTTCTCCAGATATGATTGGATGAGACCAGTAGTATCCAGTTGTGTTGTGGCTCACTCAATCCCAGATCTTGCTACTGCCTCTGTGTTTGTTTGCAATGAATTGTAGCATGTCACATATGGTTTCCTGCTGGCAGATGCTAATTGGTTCCACAAGCAGACCAAACCTGTGCACATTCGTGTTGTCTAGTGAGAAAGCTAGAGTAACCATGGCAAACATGATCTTGATGTTTGTATACATGATATTTTATCCAATTGACCAAGAAAATGACTAAGATTATCTCCAAAACCGGGTTAACTGTGATTTGCTGTGTCCATTGAATACGAATTCCCCAACATTTGTGCGGATATGACTAGATCAAACCAGAAATATGCTCTTGTGTTGTGGCCAACTCAATCTCAGATCTTGCTACAGTCTCCGTGTTTGTATATTCTGGATCTTCTCAATGGACTTCGTGGTGTTGAATGAATTTTAGCAGAGAACACTTTGTTTTGTGCTGGCAAACACTTGTTGGTTCCACAGGAGACACAAACTCTTCACATTTGTGTTTTCTAGGGAGAAAGCTAGAGCAATTGCACCAAACAAACATGATATTTGTGTTTGTATAGATGACATTTAATGTACTTGCCTAAGAAAAAGATTTTGCTTGTCTCTGAAACCAATTTGACTGTGATTTTCTGGGTCCTTTGCATACGAATTCCACACAATTTTGTGCAGACATGACTGGATGAAGCCAGAAGTATCTGATTGAGTTGTGGCACACTCAAAGCCAAATCTTGCGACAGCCTCTGTGTTTGTTTGTGTTTTCTGGATATGATCAATGGACTTTATGGTTTACAATGAAGTTTAGCAGGGGACATGTTGTTTTGTGCTTGCAAAGGCTAATTGCTTTCACATGGAATAAACTCCTCTTCCCATTCGTGTGTTCTTGGGAAAAAGCTAGAGCAAATGCTGCAAACATGATATTTATGTTTGTAAACACGACATTGAATCCACTTGCCCAGGAAAAAGCCTGTGCTTTTCCCCAACAGCAGTTTGACTCTGATTGTCTAGGTGCTTTGCATACGAGTTCCACAACAATTTCTCCAGATATGATTGGATGAGACCAGTAGTATCCAGTTGTGTTGTGGCTCACTCAATCCCAGATCTTGCTACTGCCTCTGTGTTTGTTTGCAATGAATTGTAGCATGTCACATATGGTTTCCTGCTGGCAGATGCTAATTGGTTCCACAAGCAGACCAAACCTGTGCACATTCGTGTTGTCTAGTGAGAAAGCTAGAGTAACCATGGCAAACATGATCTTGATGTTTGTATACATGATATTTTATCCAATTGACCAAGAAAATGACTAAGATTATCTCCAAAACCGGGTTAACTGTGATTTGCTGTGTCCATTGAATACGAATTCCCCAACATTTGTCCGGATATGACTAGATCAAACCAGAAATATGCTCTTGTGTTGTGGCCAACTCAATCTCAGATCTTGCTACAGTCTCCGTGTTTGTATATTCTGGATCTTCTCAATGGACTTCGTGGTGTTGAATGAATTTTAGCAGAGAACACTTTGTTTTGTGCTGGCAAACACTTGTTGGTTCCACAGGAGACACAAACTCTTCACATTTGTGTTTTCTAGGGAGAAAGCTAGAGCAATTGCACCAAACAAACATGATATTTGTGTTTGTATAGATGACATTTAATGTACTTGCCTAAGAAAAAGATTTTGCTTGTCTCTGAAACCAATTTGACTGTGATTCTCTGGGTCCTTTGCATACGAATTCCACACAATTTTGTGCAGACATGACTGGATGAAGCCAGAAGTATCTGATTGAGTTGTGGCACACTCAAAGCCAAATCTTGCGACAGCCTCTGTGTTTGTTTGTGTTTTCTGGATATGATCAATGGACTTTATGGTATACAATGAATTTTAGCAGGGGACATGTTGTTTTGTGCTTGCAAATGCTAATTGCTTTCACATGGAGAAAACTCCTCTTCACATTCGTGTGTTCTTGGGAAAAAGCTAGAGCAAATGCTGCAAACATGATATTTATGTTTGTAAATACGACATTGAATCCACTTGCCCAGGAAAAAGACTGTGCTTTTCCCCAACAGCAGTTTGACTCTGATTGTCTAGGTGCTTTGCATACAAGTTCCACAACAATTTCTCCAGATATGATTGGATGAGACCAGTAGTATCCAGTTGTGTTGTGGCTCACTCAATCCCAGATCTTGCTACTGCCTCTGTGTTTGTTTGCAATGAATTGTAGCATGTCACATATGGTTTCCTGCTGGCAGATGCTAATTGGTTCCACAAGCAGACAAAACCTGTGCACATTCGTGTTGTCTAGTGAGAAAGCTAGAGTAACCATGGCAAACATGATCTTGATGTTTGTATACATGATAGTTTATCCAATTGGCCAAGAAAATGACTAAGATTATCTCCAAAACCAGGTGAACTGTGATTTGCTGAGTCCATTGAATACGAACTCCCCAACATTTGTGCGGATATGACTAGATCAAACCAGAAATATGCTCTTGTGTTGTGGCCAACTCAATCTCAGATCTTGCTACAGGCTCCGTGTTTGTATATTCTGGATCTTCTCAATGGACTTCGTGGTGTTGAATGAATTTTAGCAGAGAACACTTTGTTTTGTGCTGGCAAACACTTGTTGGTTCCACAGGAGACACAAACTCTTCACATTTGTGTTTTCTAGGGAGAAAGCTAGAGCAATTGCACCAAACAAACATGATATTTGAGTTTGTATAGATGACATTTAATGTACTTGCCTAAGAAAAAGATTTTGCTTGTCTCTGAAACCAATTTGACTGTGATTTTTGGGTACTTTGCATACGAATTCCACACAATTTTGTGCGGACATGACTGGATGAAGCCAGAAATATCTGATTGAGTTGTGGCACACTCAAAGCCAAATCTTGCGACAGCCTCTGTGTTTGTTTGTGTTTTCTGGATATGATCAATGGACTTTATGGTATACAATGAATTTTAGCAGGGGACATGTTGTTTTGTGCTTGCAAACGCTAATTGCTTTCACATGGAGAAAACTCCTCTTCCCATTCGTGTGTTCTTGGGAAAAAGCTAGAGCAAATGCTGCAAACATGATATTTATGTTTGTAAACACGACATTGAATCCACTTGCCCAGGAAAAAGACTGTGCTTTTCCCCAACAGCAGTTTGACTGTGATTGTCTAGGTCCTTTGCATACGAGTTCCACAACAATTTCTCCAGATATGATTGGATGAGACCAGTAGTATCCAGTTGTGTTGTGGCTCACTCAATCCCAGATCTTGCTACTGCCTCTGTGTTTGTTTGCAATGAATTGTAGCATGGCACATATGGTTTCCTGCTGGCAGATGCTAATTGGTTCCACAAGCAGACAAAACCTGTGCACATTCGTGTTGTCTAGTGAGAAAGCTAGAGTAACCATGGCAAACATGATCTTGATGTTTGTATACATGATATTTTATCCAATTGGCCAAGAAAATGACTAAGATTATCTCCAAAACCAGGTGAACTGTGATTTGCTGAGTCCATTGAATACGAATTCTCCAACATTTGTCCGGATATGACTAGATCAAACCAGAAATATGCTCTTGTGTTGTGGCCAACTCAATCTCAGATCTTGCTACAGTCTCCGTGTTTGTATATTCTGGATCTTCTCAATGGACTTCATGGTGTTGAATGAATTTTAGCAGAGAACACTTTGTTTTGTGCTGGCAAACACTTGTTGGTTCCACAGGAGACACAAACTCTTCACATTTGTGTTTTCTAGGGAGAAAGCTAGAGCAATTGCACCAAACAAACATGATATTTGAGTTTGTATAGATGACATTTAATGTACTTGCCTAAGAAAAAGATTTTGCTTGTCTCTGAAACCAATTTGACTGTGATTTTTGGGTCCTTTGCATACGAATTCCACACAATTTTGTGCAGACATGACTGGATGAAGCCAGAAGTATCTGATTGAGTTGTGGCACACTCAAAGCCAAATCTTGCGACAGCCTCTGTGTTTGTTTGTGTTTTCTGGATATGATCAATGGACTTTATGGTATACAATGAATTTTAGCAGGGGACATGTTGTTTTGTGCTTGCAAACGCTAATTGCTTTCACATGGAGAAAACTCCTCTTCCCATTCGTGTGTTCTTGGGAAAAAGCTAGAGCAAATGCTGCAAACATGATATTTATGTTTGTAAACACGACATTGAATCCACTTGCCCAGGAAAAAGACTGTGCTTTTCCCCAACAGCAGTTTGACTGTGATTGTCTAGGTCCTTTGCATACGAGTTCCACAACAATTTCTCCAGATATGATTGGATGAGACCAGTAGTATCCAGTTGTGTTGTGGCTCACTCAATCCCAGATCTTGCTACTGCCTCTGTGTTTGTTTGCAATGAATTGTAGCATGGCACATATGGTTTCCTGCTGGCAGATGCTAATTGGTTCCACAAGCAGACAAAACCTGTGCACATTCGTGTTGTCTAGTGAGAAAGCTAGAGTAACCATGGCAAACATGATCTTGATGTTTGTATACATGATAGTTTATCCAATTGGCCAAGAAAATGACTAAGATTATCTCCAAAACCAGGTGAACTGTGATTTGCTGTGTCCATTGAATACGAATTCCCCAACCATTTGTCCGGATATGACTAGATCAAACCAGAAATATGCTCTTGTGTTGTGGCCAACTCAATCTCAGATCTTGCTACAGTCTCCGTGTTTGTATATTCTGGATCTTCTCAATGGACTTCGTGGTGTTGAATGAATTTTAGCAGAGAACACTTTGTTTTGTGCTGGCAAACACTTATTGGTTCCACAGGAGACACAAACTCTTCACATTTGTGTTTTCTAGGGAGAAAGCTAGAGCAATTGCACCAAACAAACATGATATTTGTGTTTGTATAGATGACATTTAATGTACTTGCCTAAGAAAAAGATTTTGCTTGTCTCTGAAACCAATTTGACTGTGATTTTCTGGGTCCTTTGCATACGAATTCCACACAATTTTGTGCAGACATGACTGGATGAAGCCAGAAGTATCTGATTGAGTTGTGGCACACTCAAAGCCAAATCTTGCGACAGCCTCTGTGTTTGTTTGTGTTTTCTGGATATGATCAATGGACTTTATGGTATACAATGAATTTTAGCAGGGGACATGTTGTTTTGTGCTTGCAAATGCTAATTGCTTTCACATGGAGAAAACTCCTCTTCACATTCGTGTGTTCTTGGGAAAAAGCTAGAGCAAATGCTGCAAACATGATATTTATGTTTGTAAATACGACATTGAATCCACTTGCCCAGGAAAAAGACTGTGCTTTTCCCCAACAGCAGTTTGACTGTGATTGTCTAGGTGCTTTGCATACGAGTTCCACAACAATTTCTCCAGATATGATTGGATGAGACCAGTAGTATCCAGTTGTGTTGTGGCTCACTCAATCCCAGATCTTGCTACTGCCTCTGTGTTTGTTTGCAATGAATTGTAGCATGTCACATATGGTTTCCTGCTGGCAGATGCTAATTGGTTCCACAAGCAGACAAAACCTGTGCACATTCGTGTTGTCTAGTGAGAAAGCTAGAGTAACCATGGCAAACATGATCTTGATGTTTGTATACATGATAGTTTATCCAATTGGCCAAGAAAATGACTAAGATTATCTCCAAAACCAGGTTAACTGTGATTTGCTGAGTCCATTGAATACGAATTCCCCAACATTTGTGCGGATATGACTAGATCAAACCAGAAATATGCTCTTGTGTTGTGGCCAACTCAATCTCAGATCTTGCTACAGTCTCCG
Organism: Lepus oiostolus; assembly: GCA_036325905.1. Lineage (NCBI taxonomy): Eukaryota > Metazoa > Chordata > Mammalia > Lagomorpha > Leporidae > Lepus > Lepus oiostolus. Next base: position 135,861,294 of record CM070808.1, read on the forward strand.
TGTTTGTATATTCTGGATCTTCTCAATGGACTTCGTGGTGTTGAATGAATTTTAGCAGAGAACACTTTGTTTTGTGCTGGCAAACACTTGTTGGTTCCACAGGAGACACAAACTCTTCACATTTGTGTTTTCTAGGGAGAAAGCTAGAGCAATTGCACCAAACAAACATGATATTTGAGTTTGTATAGATGACATTTAATGTACTTGCCTAAGAAAAAGATTTTGCTTGTCTCTGAAACCAATTTGACTGTGATTTTTGGGTACTTTGCATACGAATTCCACACAATTTTGTGCAGACATGACTGGATGAAGCCAGAAGTATCTGATTGAGTTGTGGCACACTCAAAGCCAAATCTTGCGACAGCCTCTGTGTTTGTTTGTGTTTTCTGGATATGATCAATGGACTTTATGGTTTACAATGAATTTTAGCAGGGGACATGTTGTTTTGTGCTTGCAAAGGCTAATTGCTTTCACATGGAGAAAACTCCTCTTCCCATTCGTGTGTTCTTGGGAAAAAGCTAGAGCAAATGCTGCAAACATGATATTTATGTTTGTAAACACGACATTGAATCCACTTGCCCAGGAAAAAGCCTGTGCTTTTCCCCAACAGCAGTTTGACTCTGATTGTCTAGGTGCTTTGCATACGAGTTCCACAACAATTTCTCCAGATATGATTGGATGAGACCAGTAGTATCCAGTTGTGTTGTGGCTCACTCAATCCCAGATCTTGCTACTGCCTCTGTGTTTGTTTGCAATGAATTGTAGCATGTCACATATGGTTTCCTGCTGGCAGATGCTAATTGGTTCCACAAGCAGACCAAACCTGTGCACATTCGTGTTGTCTAGTGAGAAAGCTAGAGTAACCATGGCAAACATGATCTTGATGTTTGTATACATGATATTTTATCCAATTGACCAAGAAAATGACTAAGATTATCTCCAAAACCGGGTTAACTGTGATTTGCTGTGTCCATTGAATACGAATTCCCCAACATTTGTGCGGATATGACTAGATCAAACCAGAAATATGCTCTTGTGTTGTGGCCAACTCAATCTCAGATCTTGCTACAGTCTCCGTGTTTGTATATTCTGGATCTTCTCAATGGACTTCGTGGTGTTGAATGAATTTTAGCAGAGAACACTTTGTTTTGTGCTGGCAAACACTTGTTGGTTCCACAGGAGACACAAACTCTTCACATTTGTGTTTTCTAGGGAGAAAGCTAGAGCAATTGCACCAAACAAACATGATATTTGTGTTTGTATAGATGACATTTAATGTACTTGCCTAAGAAAAAGATTTTGCTTGTCTCTGAAACCAATTTGACTGTGATTTTCTGGGTCCTTTGCATACAAATTCCACACAATTTTGTGCAGACATGACTGGATGAAGCCAGAAGTATCTGATTGAGTTGTGGCACACTCAAAGCCAAATCTTGCGACAGCCTCTGTGTTTGTTTGTGTTTTCTGGATATGATCAATGGACTTTATGGTTTACAATGAAGTTTAGCAGGGGACATGTTGTTTTGTGCTTGCAAACGCTAATTGCTTTCACATGGAATAAACTCCTCTTCCCATTCGTGTGTTCTTGGGAAAAAGCTAGAGCAAATGCTGCAAACATGATATTTATGTTTGTAAACACGACATTGAATCCACTTGCCCAGGAAAAAGCCTGTGCTTTTCCCCAACAGCAGTTTGACTCTGATTGTCTAGGTGCTTTGCATACGAGTTCCACAACAATTTCTCCAGATATGATTGGATGAGACCAGTAGTATCCAGTTGTGTTGTGGCTCACTCAATCCCAGATCTTGCTACTGCCTCTGTGTTTGTTTGCAATGAATTGTAGCATGTCACATATGGTTTCCTGCTGGCAGATGCTAATTGGTTCCACAAGCAGACCAAACCTGTGCACATTCGTGTTGTCTAGTGAGAAAGCTAGAGTAACCATGGCAAACATGATCTTGATGTTTGTATACATGATATTTTATCCAATTGACCAAGAAAATGACTAAGATTATCTCCAAAACCGGGTTAACTGTGATTTGCTGTGTCCATTGAATACGAATTCCCCAACATTTGTCCGGATATGACTAGATCAAACCAGAAATATGCTCTTGTGTTGTGGCCAACTCAATCTCAGATCTTGCTACAGTCTCCGTGTTTGTATATTCTGGATCTTCTCAATGGACTTCGTGGTGTTGAATGAATTTTAGCAGAGAACACTTTGTTTTGTGCTGGCAAACACTTGTTGGTTCCACAGGAGACACAAACTCTTCACATTTGTGTTTTCTAGGGAGAAAGCTAGAGCAATTGCACCAAACAAACATGATATTTGTGTTTGTATAGATGACATTTAATGTACTTGCCTAAGAAAAAGATTTTGCTTGTCTCTGAAACCAATTTGACTGTGATTTTCTGGGTCCTTTGCATACGAATTCCACACAATTTTGTGCAGACATGACTGGATGAAGCCAGAAGTATCTGATTGAGTTGTGGCACACTCAAAGCCAAATCTTGCGACAGCCTCTGTGTTTGTTTGTGTTTTCTGGATATGATCAATGGACTTTATGGTATACAATGAATTTTAGCAGGGGACATGTTGTTTTGTGCTTGCAAATGCTAATTGCTTTCACATGGAGAAAACTCCTCTTCCCATTCGTGTGTTCTTGGGAAAAAGCTAGAGCAAATGCTGCAAACATGATATTTATGTTTGTAAATACGACATTGAATCCACTTGCCCAGGAAAAAGACTGTGCTTTTCCCCAACAGCAGTTTGACTCTGATTGTCTAGGTGCTTTGCATACGAGTTCCACAACAATTTCTCCAGATATGATTGGATGAGACCAGTAGTATCCAGTTGTGTTGTGGCTCACTCAATCCCAGATCTTGCTACTGCCTCTGTGTTTGTTTGCAATGAATTGTAGCATGTCACATATGGTTTCCTGCTGGCAGATGCTAATTGGTTCCACAAGCAGACAAAACCTGTGCACATTCGTGTTGTCTAGTGAGAAAGCTAGAGTAACCATGGCAAACATGATCTTGATGTTTGTATACATGATAGTTTATCCAATTGGCCAAGAAAATGACTAAGATTATCTCCAAAACCAGGTTAACTGTGATTTGCTGAGTCCATTGAATACGAACTCCCCAACATTTGTGCGGATATGACTAGATCAAACCAGAAATATGCTCTTGTGTTGTGGCCAACTCAATCTCAGATCTTGCTACAGGCTCCGTGTTTGTATATTCTGGATCTTCTCAATGGACTTCGTGGTGTTGAATGAATTTTAGCAGAGAACACTTTGTTTTGTGCTGGCAAACACTTGTTGGTTCCACAGGAGACACAAACTCTTCACATTTGTGTTTTCTAGGGAGAAAGCTAGAGCAATTGCACCAAACAAACATGATATTTGAGTTTGTATAGATGACATTTAATGTACTTGCCTAAGAAAAAGATTTTGCTTGTCTCTGAAACCAATTTGACTGTGATTTTTGGGTACTTTGCATACGAATTCCACACAATTTTGTGCGGACATGACTGGATGAAGCCAGAAATATCTGATTGAGTTGTGGCACACTCAAAGCCAAATCTTGCGACAGCCTCTGTGTTTGTTTGTGTTTTCTGGATATGATCAATGGACTTTATGGTATACAATGAATTTTAGCAGGGGACATGTTGTTTTGTGCTTGCAAACGCTAATTGCTTTCACATGGAGAAAACTCCTCTTCCCATTCGTGTGTTCTTGGGAAAAAGCTAGAGCAAATGCTGCAAACATGATATTTATGTTTGTAAACACGACATTGAATCCACTTGCCCAGGAAAAAGACTGTGCTTTTCCCCAACAGCAGTTTGACTGTGATTGTCTAGGTCCTTTGCATACGAGTTCCACAACAATTTCTCCAGATATGATTGGATGAGACCAGTAGTATCCAGTTGTGTTGTGGCTCACTCAATCCCAGATCTTGCTACTGCCTCTGTGTTTGTTTGCAATGAATTGTAGCATGGCACATATGGTTTCCTGCTGGCAGATGCTAATTGGTTCCACAAGCAGACAAAACCTGTGCACATTCGTGTTGTCTAGTGAGAAAGCTAGAGTAACCATGGCAAACATGATCTTGATGTTTGTATACATGATATTTTATCCAATTGGCCAAGAAAATGACTAAGATTATCTCCAAAACCAGGTGAACTGTGATTTGCTGAGTCCATTGAATACGAATTCTCCAACATTTGTCCGGATATGACTAGATCAAACCAGAAATATGCTCTTGTGTTGTGGCCAACTCAATCTCAGATCTTGCTACAGTCTCCGTGTTTGTATATTCTGGATCTTCTCAATGGACTTCATGGTGTTGAATGAATTTTAGCAGAGAACACTTTGTTTTGTGCTGGCAAACACTTGTTGGTTCCACAGGAGACACAAACTCTTCACATTTGTGTTTTCTAGGGAGAAAGCTAGAGCAATTGCACCAAACAAACATGATATTTGAGTTTGTATAGATGACATTTAATGTACTTGCCTAAGAAAAAGATTTTGCTTGTCTCTGAAACCAATTTGACTGTGATTTTTGGGTCCTTTGCATACGAATTCCACACAATTTTGTGCAGACATGACTGGATGAAGCCAGAAGTATCTGATTGAGTTGTGGCACACTCAAAGCCAAATCTTGCGACAGCCTCTGTGTTTGTTTGTGTTTTCTGGATATGATCAATGGACTTTATGGTATACAATGAATTTTAGCAGGGGACATGTTGTTTTGTGCTTGCAAACGCTAATTGCTTTCACATGGAGAAAACTCCTCTTCCCATTCGTGTGTTCTTGGGAAAAAGCTAGAGCAAATGCTGCAAACATGATATTTATGTTTGTAAACACGACATTGAATCCACTTGCCCAGGAAAAAGACTGTGCTTTTCCCCAACAGCAGTTTGACTGTGATTGTCTAGGTCCTTTGCATACGAGTTCCACAACAATTTCTCCAGATATGATTGGATGAGACCAGTAGTATCCAGTTGTGTTGTGGCTCACTCAATCCCAGATCTTGCTACTGCCTCTGTGTTTGTTTGCAATGAATTGTAGCATGGCACATATGGTTTCCTGCTGGCAGATGCTAATTGGTTCCACAAGCAGACAAAACCTGTGCACATTCGTGTTGTCTAGTGAGAAAGCTAGAGTAACCATGGCAAACATGATCTTGATGTTTGTATACATGATAGTTTATCCAATTGGCCAAGAAAATGACTAAGATTATCTCCAAAACCAGGTGAACTGTGATTTGCTGTGTCCATTGAATACGAATTCCCCAACCATTTGTCCGGATATGACTAGATCAAACCAGAAATATGCTCTTGTGTTGTGGCCAACTCAATCTCAGATCTTGCTACAGTCTCCGTGTTTGTATATTCTGGATCTTCTCAATGGACTTCGTGGTGTTGAATGAATTTTAGCAGAGAACACTTTGTTTTGTGCTGGCAAACACTTATTGGTTCCACAGGAGACACAAACTCTTCACATTTGTGTTTTCTAGGGAGAAAGCTAGAGCAATTGCACCAAACAAACATGATATTTGTGTTTGTATAGATGACATTTAATGTACTTGCCTAAGAAAAAGATTTTGCTTGTCTCTGAAACCAATTTGACTGTGATTTTCTGGGTCCTTTGCATACGAATTCCACACAATTTTGTGCAGACATGACTGGATGAAGCCAGAAGTATCTGATTGAGTTGTGGCACACTCAAAGCCAAATCTTGCGACAGCCTCTGTTTTTGTTTGTGTTTTCTGGATATGATCAATGGACTTTATGGTATACAATGAATTTTAGCAGGGGACATGTTGTTTTGTGCTTGCAAATGCTAATTGCTTTCACATGGAGAAAACTCCTCTTCACATTCGTGTGTTCTTGGGAAAAAGCTAGAGCAAATGCTGCAAACATGATATTTATGTTTGTAAATACGACATTGAATCCACTTGCCCAGGAAAAAGACTGTGCTTTTCCCCAACAGCAGTTTGACTCTGATTGTCTAGGTGCTTTGCATACGAGTTCCACAACAATTTCTCCAGATATGATTGGATGAGACCAGTAGTATCCAGTTGTGTTGTGGCTCACTCAATCCCAGATCTTGCTACTGCCTCTGTGTTTGTTTGCAATGAATTGTAGCATGTCACATATGGTTTCCTGCTGGCAGATGCTAATTGGTTCCACAAGCAGACAAAACCTGTGCACATTCGTGTTGTCTAGTGAGAAAGCTAGAGTAACCATGGCAAACATGATCTTGATGTTTGTATACATGATAGTTTATCCAATTGGCCAAGAAAATGACTAAGATTATCTCCAAAACCAGGTTAACTGTGATTTGCTGAGTCCATTGAATACGAATTCCCCAACATTTGTGCGGATATGACTAGATCAAACCAGAAATATGCTCTTGTGTTGTGGCCAACTCAATCTCAGATCTTGCTACAGTCTCCGTGTTTGTATATTCTGGATCTTCTCAATGGACTTCGTGGTGTTGAATGAATTTTAGCAGAGAACACTTTGTTTTGTGCTGGCAAACACTTGTTGGTTCCACAGGAGACACAAACTCTTCACATTTGTGTTTTCTAGGGAGAAAGCTAGAGCAATTGCACCAAACAAACATGATATTTGAGTTTGTATAGATGACATTTAATGTACTTGCCTAAGAAAAAGATTTTGCTTGTCTCTGAAACCAATTTGACTGTGATTTTTGGGTACTTTGCATACGAATTCCACACAATTTTGTGCAGACATGACTGGATGAAGCCAGAAATATCTGATTGAGTTGTGGCACACTCAAAGCCAAATCTTGCGACAGCCTCTGTGTTTGTTTGTGTTTTCTGGATATGATCAATGGACTTTATGGTATACAATGAATTTTAGCAGGGGACATGTTGTTTTGTGCTTGCAAAGGCTAATTGCTTTCACATGGAGAAAACTCCTCTTCCCATTCGTGTGTTCTTGGGAAAAAGCTAGAGCAAATGCTGCAAACATGATATTTATGTTTGTAAACACGACATTGAATCCACTTGCCCAGGAAAAAGACTGTGCTTTTCCCCAACAGCAGTTTGACTGTGATTTTCTAGGTCCTTTGCATACGAGTTCCACAACAATTTCTCCAGATATGATTGGATGAGACCAGTAGTATCCAGTTGTGTTGTGGCTCACTCAATCCCAGATCTTGCTACTGCCTCTGTGTTTGTTTGCAATGAATTGTAGCATGGCACATATGGTTTCCTGCTGGCAGATGCTAATTGGTTCCACAAGCAGACAAAACCTGTGCACATTCGTGTTGTCTAGTGAGAAAGCTAGAGTAACCATGGCAAACATGATCTTGATGTTTGTATACATGATATTTTATCCAATTGGCCAAGAAAATGACTAAGATTATCTCCAAAACCAGGTGAACTGTGATTTGCTGAGTCCATTGAATACGAATTCTCCAACATTTGTCCGGATATGACTAGATCAAACCAGAAATATGCTCTTGTGTTGTGGCCAACTCAATCTCAGATCTTGCTACAGTCTCCGTGTTTGTATATTCTGGATCTTCTCAATGGACTTCATGGTGTTGAATGAATTTTAGCAGAGAACACTTTGTTTTGTGCTGGCAAACACTTGTTGGTTCCACAGGAGACACAAACTCTTCACATTTGTGTTTTCTAGGGAGAAAGCTAGAGCAATTGCACCAAACAAACATGATATTTGAGTTTGTATAGATGACATTTAATGTACTTGCCTAAGAAAAAGATTTTGCTTGTCTCTGAAACCAATTTGACTGTGATTTTTGGGTCCTTTGCATACGAATTCCACACAATTTTGTGCAGACATGACTGGATGAAGCCAGAAGTATCTGATTGAGTTGTGGCACACTCAAAGCCAAATCTTGCGACAGCCTCTGTGTTTGTTTGTGTTTTCTGGATATGATCAATGGACTTTATGGTATACAATGAATTTTAGCAGGGTACATGTTGTTTTGTGCTTGCAAAGGCTAATTGCTTTCACATGGAGAAAACTCCTCTTCCCATTCGTGTGTTCTTGGGAAAAAGCTAGAGCAAATGCTGCAAACATGATATTTATGTTTGTAAACACGACATTGAAGCCACTTGCCCAGGAAAAAGACTGTGCTTTTCCCCAACAGCAGTTTGACTGTGATTGTCTAGGTCCTTTGCATACGAGTTCCACAACAATTTCTCCAGATATGATTGGATGAGACCAGTAGTATCCAGTTGTGTTGTGGCTCACTCAATCCCAGATCTTGCTACTGCCTCTGTGTTTGTTTGCAATGAATTGTAGCATGTCACATATGGTTTCCTGCTGGCAGATGCTAATTGGTTCCACAAGCAGACAAAACCTGTGCACATTCGTGTTGTCTAGTGAGAAAGCTAGAGTAACCATGGCAAACATGATCTTGATGTTTGTATACATGATAGTTTATCCAATTGGCCAAGAAAATGACTAAGATTATCTCCAAAACCAGGTGAACTGTGATTTGCTGTGTCCATTGAATACGAATTCCCCAACCATTTGTCCGGATATGACTAGATCAAACCAGAAATATGCTCTTGTGTTGTGGCCAACTCAATCTCAGATCTTGCTACAGTCTCCGTGTTTGTATATTCTGGATCTTCTCAATGGACTTCGTGGTGTTGAATGAATTTTAGCAGAGAACACTTTGTTTTGTGCTGGCAAACACTTATTGGTTCCACAGGAGACACAAACTCTTCACATTTGTGTTTTCTAGGGAGAAAGCTAGAGCAATTGCACCAAACAAACATGATATTTGTGTTTGTATAGATGACATTTAATGTACTTGCCTAAGAAAAAGATTTTGCTTGTCTCTGAAACCAATTTGACTGTGATTCTCTGGGTCCTTTGCATACGAATTCCACACAATTTTGTGCAGACATGACTGGATGAAGCCAGAAGTATCTGATTGAGTTGTGGCACACTCAAAGCCATATCTTGCTACAGCCTCTGTGTTTGTTTGTGTTTTCTGGATATGATCAATGGGCTTTATGGTTTACAATGAATTTTAGCAGGGGACATGTTGTTTTGTGCTTGCAAACGCTAATTGCTTTCACATGGAGAAAAACCACTTGCCATTCTTGTGTTCTTGGGAAAAAGCTAGAGCAAATGCTGCAAACATGATATTTATGTTTGTAAACACGACATTGAATCCACTTGCCCAGGAAAAAGCCTGTGCTTTTCCCCAACAGCAGTTTGACTGTGATTGTCTAGGTCCTTTGCATACGAGTTCCACAACAATTTCTCCAGATATGATTGGATGAGACCAGTAGTATCCAGTTGTGTTGTGGCTCACTCAATCCCAGATCTTGCTACTGCCTCTGTATTTGTTTGCAATGAATTGTAGCATGTCACATATGGTTTCCTGCTGGCAGATGCTAATTGGTTCCACAAGCAGACAAAACCTGTGCACATTCGGGTTGTCTAGTGAGAAAGCTAGAGTAACCGTGGCAAACATGATCTTGATGTTTGTATACATGATAGTTTATCCAATTGGCCAAGAAAATGACTAAGATTATCTCCAAAACCAGGTGAACTGTGATTTGCTGTGTCCATTGAATACGAGTTCCCCAACCATTTGTCCGGATATGACTAGATCAAACCAGAAATATGCTCTTGTGTTGTGGCCAACTCAATCTCAGATCTTGCTACAGTCTCCGTGTTTGTATATTCTGGATCTTCTCAATGGACTTCGTGGTGTTGAATGAATTTTAGCAGAGAACACTTTGTTTTGTGCTGGCAAACACTTGTTGGTTCCACAGGAGACACAAACTCTTCACATTTGTGTTTTCTAGGGAGAAAGCTAGAGCAATTGCACCAAACAAACATGATATTTGTGTTTGTATAGATGACATTTAATGTACTTGCCTAAGAAAAAGATTTTGCTTGTCTCTGAAACCAATTTGACTGTGATTCTCTGGGTCCTTTGCATACGAATTCCACACAATTTTGTGCAGACATGACTGGATGAAGCCAGAAGTATCTGATTGAGTTGTGGCACACTCAAAGCCAAATCTTGCTACAGCCTCTGTGTTTGTTTGTGTTTTCTGGATATGATCAATGGACTTTATGGTTTAGAATGAATTTTAGCAGGGGACATGTTGTTTTGTGCTTGCAAACGCTAATTGCTTTCACATGGAGAAAACTCCTCTTCCCATTCGTGTGTTCTTGGGAAAAAGCTAGAGCAAATGCTGCAAACATGATATTTATGTTTGTAAACACGACATTGAATCCACTTGCCCAGGAAAAAGACTGTGCTTTTCCCCAACAGCAGTTTGACTGTGATTGTCTAGGTCCTTTGCATACGAGTTCCACAACAATTTCTCCAGATATGATTGGATGAGACCAGTAGTATCCAGTTGTGTTGTGGCTCACTCAATCCCAGATCTTGCTACTGCCTCTGTGTTTGTTTGCAATGAATTGTAGCATGTCACATATGGTTTCCTGCTGGCAGATGCTAATTGGTTCCACAAGCAGACCAAACCTGTGCACATTCGTGTTGTCTAGTGAGAAAGCTAGAGTAACCATGGCAAACATGATCTTGATGTTTGTATACATGATAGTTTATCCAATTGGCCAAGAAAATGACTAAGATTATCTCCAAAACCAGGTGAACTGTGATTTGCTGAGTCCATTGAATACGAATTCTCCAACATTTGTCCGGATATGACTAGATCAAACCAGAAATATGCTCTTGTGTTGTGGCCAACTCAATCTCAGATCTTGCTACAGTCTCCGTGTTTGTATATTCTGGATCTTCTCAATGGACTTCGTGGTGTTGAATGAATTTTAGCAGAGAACACTTTGTTTTGTGCTGGCAAACACTTGTTGGTTCCACAGGAGACACAAACTCTTCACATTTGTGTTTTCTAGGGAGAAAGCTAGAGCAATTGCACCAAACAAACATGATATTTGTGTTTGTATAGATGACAGTTAATGTACTTGCCTAAGAAAAAGATTTTGCTTGTCTCTGAAACCAATTTGACTGTGATTTTTGGGTCCTTTGCATATGAATTCCACACAATTTTGTGCAGACATGACTGGATGAAGCCAGAAATATCTGATTGAGTTGTGGCACACTCAAAGCCAAATCTTGCTACAGCCTCTGTGTTTGTTTGTGTTTTCTGGATATGATCAATGGACTTTATGGTTTACAATGAATTTTAGCAGGGGACATGTTGTTTTGTGCTTGCAAACGCTAATTGCTTTCACATGGAGAAAACTCCTCTTCCCATTCGTGTGTTCTTGGGAAAAAGCTAGAGCAAATGCTGCAAACATGATATTTATGTTTGTAAACACGACATTGAATCCACTTGCCCAGGAAAAAGACTGTGCTTTTCCCCAACAGCAGTTTGACTGTGATTGTCTAGGTCCTTTGCATACGAGTTCCACAACAATTTCTCCAGATATGATTGGATGAGACCAGTAGTATCCAGTTGTGTTGTGGCTCACTCAATCCCAGATCTTGCTACTGCCTCTGTGTTTGTTTGCAATGAATTGTAGCATGGCACATATGGTTTCCTGCTGGCAGATGCTAATTGGTTCCACAAGCAGACAAAACCTGTGCACATTCGTGTTGTCTAGTGAGAAAGCTAGAGTAACCATGGCAAACATGATCTTGATGTTTGTATACATGATATTTTATCCAATTGACCAACAAAATGACTAAGATTATCTCCAAAACCAGGTTAACTGTGATTTGCTGTGTCCATTGAATACGAATTCCCCAACCATTTGTCCGGATATGACTAGATCAAACCAGAAATATGCTCTTGTGTTGTGGCCAACTCAATCTCAGATCTTGCTACAGGCTCCGTGTTTGTATATTCTGGATCTTCTTAATGGACTTCGTGGTGTTGAATGAATTTTAGCAGAGAACACTTTGTTTTGTGCTGGCAAACACTTGTTGGTTCCACAGGAGACACAAACTCTTCACATTTGTGTTTTCTAGGGAGAAAGCTAGAGCAATTGCACCAAACAAACATGACATTTGTGTTTGTATAGATGACATTTAATGTACTTGCCTAAGAAAAAGATTTTGCTTGTCTCTGAAACCAATTTGACTGTGATTCTCTGGGTCCTTTGCATATGAATTCCACACAATTTTGTGCAGACATGACTGGATGAAGCCAGAAGTATCTGATTGAGTTGTGGCACACTCAAAGCCAAATCTTGCTACAGCCTCTGTGTTTGTTTGTGTTTTCTGGATATGATCAATGGACTTTATGGTTTACAATGAATTTTAGCAGGGGACATGTTGTTTTGTGCTTGCAAACGCTAATTGCTTTCACATGGAGAAAAACCACTTGCCATTCTTGTGTTCTTGGGAAAAAGCTAGAGCAAATGCTGCAAACATGATATTTATGTTTGTAAACACGACATTGAATCCACTTGCCCAGGAAAAAGCCTGTGCTTTTCCCCAACAGCAGTTTGACTGTGATTGTCTAGGTCTTTGCATACGAGTTCCACAACAATTTCTCCAGATATGATTGGATGAGACCAGTAGTATCCAGTTGTGTTGTGGCTCACTCAATCCCAGATCTTGCTACTGCCTCTGTGTTTGTTTGCAATGAATTGTAGCATGTCACATATGGTTTCCTGCTGGCAGATGCTAATTGGTTCCACAGGCAGACAAAACCTGTGCACATTCGTGTTGTCTAGTGAGAAAGCTAGAGTAACCATGGCAAACATGATCTTGATGTTTGTATACATGATAGTTTATCCAATTGGCCAAGAACATGACTAAGATTATCTCCAAAACCAGGTGAACTGTGATTTGCTGTGTCCATTGATTACGAATTCCCCAACCATTTGTCCGGATATGACTAGATCAAACCAGAAATATGCTCTTGTGTTGTGGCCAACTCAATCTCAGATCTTGCTACAGTCTCCGTGTTTGTATATTCTGGATCTTCTCAATGGACTTCGTGGTGTTGAATGAATTTTAGCAGAGAACACTTTGTTTTGTGCTGGCAAACACTTGTTGGTTCCACAGGAGACACAAACTCTTCACATTTGTGTTTTCTAGGGAGAAAGCTAGAGCAATTGCACCAAACAAACATGATATTTGTGTTTGTATAGATGACATTTAATGTACTTGCCTAACAAAAAGATTTTGCTTGTCTCTGAAACCAACTTGACTGTGATTTTCTGGGTCCTTTGCATACGAATTCCACACAATTTTGTGCAGATATGACTGGATGAAGCCAGAAGTATCTGATTGAGTTGTGGCACACTCAAAGCCAAATCTTGCTACAGCCTCTGTGTTTGTTTGTGTTTTCTGGATATGATCAATGGACTTTATGGTTTACAATGAAGTTTAGCCGGGGACATGTTGTTTTGTGCTTGCAAAGGCTAATTGCTTTCACATGGAGAAAACTCCTCTTCCCATTCGTGTGTTCTTGGGAAAAAGCTAGAGCAAATGCTGCAAACATGATATTTATGTTTGTAAACACGACATTGAATCCACTTGCCCAGGAAAAAGACTGTGCTTTTCCCCAACAGCAGTTTGACTGTGATTGTCTAGGTCCTTTGCATACGAGTTCCACAACAATTTCTCCAGATATGATTGGATGAGACCAGTAGTATCCAGTTGTGTTGTGGCTCACTCAATCCCAGATCTTGCTACTGCCTCTGTGTTTGTTTGCAATGAATTGTAGCATGTCACATATGGTTTCCTGCTGGCAGATGCTAATTGGTTCCACAAGCAGACAAAACCTGTGCACATTCGTGTTGTCTAGTGAGAAAGCTAGAGTAACCATGGCAAACATGATCTTGATGTTTGTATACATGATAGTTTATCCAATTGGCCAAGAAAATGACTAAGATTATCTCCAAAACCAGGTGAACTGTGATTTGCTGAGTCCATTGAATACGAATTCCCCAACATTTGTGCGGATATGACTAGATCAAACCAGAAATATGCTCTTGTGTTGTGGCCAACTCAATCTCAGATCTTGCTACAGTCTCCGTGTTTGTATATTCTGGATCTTCTCAATGGACTTCGTGGTGTTGAATGAATTTTAGCAGAGAACACTTTGTTTTGTGCTGGCAAACACTTATTGGTTCCACAGGAGACACAAACTCTTCACATTTGTGTTTTCTAGGGAGAAAGCTAGAGCAATTGCACCAAACAAACATGATATTTGTGTTTGTATAGATGACATTTAATGTACTTGCCTAAGAAAAAGATTTTGCTTGTCTCTGAAACCAATTTGACTGTGATTCTCTTGGTCCTTTGCATACGAATTCCACACAATTTTGTGCAGACATGACTGGATGAAGCCAGAAATATCTGATTGAGTTGTGGCACACTCAAAGCCATATCTTGCTACAGCCTCTGTGTTTGTTTGTGTTTTCTGGATATGATCAATGGGCTTTATGGTTTACAATGAATTTTAGCAGGGGACATGTTGTTTTGTGCTTGCAAACGCTAATTGCTTTCACATGGAGAAAAACCACTTGCCATTCTTGTGTTCTTGGGAAAAAGCTAGAGCAAATGCTGCAAACATGATATTTATGTTTGTAAACACGACATTGAATCCACTTGCCCAGGAAAAAGCCTGTGCTTTTCCCCAGCAGTTTGACTGTGATTGTCTAGGTCCTTTGCATACGAGTTCCACAACAATTTCTCCAGATATGATTGGATGAGACCAGTAGTATCCAGTTGTGTTGTGGCTCACTCAATCCCAGATCTTGCTACTGCCTCTGTGTTTGTTTGCAATGAATTGTAGCATGTCACATATGGTTTCCTGCTGGCAGATGCTAATTGGTTCCACAGGCAGACAAAACCTGTGCACATTCGTGTTGTCTAGTGAGAAAGCTAGAGTAACCATGGCAAACATGATCTTGATGTTTGTATACATGATAGTTTATCCAATTGGCCAAGAACATGACTAAGATTATCTCCAAAACCAGGTGAACTGTGATTTGCTGTGTCCATTGATTACGAATTCCCCAACCATTTGTCCGGATATGACTAGATCAAACCAGAAATATGCTCTTGTGTTGTGGCCAACTCAATCTCAGATCTTGCTACAGTCTCCGTGTTTGTATATTCTGGATCTTCTCAATGGACTTCGTGGTGTTGAATGAATTTTAGCAGAGAACACTTTGTTTTGTGCTGGCAAACACTTGTTGGTTCCACAGGAGACACAAACTCTTCACATTTGTGTTTTCTAGGGAGAAAGCTAGAGCAATTGCACCAAACAAACATGATATTTGTGTTTGTATAGATGACATTTAATGTACTTGCCTAAGAAAAAGATTTTGCTTGTCTCTGAAACCAACTTGACTGTGATTTTCTGGGTCCTTTGCATACGAATTCCACACAATTTTGTGCAGATATGACTGGATGAAGCCAGAAGTATCTGATTGAGTTGTGGCACACTCAAAGCCAAATCTTGCTACAGCCTCTGTGTTTGTTTGTGTTTTCTGGATATGATCAATGGACTTTATGGTTTACAATGAAGTTTAGCCGGGGACATGTTGTTTTGTGCTTGCAAAGGCTAATTGCTTTCACATGGAGAAAACTCCTCTTCCCATTCGTGTGTTCTTGGGAAAAAGCTAGAGCAAATGCTGCAAACATGATATTTATGTTTGTAAACACGACATTGAATCCACTTGCCCAGGAAAAAGACTGTGCTTTTCCCCAACAGCAGTTTGACTGTGATTGTCTAGGTCCTTTGCATACGAGTTCCACAACAATTTCTCCAGATATGATTGGATGAGACCAGTAGTATCCAGTTGTGTTGTGGCTCACTCAATCCCAGATCTTGCTACTGCCTCTGTGTTTGTTTGCAATGAATTGTAGCATGTCACATATGGTTTCCTGCTGGCAGATGCTAATTGGTTCCACAAGCAGACAAAACCTGTGCACATTCGTGTTGTCTAGTGAGAAAGCTAGAGTAACCATGGCAAACATGATCTTGATGTTTGTATACATGATAGTTTATCCAATTGGCCAAGAAAATGACTAAGATTATCTCCAAAACCAGGTGAACTGTGATTTGCTGAGTCCATTGAATACGAATTCCCCAACATTTGTGCGGATATGACTAGATCAAACCAGAAATATGCTCTTGTGTTGTGGCCAACTCAATCTCAGATCTTGCTACAGTCTCCGTGTTTGTATATTCTGGATCTTCTCAATGGACTTCGTGGTGTTGAATGAATTTTAGCAGAGAACACTTTGTTTTGTGCTGGCAAACACTTATTGGTTCCACAGGAGACACAAACTCTTCACATTTGTGTTTTCTAGGGAGAAAGCTAGAGCAATTGCACCAAACAAACATGATATTTGTGTTTGTATAGATGACATTTAATGTACTTGCCTAAGAAAAAGATTTTGCTTGTCTCTGAAACCAATTTGACTGTGATTCTCTTGGTCCTTTGCATACGAATTCCACACAATTTTGTGCAGACATGACTGGATGAAGCCAGAAATATCTGATTGAGTTGTGGCACACTCAAAGCCATATCTTGCTACAGCCTCTGTGTTTGTTTGTGTTTTCTGGATATGATCAATGGGCTTTATGGTTTACAATGAATTTTAGCAGGGGACATGTTGTTTTGTGCTTGCAAACGCTAATTGCTTTCACATGGAGAAAAACCACTTGCCATTCTTGTGTTCTTGGGAAAAAGCTAGAGCAAATGCTGCAAACATGATATTTATGTTTGTAAACACGACATTGAATCCACTTGCCCAGGAAAAAGCCTGTGCTTTTCCCCAGCAGTTTGACTGTGATTGTCTAGGTCCTTTGCATACGAGTTCCACAACAATTTCTCCAGATATGATTGGATGAGACCAGTAGTATCCAGTTGTGTTGTGGCTCACTCAATCCCAGATCTTGCTACTGCCTCTGTATTTGTTTGCAATGAATTGTAGCATGTCACATATGGTTTCCTGCTGGCAGATGCTAATTGGTTCCACAAGCAGACAAAACCTGTGCACATTCGGGTTGTCTAGTGAGAAAGCTAGAGTAACCGTGGCAAACATGATCTTGATGTTTGTATACATGATAGTTTATCCAATTGGCCAAGAAAATGACTAAGATTATCTCCAAAACCAGGTTAACTGTGATTTGCTGTGTCCATTGAATACGAGTTCCCCAACCATTTGTCCGGATATGACTAGATCAAACCAGA